>JASDQU010100212.1:722194-765161 GCA_032191745.1 Picea mariana | reverse complement strand
GCGTGCAGGGACAAACGTCGATTAAAAGGTACTTCTGTTACTCTTCCTTCTCATGCATTAGGCTTAGATAGATTCGAAAGAAATTCAGTGTCCATGATAAGCACTTTTCTGTCTAGGGTTAAGGTCAAACCTTAGAGGTCGATCTACTTGTCCGCAGGCAGATTTTCCTACAACAAAGTTTCCTCTTTTCTCCCATATAAACATATGATCAAATGGGTCATTTATTTAAACCTATATTCCTCTACATATTTGAATAAGAAGATGAACACTTCAACATTGTACCTTCCTCCAACCCATTCCATTATCCCTAAAATTGACTCAAAGGGAAGAAATTATTAACACATATGTTTAGACAACATGCATTGCATCTAAAGGGGATATTTTGTTATTCCAAGACTTGGTTGATCTCCCATTTCTGGTGTATAATGGACATGGATGCAGGTAAACATTGTCTAAATTCCATTTCCCACAAACCATTGCTATGAAACTGAAATAATTTGAATGTGTTGTTTCTTTAATACTCATGAATTTCCCAAGGTTACTCCCAATCTTCCTAAAACAGTTCTCTTGCTATAGTTATATGGGAATTCATAGAAGTTTGACCCACTCAGCCTAAGAATCTATACTCTCCCTTTGTGGGTTGAAATAGGGAAACTAGAATTTTAATGACAATAAGGTGTTACTCAAAAATAATTTATGTTATCAAATGATATCCAGATATCTACCCTCTTTGAACAGAACAATCATCCACTCCTTTTCCAAGATATGATAGGAGGGGGTGTACCCTAGAACTAGTCTCCAAAGATTTTGTATCCACTAACACAATTGAAGCCTCATAAATTAAGTGATTGCAGAACTTCCATACCAGTGAAAATTCATGAAAATACCTTATATGATTCAATGAAACGTCCCCCCCCCCCNTTATTTTTGTTTTTTCCTTATATGGTTTTATGACCTATGTCTTCCTCCAACAAAATGTATTCTCTTCCTCTCTCTTATTATCTCATTCTATTGTAACCTACCAAGAATTATCAACCCTATGGCTACAACCCAACTCTTCCACTTTTAGCCTAGAACTTCTCTCTCCCTGTGCAATATCCCAATGGAACTGTCTATTTATTCTAAGTGAATCTAGATCCAATTAAGGAGTATTAATGCATGATTGATTTGTACAGGGTTGCATGGTTGAGATAGCATGAGGGGGTGGTAATAAGGGCCATAATACCTAGTATTATTCTCCTATAACATAAAACCAATATGGGCATGAGATGAATATTAAAACAATTCCAGTAGTCCTCATATTATTCTCAAGAAGTTTTTCATCAAACACGATTTTCATCCATGAGGGGGGTAGCAAATTGTTTCCTAGTGGGTGAAAATTAACATCACTTTTTCCCTTAGGGATATCACATTTTGAAGACAAAAAATCCCGTAATTCACACTCAATTGTTTTTACAATGGTACTTACCTATGGTGAGAATGAAGACTCACTAAGTTTATGCTTCGAGAGAAACCCTAGTGAGTGAAGGAAGATGCAATTTATCCCTGGTCATTTTAGTGGATTGATGGAGTGAGTACATGAGATCCTCATCCTCCTTCCATGCTTTTCTCTCCTTATCTTCAAGATCCATTTACCTCCCTATTTATCCTCCGTGATATTTAAAAAAAAAAATTCATACATACATGTGTGTGTCTGCATGTGAGTGAATGAGAGAAAGAGAGAGAGTAGTTTCTCCCTGGTCCTTTTAGTGGATTGATGGAGTAATTCCATGATCTCCTCATCCTCCTTCCATTTTTTTCTCTCCTAAGCTTCAACATCCATGCACCTCCCTACTTCTCCTCCATTATATTTAAAAAAAAAAATCATACATACATGTGTGTGTGTATGTGAGTGAGAGATACATGTATGAGAGAGAGAGAGAGAGAGAGAGAGAGAGAGAGAGAGAGAGAGAGAAGAAATTATGAAGAGGAGTAGAGATATCATGGAAGGATAAAGGATCTTCAAGGAAGACCTGTAAAGAGGACATCTACTCCCATCCTAGGGGGATATGATGTCATTCTATATTTTTCGAGGATATTTAAAGAAAAAAATTTCATACATACATGCATATCTGTGTGTGTGAAAAGAAACAGAGAATAGGAGTGGAGATACCATAGAAGGGTCGAAGAGCTTTAAGGAATACCTAAAAAGGGGATATCTACTCCAATCCTAAGGGGATATGATGGGTTTTTTGGAAAAGGGGGTTTGAAAGGTCCTTTGTATAGCTCCATCGAAGGGTTGTTTGGAAAAGGCATGTTAAAATATGGAGATCCATGTACACCCAATGAAAATTGCAAGGTCACTTTCAAACTTTAGATTGAAAGTCCTAAGTTGTAAATTTATGGGCATATAAACCATAGATAAAACCCTAAACAGTTGGATGTATACACTTATAAGACAAAAGGAAAAATCATCATCTATCATGTCGGTTGAGGCAACAACCTAATAATCCTTGTGACCAAATAAGATGATAAATTTTTCAATTCAAAGACATGGTTCATGAATAGACTATGATCATTCCTGTGATATTGGTCTACTTGTTTCAATGCATGCCTAGAAACCCTTGCATAAACTTTGGCATGGGTTAAAACACATTTTCTTCCAATTGAAATATGGAATGCATAGTATTTCAAAATCATAGAAGATGAATTAGGATCCTTTATCAAATATTCCCATATAGCATGGGAAGGGAAAATGGTTTCTTAAGCTAGGTTTTGTTCCAATATTGTTCTAAGCCAAGTAAATGACAAATGAATCTCTCTCAAATTAAGGAGATGATTGCATACTCAAAATTTTGATTATGAAGCCATCCTTTTAAATGAAAAAAAAAATCCATGAATATGATCATCTAGAGAACAAGTGTCCTAAAAAAATCAAAAGAAATAAGAAGAGGAAGCATCACAGACATAGGAAGGGGATAAAATGGAAAGTAGATTCTGAGAAACCTAGCAATCTAAACACTATTTAGAATCCTACATGCATGATCCAGAAGATTTTGTTCAAGGCCCTAGAGAAAGATCAAGTAGAAAGAAGGATACTCCATGTCTAGAAAATGGTTCTCATCCAACCTTAGAAGTGAGGTCTCTTGGGAAAAACACCTAAATAACCAAATCACATATGCAATGGATCATTATATCCAGATAAGTAATAGGGATCACATCATAAGATTCAATGTTGATCTTTGGAAGATATTCACCACTAAATTCTATAAGGAAAACAACATTTTCTCCCAAATCCAATTGGTACCAAATCCATATAAAAAATGGAGTTTAGTTAATCAAATTAAGTCATAAAATATAATTCAATGACAATGAAGGAAGAAACTCAAGAAAAAATTGCAAATAAATCACAAAATCCAATCAAGTAATAGTTGAAGAAAATTTCAAAGCCTCCTAAAGCATAAAATGGCCCTAGGATTTAGTAGGGATCCCAAACCATCATAATCTCGTATTAATGGCAGAAAAACATTCCTATATCAATTATGAATATCTTATCATGGAATGTAAGTGGAACAATCCCTAAAGAAAAATGAACATAACTTAGAAGGAATATCAAATCAGAGCAACATAATATTATACTTATATAGGTGATAAATTAATTGGATGAAGGTAGAATGGAAGCAACAAAATATCGATTTAAGAAAGAAAAAAATCAAAAGGTTTCTATATAATTTCAATTAGAAAAAGTGGAGGAACAACATGGATCAACTTAGATGCCTAAGAGATCCTAGAATTCCTTAAAGGAAGGAATTGTATTACCATCAAGGAATGGTCAATGTTAATCCCCTAGATCTTGGGCCATTACATTGCTATCATTACATTGTTGTTTTCATTATTGGAAAACTAGTCTCATTATGTATAATTTTACCTTTTATCTCCTATATATACCAAGGAGATATTCATTACTTCAGGTATGGATGAGGAACTTAGCTTGGATTTTGAAAGGAACTTTCCTTTTCAGCACTTGGATATGAGTAAAGGTATCAAGTATATGGGGTTTAATATCAAGCCTAATTGTTATGGAAAGGAAGATTGGTGATGGTTGGTCTCCAAAATTGAT
Source organism: Picea mariana (assembly GCA_032191745.1). Taxonomy (NCBI): domain Eukaryota; kingdom Viridiplantae; phylum Streptophyta; class Pinopsida; order Pinales; family Pinaceae; genus Picea; species Picea mariana. The sequence continues at coordinate 761,062 of JASDQU010100212.1, read as the reverse complement.
AAAAGAGTTACACTCTAGTGTAAGAGATGGTTATCAAGAGGGAGAATATCAATGTTAGTGAAGTCTATGCTGGAAGCTATTCCTACGTTTTGGCATATTTTAGCAAACATTCCAAAGGGTATTATGGAGAAAATTAGAAAGGTTTGTTTTAATTTCCCATGGAAAGGTAGTTGTGAGTTTAAGGGTACTCATTGGGTCATGTGGGAGAAGTTGGTAGTTACCAAATATTTTGAAGGGTGGGGATTAAAAAATATTCAACTTTTTGGAAAATCATTGGCTGCAAAATTTTTATGGTTGGTACTCACTAAGAAAAATTTCTCAAGTAGAATTTTGGTACATAAATATATGACCCTTGGAAATAAGGTAGACTGGATAAGAAAATACATAAATCAATTCATGATGTTTCTAATCAGTGGAATGTTATTTCTTAGACATTCCTAATGATTGGCTCATTCCTAGATCAGCATGTGGGGGAAGGGTCTTGTCGAGTAAAATCAATGCTTACAAATGTGACAATAAATTATCAATCCTGGGGGTTTGTAAACTTATGAGGTGTAAGTACGGGAAATGCAAGGCAAGAGTATACTAGCCTATGCTAATGCTTGAAATAAACCATTAAACTATTGTCATTGAATGAGTAACTAAACTAATGAAAGCATGTAAAAATTAAATCTAGCCTAATCTAACATTCAAAAGGAAACACACTTAACTTGAAATGAAAGAGTTAAACTATCTAACCTAGTTCTCCTTCCTATATTATGCAGGAGACTCAAAGTGAATCTATGAAATCAAATTCAACTCAATCTAACTATGAAAACAACTAAATCTAAATTCAATGGCATCAAATGAAAAATTAATCTATGAAAATAGGAAAGTGCATAAATGAAATCTAATTGAAATAAACATGAAATTATTGAAAAGTATATATAACAAACACACAACAAATAACAAGTAAAGACAGATGAAAAACATATGTGAGCTCACATAAACAATCTAATCTATCAACTCATAACAAAAACAATGAAAATCATTATCTTAGAATCAAAGCTCTATGAATCAAAGTTCCAAGCTTTTGTTATCTATTTCTAGAGAGAGGACTCCTCTTGATGAAATGAGGAGAGAACCCTCTTATTTATACATAAATGAAGATAAGAGACTCATAATTACAGATCCATTTTTCTCTCAACCTATCCCTTCAAATCATCCACAAATATCTTGGATAAGATATTCTATCTCCATTATCTTCTCCTTGAAGTGAGCTTGAATGATTGTCTCCACATCTTAAAAGAAGATAAAATTCGAATTTGAAGCTAGGTGGTGATTTTTGACTTTGTGAAAATCTTCAAATATGCCTGTAGTCATCACAAAACTCATCCAACTTTGAGATATAATGAAAATATGTTAATTTTCTAATATTTAGTCACAAATTCTCTTAAAAATACTCAAAATAAATAATTTGGAAAATGGAAATGTAAACCCATATGTTTTTATGAAAGTGATGATAATTATGGTTTTATGGAAGAATGAAATGGAAATAAAGGTGACAAATGGTATATGAAAGATGAATAAAGTGTCATATTTTTGCGACCCAACATTCCCCCCAACTGAACTTGTTGCATGTCCTCATGCAACTTTGCATGAATCCTCTTTAGGATTTTGGCATCTTAGTTGTGGCTTTACATGATTATGATGTGTAATAATAAATCATTTCATGATGAGATACATGAGTGGCAGCTAATATTTCTTATGGTTGGTTCTTGTGTGACAACCATCAATATGACAAATTTTGGTTCTTGTGTTAACAACATTTGCTTGTTTTACTTATTTTCTTGCTGCAATTCATAATATTAGAAGCATGCATGTACTGGAAATGATAAGTCATCAATGTACTTGGAAACCCCTTTTTTTCTTCATATTTGAATCATGCCAATATATATAGCAATATTTTTTGAATCAAAATGCAACAGGGCATAGTTTGGGAAAAACATGTTGGTAAATGGAAAATGAGATGATGAATATGTAAATGGAACTATGAAATGAATATCCCCCCCCCCAAAAAAAACTGAAGATGTGGTATGTGTAGGAAAAGAAGAAGACTACGGTAAGGAAAGTTTCCAAAATTATCTATTTTTCGCACTTAAGGAATTGCATGATTAAAGATTAGAAAATAACATACCTCCACTTACCCAAAAAGTTGATTTACTATGCAATAGGAATATGGCCGATGCAGATGCTGGAGCATGGAAGATGTCATTATTGTATGATCATGTGAAAGGTGAATGCTACTATAGCTACGACTGCTAGAACTGCTGGATCAGAGAATATAAAGTGGAGGAATCTGAACTACTGCTGGTGAATCATGGAAAAGAGGAACTATGGAAGTGGAACTATGGTACTCTCATATGGATAGAAATATACTCCTGCAATTGCTGATGGAGTCATGGAAAAGTGTATAGTCGTCACCTGTTGCTAAACCTAATGGTACAATTCTAATCATGCGAATGGATGTGTCGATGTCGAGCATGAAGAGAAGTCATTGGATTACCAACCATTGATGAATGTCGTTAACCAATACGAGGAAAACTCAACATTGATGTCAATGAGTGCTAAGGTACCCGAGTACATCTTGTGAAGTGCAAATAGATGTGTTGATATCGAGCCACTTGCAAGATCTGACGATCAATGGATAATGATGTATTCCCATGATTGTCAGCGAGAGAACTTTTCATTAAGGAATGCAAGCCTCTAAGTACTCAAATAGACTCTAGTCTATATCCCAGATAAGGTGTTGAGGTCAATGGGGAAAGACTTGTTGAAAGGTGGGCCTTAAGGAATCCCACATCAATCAATGTGAGTTTGTAAAAATGATTGGTATGACTATAGATGAAAAAGCCTTGGTAGAAATAGTGTGTATGAAAAAGAAAGCAGGGTAATGTAGTCGTCAAAAAGGGAACTAAATGGTTTTATTTGTAAGGAAAAATGAATGGAAAATAGGAAAGAAATGTATGCGACTTAGAAATATAGGTGTGTGCGAAGTCATGAAGGATAAGGCGATGGAAAGTGGATTCCCATATGGGTGACGAATAAGCTTGGAAGGAAAAATATAAATGATTATGTCATGGCGTAGCTGGTTTTATGAAAGATGGCGATGTAGTGACAAACATCATGACATGTGCGATGAAAAATTTAGCTCCTTCAAGATTTTAATAAAACATTTTTTTTCTGAAAAGTTTTGCGATTCTTGAGAATCACTTCAGCATGAGATTAGATCATTTTTGTACCTGTAAAATCTTAGAACTAATCCTGCATGAAAATTGTGAGAGCTTTGAAAAAATATGAAATGCAGGAATGAATGCGAGCAAATCAAATTAAAAAACAAAGTACATTTTACCCGTTTCCCTTTGCGTGCAAGTTTCATCATCTATTGTTGTTAAAGTGACTCAAGAAAAACAATTAGCATTTAAGCATAGAAGCATGTGTTGGCATTGTTTTCAGGAATTTGTTGAAAAGTCCATTTGTGATATGGCAGTTTTATAATTTTTATGTATTTTGTGATGTTTTGATTTTTCTAATTTTGATTGTTATAGTTTGTTTTTAAATTTTTATAAAAAAAAAAATTAATGGTTTTATTATTTTTAATTGTGTTGTTTTTGTTTGTTTGTTTGTTTATGGAGCTATTAAAAAAAACTCAAGAAACTAATTTATGGGAATAGTCAGTCAAATATCTTGGGTGTATAAAAACTAATTACTCAAGTTGGTTTGCGAAGTTTCACAGGGAAAAAAAAATCCAATAGTTCATGATTATGGAGGGAGACTTTACTGCAATAAACAAAATCAAGACTTTTCTTCACCATGATTTGATTAAATCTTAAAATGCAAATTTATGCACATGGTCAACTACTCCAGAAATAAGCCTATGAAAATAAAGTTGAACACTATTTCCCTTCCATTCAAATTTGCAACACAATCCAAGTCTATGTTAATGGATTATGGTTAATAAGCTTATAAAATGCACCGATTTCAATCTCTTTTATTAATTTCACATTTCCTTTTCATCTGGGTTCTTGATTCAAGATTGAATGCACATGATTTAGCTATGCTAGAATGAAAAACTATTCCCTTCCCTAACTTAAATACAAACTATACATGGTAGTGTCTCACTTTGGAAAATCAATGGCATTCATCCATATAGATACATATTCCTCCCAAAGCCAACTATTCAATGAATATGAAAAGAAGGAACTTGTTTGTGATTTGACAACGATATTTCTTCACCATACATATGAGAAAAACATACTGCTAGATTGACGGCCACGATTGAGGTGATCTTGACGTTTTTGTATATATGGATTCTGAGATTTAAATGTGTAGAGAATTTTAGAATAGACCACGATCTTCATATCAATTAGTTACAATGTAAGTACAGCCTCTTGTGTTCGAATTCATGGTAGGATATTCCATGTATAATTTTTAGTCCTTTGACTTTAGACAGGTTCCTTATTTCATGAAGGGAAGGTTGTGTTCAGTAACCGTAAGACAATTAGTTCAACAACTGCACCTCTAGGTCGTGCATGGGAATAGCTAGATGGATAGACTCGGGTAAAACATGGATTTAAGAGGACTCATAGCACCCTTTGCTTGTTCTAGGATGGCATGTCACAACTTATCATTCCCCAATCCAGCTGGTGCAATTTGAATTTTGGAATCAAAGAGTAATTTGTGGCTTTGAATGGGATGGCGAAAAGAGGCTGATGGATGTGATTTCATGGGATTGGGATCCCAAAGATCTCTCACTAAAGTCATTTAGATTTTAATTATCTAAGTTATTACTACAATTCCAACAGAAAAGATCTTAGAGTGATCACCGATGAGAATAAGAAGGGGGTATTTACCAAAATGAGGCAAAACGGAGCTCAGAACAATCGAAGCAGGCTATGGTTTGAAAAACAATTCACTGCATTATCCTTTGGCCTTGCATTTTGTGGATTTAGCATATAATTGTAAGGTTTTGGGCTGCTCAGGGTGGACTTTCATTAGGAAATAAACAATGGTAGATGGTAAGAAACCAAGTGGAAAATCTGGCGGCAAGGATGATGGTAAGAAGGATGTTGTGGTTGCAACAAGCGTAGGCTTTTTTGTCTTCACTAGAATAGCTTTGACCCTTGTTTTCCTTGCCATGAGCATGTGCAGTCACAGGAGTAGATGTGGTTGTCTGCGAATCGGAATTCGGAACCGAAATCTCAAGACTGCAGCATTTGTGCAACTTCGATGCTAATTATTGTCCTGGACAATGTGCAAACACCATTGGGTTATTCCTTTTTGGTTCTTTCCACACCTTTCCACCTGCGTATCAACAAATATGAAGTTGATATCCCAAGGCTTCTAGGTTATGCGTACTTATCCTTGCAGGGTAGCTATAATGTCTTCCACATTTGATATTTTGAATGTTGATAAAACGAGGAGATGAACACACTGCCACCACAATTGTAGTTGTTGTAGAAGTTGAATTGAATTGGCTATGGTAGTGCTTTGTCTCAAAGAAGTTATCCGGACCAGGAGAGACACATTGAATTTCCAGGGTTTTGTTTGATTGATATATAAGCACTATATAGTTAGGCAGTCATGAATTCAAATAAGGGACCAGGTGGAATTCAGTAGTTTCTAGCTGCAGAGGAGGTGCAAAACATTGTTATTTATTTATTTATTTATTTATTTATTTTTATTCCTATTAAAAAAAAAGAATCCTAATTTAACTTGAAGCATTTTTTTATTTATTTTTCATTATTCTTAAATTTTTAAAGAGAAATAAAAAAAACAATTCAAATTCACATTAAATTAATTTTTTTTTTTTATGAGAAAATGGAGATAAATTCTTTTCGAATTAAAGATGAAATCAATTAGGCATGTTTTCAAACATTGATTTAGTCATTCCTAAACAAGTTAAAGATATACGACACTTTTTTATCCTCGTGATCGCACTAGGCGCGGAGGAGAGCATACTTATTGAAAGCAAAAAAAACTAAAACTGATATGTTTTATTCCTTTGAACCTACCTACTCTACTTCTAATTGGAAGTTAGAAATTGATTAATTGTAGTCAGAGATCCAATGTAACCATAAGCGCAACAGTAATAAAAATATGTTCATTGTGAATTTCACAAATGATAATCGAAAATAGACATAAACGTGCGAAATTGACGATTGAAATTGTAAATTAACAAAATAAAAAGAAAAATTAAATGGATATAACCTGGTACCTGCTTGAAACCATCATTCAATAATGCTTTCATAGGCATAGTTTTTACTCCTCATATCGTGTCGCAACTCCTCATTATCCTCCTTGATCTCTTGCTTGTATAACTATTTGTCATTAGATGTGCAGAGTGCTTTGTATGTTGATTCATCGTTTGTTGTTGGAGGAGTAATTAAGCCCTCGATTGCTATCAAGATCTCCTCTTTGTGAGAAGAGGATATTCTAACTTTTGCAAGGATCTGAGTGAGTTGTTCTAAGTTTACACTCATAGTTAAACCATATCGAAAAAGGAGATTGATTAATCATCAAAGATTTAAAAGTAAGAAATTAAAACTATTTGTAAAAATAAAACATGCACAACTTGAACTCCTTGCGTTACTGAGACCCTGCTGTCACCAAGTTATCTATTCACACAGTTAGCTCATTGAAAAATAATTTTAATGAAAATCAAACCAAATACTAGAAAAAAACAAAAATGAAAAACTAGTACGAAACAAATGCAAAACAAGTGAGAAATGAGTACAAAACCAAAGATGAACAAAATCAAAAGCAAACTAGTATGAAAGCGAAAACTAATTCACAATCCAAACTTTACACTAAAAATATAAATACAAAAGTGATAAACTAGGTAGAAACAAACTCAAAAGAAACATTTGCAGAAATGTAAATTCAACTAACTAAATAAAAACTCACACAACCTACATGTCCCGACTCTGATGAGGATGAGCCTGTTCAGTCTCTCGAATTATGTGTAGGCTCCTCCCCACGTCTTACTACCCTAACACCTCCAAGTTTAGGAACATGACTAAAACACACTTGCATGAAATAAAATCAATTGCACACAAATGAAAAAACAAAATCTAACTCTAACCCTTTTAACACCTCCCCAACAACAATGCCAAAATTGTCGAGTAAAATTAATGCTTATAAATGCGACAATAAATTATCAATCTGGGATGCTCATTAACTTATGAGGTGTAAGCACGGGAAATGTAGGGAAAGAGTATACTAGACTATTCTAATTCTTGAAAGAAACCATTAAACTATTGTCGTTGAATGAGTAACTAAACTAATGAAAGCATGTAAAAATTAAATCTAGCCTAATCTAACATTCAAAAGGAAACACACTTAACTTGAAATGAAATAGTTAAACTATCTACCCTAGTTCTCCTTCATATATTATGCAGGAGACTCAAAGTGAATCTACAAAATCAAATTCAACTTAATCTAACTATGAAAGAAACTAAATCTAAATTCAAAGGCATCAAATGCAAAATTAATCTATGAAAACAACAAAGTGCATAAATGAAATCTAATTGAAATAAACATGAAATTATTGAAAGGTATCTATAATAAACACACAACAAATAACAAGTAAAGACAAATGAAAAACATATGTGAGCTCACATTAACAATTTAATCTATCAACTCATAACAAAAACAATGAAAATCAATATCTTAGAATCAAAGCTCTATGAATCAAAGTTTCAATCTTTTGTTCTCTATTTCTAGAGAGAGGCCTCCTCCTGGGAAAATGAAGAGAGAACCCTCTTATTTATACATAAATGAAGATAAGAGAGTCATAATTACAGATCCACTTTTCTCTCAACCTATCCCTTCAAATTCTCCACAAATATCTTGGATAAGATATTCTATCTCCATGATCTTCTCCTTGAAGTGAGCTTGAATGATTATCTCAACATCTTAAAAGAAGATAAAATTCGAATTTGAAGCTAGGTGGTGATTTTTGACTTTGTAAAAATCTTAAAATATGTCTGTAGTCATCACAAAACTCATCCAACTTTGAGATATAATGAAAATGTGTTAATTTTCTAATATTTAGTCACAAATTCTCTTAAAAATACTGCAAATAAATAATTTGGAAAATGGAAATGTAAACCCATATGTTTTTATGAAAGTGATGATAATTATGGTTTTATGGAAGCATGAAATGGAAATAAAGGAGAAAAATGGTATATGAAAGATGAATAAAGTGTCGTATGTTTGTGACCCAATAGGTCTCAAGTGAGGATAGGGGTCAATGCAATAATGGGCTGCAATCATGATATTTTTCTTCCAAGAGTTCTAGTTTAGTACCTGAGAGAAAATGGGAAATCAACTCTTGATTTGGTTAATAAACCTCGGGAACCAACCTTGTGGAAGTAAGGTTGGTTGAACACGGTAGATTTGGGTCTGGACGGGGCCTTATAGAGGAATTGGGAGATTGATATTGCATAGTTAAGAATGGCACGTGTCTAACTTAATGAAAGGTTATATAAGATTGTTTGGAGGTTTAACAAGCAAGGAGGTTCGTACACTGCTAAGTTTGTTCTCCAAGATATGTTCCCATTTGAAGTCGACAAAGTGCGATGGTGGTGGAGAGATCTATGAAAGATGAAGGCTACGTCTAATTCAAATATGTTTATGTGGATTTCTTTGTTTAATCGAGTTCTAACATGGGATCATTTACAAAGAAGAGGTAAAAAGGGGCCAAATTGGTGCAGTATTTGCAAGGCACATGAGGAAACAAACCTTCATCTGTTTCAACATTGTCCTTTCATTATACAAGTTTGGCATGATATTGAAGAGTCCTTGATTTTTTCCTCCTTGTGGCATGGAGATGCCATTGAGTTATGTCTTCAATCATGGTTTTCTAGGAAGGAATTGAGTATCTTGTGAGTTTTACAATTTCTAGTTATATGGGGCATATGGACTTCAAGTAACTCTACTATTTTTGAAGGAAAATCTCACCCAACCATCCAAGTTTCAATGTGATTAATGGATCTCATTCCTCTCTTCAAATAGGTTCCCAAGAAAAATATCCCTAGGATGGTTGGTGACGTACACGTGGATAAGGCCTTCTCTTAGATCCACTTTGATGGGGACTATCAAGGACATAATAGAATAGTGGGAATTGGGTTTACATGTTTCCTATCAAATTCTCACTACTTTCACTTTAAAGAAAACATGGGGTGAGGAACCAATAATATGGGTGAATTTGTGGCACTCTAATATTTGCTTACATTTTCCTTAGATGGGGAATTTTTCTCAATTCAAATATTTGGTGACTCCCTTATGGTTATCACATGGATGCTTGAACAAGTGCAAGTTCAAAATATTGGACTATTGGTTGTAGTGGATTAAGTGAAGGGCATAGAAAAAACCTTCCCAAATATGAAATTTTCTCATATTTTTGTGAGCAAACCCAAGTGGTAGATAGAATCTCAAAGGAAGGTCTATTTTTTATGGATAATACCTATGTCCTTGTATAATTTTGTGAATGGAATTGTCCTATTAACATAGAGGATAGGTTGGAGGCCTTTTGATGAGACTTTTTGAATTTTAATATGTAGTCTAAATTTTTATTTTTGAGGGTTTGATGATTTCCTTGTTGTTAGTGAATAGCTTGTCAATATCATATTGTCTTTAACAATTTTTAGTCTATTGTCAATGTCATATTGTCATTCAAGGCCCTTCTCTCTGGGGTACACATGATCAGTGCATTCAAAATATATATATGTTAGTGTCATAATCTATTTGGTAGTTTTTTAGAGTCTTGATCAACTATATTTTTGGTCTTTCAAGGCCCTCCTATTTGGGGCATACATGGTCAGTGCATTGAGCACCTTATGATTGTATTTTATATTCTACTTGAATACAAAATACATTTTTTCCTTGAAAAAAAAATATACCAAGGAGATCTTGTTTTAGGGATCATCAAGAGATATTTGTAAACATAAGGTGTAGAGGGGGTTGCCCCCTCAAATTTATTCATTCACTTTTTATCATTATCAAGGTGTAATATTACTCACTATTTATATTTGATGATATTTTAGATATTTGGTCGAAAACATTTGGTATAAGAGTGAACACTCATCAACTTATCCCCTTAAAACAAGTAATCTTACCATTTTCACTAAAATTATTTTTGGTAATTATCATTATATAGAAATTTTATGGATGGAAGAGCGAAGGACATTGGGTAAACATTGTAGATCTTGGTTTACTATTTTTTTGAGTTACAAGTTGTACATGTTAGGGTTTTTTTCTAGTACTCAAAATAAAATTAAAAAGTTTGTTCTAGTAAAATCATAATGCCTAAATATTATGAGGTATAAATTAAGCTCTACCAATGGCATTGAAAGTAATACAAACCGAAGTGTTTCAAGTCTAAATTTCAAACTTGTTAGGGAAATATTGTCAAAGAGGAAGTTTGTATAAGCTCTCTTTCCTCAAATAGGGAAAACATAGCAAGTTTTAGTAGTTCCACCATAATTTTCTCTTGTAAGATCCAAATAACATGTGATTAGTGGAAGCCTGAAGAAGACATATCAAAGACCAATATATAAAAATTCCATCAAAAAAATAATATAATTGGAGAAGTTGTATCATTTTAAAGCTATGCTAGCAAAGCAGTCCCCAATTAGGGCTTTAAAGGGTGGGTCAACTTAAAATGATCATAAATTTTAATTGGAAGCTCAGTTTGTGGTGATTAAAAAAGGGTTACAAGGAATCAACATAGAATATATAGGTATCACCTTTGGTACAATTTGGGGACAATTTCTTTAACAAGGACCATTATCATGGGGAGAAAAAAGATTATCTTTGTAGTAGCAACAAAAGTGGAAGAACCTACCAAGTGGATGAACATGATAAGAAAAATTATGGAATTTCTCATCAATATGAAGAACTATGGGCATATGATGAAACTTGGAAGGATGAATTCCTCATATGGAAGAATTCACTTCTAATCAAGTACTAAGAGAAATACTTGTTTAAATGGGTGATGCATGTTAATCCCTAAGGTGTTTGGCCATTACATTTGTATTGTTATATTATTGTTGTCATTATTAGTTAGTTAGGCTCATTATTTGTAAATGTACCTTTTGTCTCCTATATATACCAAGGGAATATAGTTTTAGGTATCATAAAGATTTATTTGTAAGCATAAGGTGTAAAGGAGGATGCCTCCACAGAGTGGCATTGCTATTCATTCACTTTTTATCATTCTCAAGGTGTGGCATTACTCATTCTTTCTGTTTTTATGATATTTAAGTTATTTTTTCCATAGCAATCAAAGGTATGGATCTTGGTGGGTTAGCTAGAGTGGCTAAGAGTTGTGTGTTGCAAGAAGGAGGTCTTGGGGTTAAGTCTCTGGAATCCCTGCCTCTATGAGGGCCTCACTTGATGTCCTTGTTGTGCTATGTTTCCCAAATTTCAACTGATTGGTTTACTTCTTGTTACACATTATTTTTTTCACCCCTATGACCATTAATCATGTACACATATCCTTTTTCTTTATAAGGATCATTGATCCGAAATCGGATCCATAAGCCTGATAGGGCTTAAAAAATGCTCAAAAATTAAACTGCTCAGAATCTGAMAAAACAAACGCCATTGCATCTGTCTCGTCTTCCTGATTCCGACGGTATATTTACTTTGTCAAACGGGCTCCATATGCGAAAGTTATCGCGTTCTGATCGAAAGCCCAAACAGGTAAAAAGTCAAAGGTCAACTGGTCAAAAAGTTAGTGCTGATGACATCAGCATGCTGACTRTGTAGGAGATGACATGGAACTCTCTAGATGATGGTGATTGGGCAGGTTCATTGGCAAGGTAGACATGTGGCAGGCAATTGGACCAGTCATAAACTGAAAAGTGGCATTAATCCGTCAAATGGGGAGATGCCATGTGGCCCAGTCATGGGCAGCCACGTGACACCCAGTCATCAGTTGAAGTGGTTGTTTCAAAAAAAAATTGTTTTGGGGGTCCATGGGATTTGAACCCATTACCACCACCAAGCCCAACACCTTAAGAAATGGTCTTTAGCCAATACACCAAATTAATTTTTATGTTATGAAACCCACATTATGAAATATACTGCAAAGTATTGAATGGATAGGGGCCAACGCTTAGCCCTTTGGGCTAGCGCTTGGCCATATGAACCCATATGACCCTGTCAAGGGGGTGCGCGCTGGGCAAAAGGGTCCTTATGCCCAAATTTAACTATAAAGTGGGTTTTATAACCAATTTTTGGGTTTTAATGGCAATTAAGCCTATTTTTAATGGTTTTTGGGAGTTATTGGGTAGTTTTGGAGCCTAAATTTTGGGAGGAAGTTGGAGATGACTAACCAACTTCCCAGCTATATAACCCAAGCCTATTTGAGGCCATAGGAGGGCATTCAGAGCAGAATGATGCTGAAGAGAAGCCAAGCCAAAGCCATTTTGATGTAGCGCTTGGCCATATGAACCCATATGACCCTGTCAAGGGGGCGCGTGCTGGGAAAAAGCGGCCTTATGCCCAAATTTAACTATAAAGTGGGTTTTATAACCAATTTTTGGGTTTTAATGGTATTTAAGCCTATTTTTAATGTTTTTTGGGAGTTATTGGGTAGTTTTGGAGCCTAAATTTTGGGAGGAAGTTGGAGATGACTAACCAACTTCCCAGCTATATAACCCAAGCCTGTTTGAGGCCATAGGAGGGAATTCAGAGAAGAATTATGCTGAAGAGAAGCCAAGCCAAAGCCATTTTGATGTAGAGAATCTTTTGAGGAGGAGATGCTGTCGGATCATTTCTGGGAGCTCCGGACGTCCATTTTGCGTGCCATTTTCTTTGCATGGTTCTAGCGATCTGGATGAACATGACCAGATCATCCTTGTAGCCATTTTGCATTGTAGCATTGTACTTTTGAGCTTTTGAACAGAAATAAAAAAGCCTCCCCCACAGAGACAAAGGCCCGGAGACGTAGGCAAAGTTGTGCCGAACTTCGTTATCAATCTGTGTGTTATGGTTTGCTGTCTATTATTTCATTTCAGATATGCATATGTGTATATGGCTGTAATAATTCCTCTTATTTCCTCATTCTTCACTAAGTTTTATCAAATGGTTAATTAACGCATGCAAAATTAAAACTCAACCATAAGTCATTAAAAGATCTTGTCGGATCAAGTGGTGTCAGAGCTAGTTGATGTTTGGCTTTGAGTTGCATGTTAACCAGGGAAAATCTACAGCGTGGTGAAGGCAAGCTTGTTGTAGAGAATCCATTAATTGGATTGAGAAAAAGAGCTACTCACAGCGAGAAGATGGCATCGGAAGAAGGGATTTCTCAAGATGAGAAAGAGTTCCGGAAAACATTCCTTGCTATGTCGGAGATGGTGAAAGTCTTGTACGAAGATTACTTGGAACGAAAGCGACCAGTTTTGGGTGATTCTTCAAAGGGAAAAAGTGAAGAGGAAGAGGACCATCCTTAGATTCCTCTTTCACCTCCATCAACACCTCCTTCTTCTCCTTCTTCTTCAAGTTCAAGTTCTAAATCTAGTGGAAAGAAAAATGTTCATAAGAATAAACATGAAATGCCATTGTTAAAACTTGATGTAAAATTTGAGTTGCCCATATATGATGGTGAAGTAAATGCATAAACACTTGATAATTGGATCAAGCAGATGGAGGTATACTGCAGTGTGCAACAGATCGAGGATGAGGCCACATGAATCAAGTTGGCATCTTTGAGACTTGCAGGTATAGCTCTTATCTGGTGGCAGAGCAAGCTGCAAAAAGGAACACAAAATGTGGGTAATGTATTTCCATCATGGAAGGATTTCATTTCTTCACTTAGGAAGCAATTCTATCCTTTGGGTTATAAAGAAAAAGCAATAATTGAATGACAATCTTTAAAACTAAGAAAAGGACAAATAGTGCAAGAATACACCGATGGATTTAGAAAAATGGCATTAATGTTAGACATTCCTTTGCAAACACAAGAAACCCTTATGAAGTATATAGGAGGTTTGTCTGCACATATTAGAAACATTTTTTTCATGTTTGGACCCACTAACCTTGATGAGGTTTCTGTTCAAGCTACGTATATTGAAGCAGGGAAAGCAGGTGTGTCAGGGGAATTGTCGCCTTCGAGGAAAGAGGACAAGAGGAAAATGCATGGCAATGGAAAGAATGCAAATGCAGTAACAAAGAAGGAAGGAAAGCCCTCTTGCAAGCATTGCAAGAAAGAGGGACATGATGAGGACAGATGTTGGCAGTTGCATCCCGAGAAGAGGCCAAAGTGGTTCAAAGAAAAGAAGGGAATGCAAACAGTGGCAATGACATCAAAACCCACAGACTTAGGATCGGATTCAGGTGATGAGTCAAAGATTTCATTGGTCGATATGACAGGTAAAAATGGTGAAGAGATTGATTGTAGAAGCAATTTGTTTCATATAAGGGTAATCATGCGACACACTAAGATACACACATTAATCGACAGTGGATCTCAATCTAATCTAATCTCAGAAGAATTGGTTAAGCAATTGGGGTTAAAAACACAAACACATCATAAGCCTTACACACTTAAATGGATGAGCAATCATCATCAGATGCACATAACAAAACAGTGCACAATTAAATTTGCAATTTCATCTAAGTATGTGGACGAAGTAACTTGTGATGTTGTGTCGTTAAGAGAATGTGGAATGATCTTAGGTATTACATACTTATTTGATCGTAAGGCAATATTCTATAAGACAAAGAATCAATATCAATTCACTAAAGCAGGTCATGATTATGTGGTTCATGCTCATCGTGTTAAAGCAAATAAAACACTTCAAACAATGGAACAGTTAATGAATGTAGTGCAAGTATGCAACAAACCAATAATTGTTTCAAATGAAGTAATTGATCTTAAGCAAGAACAAATATGGTTGTTGAATGGAAAATCAATCATAAGTTGCTTCAAGATAAGCTCATGTCGTGTAGATATCTAAAGTATATCAGTTCATTTGCAGTCGTCTTTTTGATGCTATCATTAGCAATGTTTTCTACATGGATGATAGTGGCTTCAGTAAGATGTAACATGGTTCAAATGGCTAACAATATACTGTCAGTTGTCATGATTGTGTTACAGTTGATCTTGATGAGACAGGTGCACAGGACAGATTTCAGAGAGAGAGAGCAAGCCGGGTGGCCTATCTCGAGCTTGTTGACTGGTCAGTAACCTTTTGGGGACCAAAAGGTCTTATTGTGGGGAGGTGTGATCTGAAATCAGATCCAAAAGTCTGATAGGGCTTGAAAAATGCTCAAAAATTAAAGTTCTCGTAATCTTACAAAACCAACACCATTGCATCCGTCTTGTCTTCCTGATTTCGGCGGTATATTTACTTTGTCAAACGGGCTCCGTATGCGAAAGTTATCACGTTCTGATGATAACTTTCAAAAGTCAAAGGTCAAACAAGTCAAAAGGTCAACTAGTCAAAAAGTCAAAGGTCAACTAGTCAAAAGTCAAAGGTCAACTAGTCAAAAAGTCAATGCTGATGACATCAGCACGCTGACTATGCAAGAGATGATGTGGCACTCTCTGGCTGATGGTGATTGGGCAGGCTTGCTGACAAGGCAGACATGTGGCAGGCAATTGGACTGGTAAAAAACTGACAAGTGGCATTAATCCGTCAAATGGGGAGATGCCACGTGGCCCAGTCATGGGCAGCCACGTGGCACCTAGTCATCAATTGAAGTGGTTGTTTAAAAAAAAAAATGTTTTTGGGGTCCATGGGATTTGAACCCATGACCACCACCAATCCTAACACCTTAAGAAATGGTCTTTTTCCAATACACCAAATTATTTTTTATGTTATGAAACCCACATTATGAAATATATTGCAAAGTATTGAATGGAGAGGGGCCAGCACTTAGCCCTTTGGGATAGCGCTTAGCCATATGAACCCATATGACCCTGTCAAGGGGGCGCACGGTGGGAAAAAGGGGGATTATGCCCAAATTTAACTATAAAGTGGGTTTTATAACCAATTGTTGGGTTTTAATGGTAATTAAGCCTATTTTTAATGTTTTTGGGAGTTATTGGGTAGTTTTGGAGCCTAAATTTTGGGAGGAAGTTGGAGATGACTAACCAACTTCCCAGCTATATAACCCAAGCCTATTTGAGGCCATAGGAGGGAATTCAGAGCAGAATGATGCTGAAGAGAAGCCAAGCCAAAGCCATTTTGATGCAGAGAAGCTTTTGAGGAGGAGATGCTGTCGGATCATTTCTGGGAGCTCCGGACGTCCGTTTTGCATGCTGTTTTCTTTGCATGGTTCTAGAGATCTGGAAAAACATGACCAGATCAAACTTGTAGCCATTTGGCATTGCAGAGATGTACTTTTGAGCTTTTGAATAGAAATAAAGAAGCCTCCCCCACAGAGACAAAGGCCCGGAGACGTAGGCAAAGTTGTGTCAAACTCCATTATCAATCTGTGTGTTATGGTTTGCTCTCTATTATTTCATTTCAGATCTGCATATGTGTATATGGATGTAATAATTCCTCTTCTTTCCTCATTATTCACTAAGTTTTCTCAAATGGTTAATTAACGCATGCAAAATTAAAACTCAACCATAAGTCATTAAAAGATCCTATCGGATCAATCACTTTCCTTAATCCCTAAAGAAGAATGAAGATGAACTTTCCCAAAGAGATGCAATCATCTTTTCCTTTGTAAAAAACTTGTAAATAAGGACCATTGCACCTTGATTAGTATTAAGGGTGCGACGATCTAAGATCAATGTAGGTTGCACCATAGTGGCCTGCGAAATTGTCACAGTTTTCTCAATGTTAAGGGTGAGATGATCATTCGTACGAAGAAAAAGAGAAGCGTATCGATGCTTCTAGAATAGAAGCTCAGAGGGTGAGGTGGAATTCGATTGGTTTGTATCTGAGTCACATCCTTGATCTCATGGGATCATCCTAACCTCCTCACCCTATCCTTTTCATCTTATAAAAGGAGGGGAGTTCTCATGGGAAAGTTAGCTTTTTTGGAAGATCAAGATCTTGGAGAATAGCTTTTTTGGGTGAGCTTTTGGAATAGATATTGTATATGAATTCAACTAGATTATAGCTAAAGGGATTATGATAGGCTTCTGATTTTTTTTTCAAGAGAGATTGTGAGTGACTGTCAGATCTACAGTCTCATAACTCATTGGAGAAAAAGTGTGTGGAACGCAAAGAACTATTGTAAGGAACCTTACAACATCAAGGAATCTAATTGTATCTTTCTTCCACATTCTTTAATACAGATATAATTTTTCTTTCCTATATGAACTTTAGTTGTCCATATTGTATGATTCCTTGATCACATACATAGTTTCATATCAAATAAAATATGTTATTATTATCTTTGTTTGCTTTTGTTTCTTTGCAGATATTTCTCTATAAGACTTATGACGGAGCTGGGATCACATTGTTGAGCTCAGTTCCACAACATTTAAAATGTATGTTTTGGATCCTCTTCTTATTTGGTAACTAAAATCTAAGAAAATTTTAGTATACTGTCTTGTTTTGGTCTAGTTTCGGGGTGAAACTAGGGAGATCTGTTTGTGTCTACACTTTAATGATTTGTCCGATAATAAAATATTTTTTCGGATAGAAAAATATTTTGTTATCGGATAAAATATTTTGTTATCAGACAAATTGGTAAGTATGGAAACAAACTGACCTTCCTAGTTTCACCCCAAAACTAGAACAAATCAAGACAATATACTAAAATTTCCTTAGATTTTAGTTACCAAATAAGAAGAGGATAGAAAACATACCTTTTAAATGTTGTGGACATGACCTCACCAATGTGATCCCAACATCTTTATAAGGCTTATGGGGAAATATCTGCAAAGAAACACAAGTCAACGAAGACAAGAATGAAAGAGTCTATTCGATATGAAACTATGTATGTGATCAAGGAATCATACAATATGGACAAATAGCGTTCATATAGGAAAGACAAATTATATCTATATTAAATATTGTGGAAGAAAGATACAACCATATTCCTTGATGTCGTCAGGTTCCTTCCAACAGTTCCTTGCTTCCCACACACTTATGTTCCAACGAATTCTAATACTGTAGATATAAAAGTCACTCACAATCTCTTTTGAGAAACAAATCATAAGCCTATCGTAATCCCTTCATTTGTAAGCTAGCTCACTAAAAAATTTGGGTCGTTTTGCGATGGTTATTTCGATGCTCTTGCGATGTTATGTCATGGATATTGCGAAAAATCTTGGATCTCCAAAACGTTGTTTTATATGATGTGGCACATATAACAATCCTAAAATAATGTTACAAGAGCGATGAAACTAGGTATTTGTCACAAAAGTGACAAAGAAGAAATATCATCACCGGAACGACTAAGTAAGGAAATCGTTGAAAGAGCGACCAAGGAGGGACATCGTTGCAAGAGAGACTGGCGATGAAAATCATCGCAAATGAGACAATGTAGAGATATCGTCACATAAGAAATAATTTAGAGAGATCGCCGCAAGATAAACAATAAAGGGAGATCGTCGCACGCTTGAAAATATAGGCAAATTGTCATAAGATCGACAAGCAAAATAAAGTTTGCGACAAATCAACTATCGAAGGGATCGACGCAAGAGCGACGAGAACAGGGTATATTGCGATGACATTGCTATACATTTTTTTGTAATTTGTATAGCAATTTCATCACAATATTTCTTGAGGTCGTCGCTCTTGTGATGACATATATTTATTTAAAAAAAAAATTGATTTTTGAGCAAAAAAATAAAATTTGATTTTGAGCCAACTATAAAAGGATTTTTGAGAAAAAAAAATTCCCAAACATCTATAACATTCATTAATAAAAATTCAGGAATAAAACGCAAGTACAATATTGAACTACAATATACCCTAAGAAATACTAAACCATGTAAAAAACTATATATAGTGAAAACAATTAACAACCAAGCTTTTAAAAATAGTGGTGTTTTTAAGCACAATGAAGGAACTGTTCTCTAGTTTACAACGATACCATTAGTCATTTTGTTGTACCTATGATACTAGCGCACAACTTCCTTCTCTATTTTCACCTTTTAGATTCTTTAATCTATGTTTTGATATGAATCTGAACAACGATTTGATATTTCAAATCTGATATGAAAGACAGCAATGGAAAGTCTATCATCTAGGCATTCCAATTTTATGCAACTTGTGTACGAAAGCGGATGAATGATGAAACAATAGTCTGAAAAGTTAAATATATTATTTTTTTATGTTAGTTTCCTTTCATGTTTCCTAAGACTTCCCCATCTCCTGGAGTTTCCCACAATTTGTGTTGTTTTTTGTAATATGTCTAGCCCATGTTTCCTTCTTTGGGTGGGTTCCATTTACAATTCAAGTACATTGACAATTGCAAATAAATAATAAAACGATATTTTCCACAATAAATGAAAATTTAAAATCTATATCTGGCAGAGCACATGTAGAACCAAGACACAATATTCTATTTAACTATCCAGATTATGAATCAAGAGTTACACACAAAGAAAAGAAATCCTTTTCTAAAACTCAATACTCTTGTCAATGACAGTTCCAGAATCAATTATAGTTGTGTAGTGGATAACCTCATTGGCATGACCTTCTTTACAATGTTTAAATATGACTAGATCAAAGTTAAAAATAACATTTAGGCTTTAACATGGTTCAACATATAATTAACATCCCATTATAAAAATTGGAGTACATTGATGGGGGTCATAAATAAACAAAATTAGTGATTTTAAAGGGAGACACAACTTTTTGATGGTATATGTACACTATATGCATGCACATAATGGGGGAAATATCTATGATAACCTCTTTTGGTCAATTTCAAGGTTTAACTAGGTCTATTCCAACAAGTTTGAGGTCATGTGATGATGGAAAAGGGCTTCAAATGAGGGTTATATATGCCAATTGTGATGTATTCATGTGTAACTACTAAAAATGGTGCAAGTGAGAAATTTTAAGGTGATAACACCCTCATCCTAAAGACTATATCCTATTGATGAATGTCACCTACAATTATACATGTGTAGGATTTGTCAACTATTTTGGGTGAAACAAGGTTCTATGATTGCACACTAAGGAGGTCATCCAAGTGAAGTTGTTGAATTGATAGAGTGTTGGTAAGCATGTGCAACATAAGAAAATTGTTTCCATGCTAGGAACCAATTGGTCCTAGTAGAAGGAGGTCATTGACACATCCTCTTGTGGAATTGATACATGATAGCATAGCTTGTTGGATTCACACTGAACAATAAAACCATAATTCTACATGGGTTTGTTAACTTCCAAGATAGATTATATCCAAGTCTGAAAATGCAAGAGACTTACAATCTAAATATGGGAATGAATTCTGAGTGAAGAGTTGGATCTCAATATTTCTTAGAGCTTAGAGTCAATGAGGATAATTTTGTAATAAAGGAAAAAGAAACCTAGGAACTAGAGATAAATCCGTAGCAAGAACTCAAGTGAGTAACAAAATCCAACATTCATAGTTAGATCCATGTTCAAGAGAAACAAAAAGATGGAACATTGTTCTAGATTGGTCCTCTAATATTTTGGAGAACAAAAAGCCTCTCAATGGGGAGGCCTGATTTGAAATGGGTCTAAAAACGAGAATGATTGTAAGAATCAATACCTATAGGTGTAATTTAAAAATTAATGAAGGTTATATAATAAAGGACAATGCAAATTTTATAAATTAAATGAGACAAAGAAAGAAAAGTAAAACAAAATAAAATAGAAAAATGAAAATAAGAGAAAAAAAGAGAGAGAGCAATGTGAGTTAAAAGGTTCATCTCTTGGCCTTCCCATTACCCCCACTATCTCTTATTCGTCCTTGTGACACAACTCTCAAAGGGTATTTTGGCCAAAGAGGAAAGTATGCACAAAGATCCATGAGTTACATTGTAACCAAAGATTCTCAAAATGAGAATTGAGTAACCATTGAAATTTGTTTTTCCCATTTGGGTTTCTAGAGTAAACATTATGTCATTTTGTGACATCTCATTTATGTTAAATTAATGGAATATAAGTTGGATTGGAGTTTAATTAAAAGAACAACTAGTGTCCTATAAAAAAGTTCTCGAAGATGAGATACTAACATGATATGTCTCATATGCAATATGTAGTAATGATGGAGGAACTAGTGAGGGAAATGGATCCACTTGCTAAGATCCCTTTGGCATATTAGTAGTATGTGGTTTTAGTGTGGGATGCAAGAGGAAACAATGTTACCCTTGTGGATCCCTTTGGATTATTAGTAGATTATCCCTTTGGCATATTAGTAGTATGTGGTTTGAGCAAATTTGGTGCTAGTGAGAACTCTTGAGTAGAATCGAGCTTGCCTTGATTGTTATGTGAGACTTCATATTTCAAAGTGCAATTTTAGGAACTGACGATTGGCATTGTTACCAGGGAAAAAGTTTGATTCCCTGGATTCTATAGATCTGGTATAGCATGGTGTTGGGAAGTCGTATTTCTTTGAATCATTAGTTTCTAGTTGCTTGTATTGAGGATGAGAGAAAGAAATGGTATGCAAGGCATTTCAAGGTCTCACATGGTAACTCTAATTATGGAGCACATCCCTTTGATTGTTATGGATAAATTTTCTCTAGTTTGAGAGGATCAAGATATTGAATACTATAGTTTTGTGCAACATAAAAGAGATATTGATGGAGTTGGCAAGCATAATATTTAAGGATTGAAATAATAGAATTGGATAGAACCCTAAAAAGGGGATTCTTTGTCAAATCATTGTCAATTGACAGTTATATGAGGATCCTCTATATGACATTTACTACCATGATTATGAATAAAAACATCATATATTTTTCTTGGAGATGACTTTTAACATTGTGTTATGGGTATGGGAGGTCATCCTAAACACATTTAATGCATATCTTGGGGCTTTAGAAACCATAATAATCGTTGTGATAGTGGGTTCCTTTCCTAATATTTCCATTCAAGGTTTATTTACAAGTTTTGCACTATATTCATTGTAATTTTTTTTGCTACTTGGTTCTCCTCTTTTTTTTTATGGAAATGCCTATAATTTCCAAGTGGAGGTATGGCGTTAGTTGGAGAAGATGATGGCATATTGTTCTCTCTTTTATTATCCACAAAAGTTGCATTATTTTCTTACTTATTGTAGCTTAGGTGGCATGCTATCACAACTTTGTCATTGTAGTTTATTTTTTTGACCTAATCAATGGTGGTGGGTTCCCTTTATCTTGGTATTGGTTTGCAGGAATAATGTGTTGGCTCAAAGCCTTTACGTTAATATCTAAGCATGATACTAGGGTTTTAGGTCAATTCTTGTAAATTTTTTGTTTTGTTTTGAGGGTGTGTTTATCCCACACACCTTATTGAATATATGTGGGGGATAAACTGGGTCTTTTCTCATAGACACATTTCTCCCTTGCACATCATTGAAGTTTCTTTAAAGGGACAAATTAGTTGACATATGGTCAAAACTCTCTCATTGTCGTTTATTTTGTTTTATTCATTGATGGTGTTGGGTTCCCTCTATTTTAGTAGTGGTTTGTAATATGTGTGGAAAACCTTGGGAATTTACAGTAATGAATGGGACACTAATGATCCCAATATTGAAATATAAAATGGAGAATGTGAACATGTTCATGGCATGTTTCAAGATAAAAATGGTATGGCATGTGACTCTCTAGAACTTCATGATAGCATTGATCTCTCTTTGTCTTCAACTATAGTAGAAAATTAAGGATATATTGCATCTAACACTAACCATGGGTTCAATAATAATCAAATTATTGGTGCTAAATTAAATTGAAAGGGAATTATCCTTAATCTATGCTTAATGAGGTTATGTGAATCAAGTATGATATTGAAGAACATGATTGGCAAGTAATTGGGGACATAACATTGGTTTCTCTCATCAATGAAAAAATTATGAAATTTTTCCATGAGGAACCAACAAAGGAGGTTGAAATATTAGGTTTACATAGGAAACTATAAGAAAAATATGATGATGACCTAAATAAAAATGCAACACTAGGTTTTGAGAAAATAAAATTATAATAAATAAGGAGCTCTTAAAGATTTTGTTCCTTTGTATTTCACTAGAATTCCAAGATACCCAAATTCATGTATTTGAACATGTGAAACAAAATACATGAAGAAACAATCCTTAATGTTGTTGAAGAAACAAAAGAAATTTCATGGAACTAAAAACATTAAATTGTTGCCAAAATTGTGCCCTCTAATAGACAAAGTGAAGATTGGAATTTATGTCAACATTATAACAATTGGTGTTTATATCATGAACCTCTATATGGATTGGCATGTCCATGAGAGGATTAAAGTAGGAAAATATGAAGAAATTCTTGAAACCTTGAATAAGCCTCCACATATAAATTGACAATGGAAATGTGATTTTGTTTCTTTGTCATGTGAGACACAAAGAAAAGAAGGGTAATGCTATGAAAAAATATTATAAAATGTTTGACATCGCCATTTCCAAACCCTCATGTTTAATCCTTAATGTTGTATAAGAAACAAAAGAAATTTCATGGAACTAAAAAGATTAAATTGTCGCCAAAATTGTGCCCTCTAATCGACAAAGTGAAGATTGGAATTTATGTCAACATTAGAACAATGAGTGTTTATATCATGAACCTCTATATGAATTAACATGACCATGAGAGGATTAAAGTAGGAAAATATGAAGAAAGTCTTGAAACCTTGAATAACCCTCCACATATTGCAGACATGAATATTGAGATGATGAACATGTGTGAAAGAGTAAATATTTGACATCGGCATTTCCAACCCCTCATGTTTAATCCTTAATGTTGTTGAAGAAACAAAAGAAATTTCATGGAACTAAAAACATTAAATTGTTGCCAAAATTGTGCCCTCTAATCGACAAAGTGAAGATTGGAATTTATGTCAACATTATAACAATGAGTGTTTATATAATGGACCTCTATATGGATTAACATGACCATGATAGGATTAAAGTAAGAAAATATGAAGAAAGTCTTGAAACCTTGAATAACCCTCCACATATAAATTGACAATGGCAATGCGATTTTGTTTCTTTGTGATGTGAGACACAATGAAAAGACATAATGAAAAGAAGGCTAATGCTATGAAAAAATATTATAAAATGTTTTGCATCTCCATTTCCAACCCTCATGTTTAATTCTTAATGTTGTTGAAGAAACAAAAGAAATTTCATGGAACTAAAAACATTAAATTGTTTCCAAAAATTTTCCCTCTAATCGACAAAGTGAAGATTGGAATTTATGTCAACATTAGAACATGTTCAAATTTTAATTAAAAAGTACCTAGGCAAGTGTTTCTCATCCCTAGGTGCCTAAGGGGTGAGAAAGTGCCTAATGTGGGCCCTAGTCATTTAATTTGTGAGATGCAAATTAAAAGGTGAATTTATGACTTTAGTGAGGGTGAGTGAAGAGAAACTCAATCTCATCCACTCATATAATCCAATCCCAACCATTGGATTAATAAAATCCTCACCTACATCATGAGGTCAATTAGGGTATGAGGGCGCACCCTAGCTAGGGATGTTGTTCATTCATTTTTGGAGAGCAAGAGAAGGAGAGAGGTTGAGCTTGAGGAAGAAGAAGTTGTAGGAGTAAGGGCACAATTCCCAAGAAACCAAGTAGCACAATAATCGAGTAAGGTACTACTGAGTAAGAGGGTCGTACAGTACAGATTACTTGAAGTCCATACAATTGGTTTTTGTGCACAGTTTTTGAGGAAGGAGGAACAACAGTCTTGTGTAGGTTGTACGGTACGGATTTGACAGTCCGTACAACAGGAAAAGAAGAGAAGTACATACAACAAGGTACAACATGCATTTCAAGGAGTGTGGCATGAATTTTGAGGTGCATTTATTGCACAAAAAGAGGTACAAAAAACCTAGAAAAAGGATGCACAGATTTCAAGGACTTTCGTACAACATTTAATTCTGTAGCAGCCATATAATCGTACAGATTTCTAGAACAGTTTTCATGGAGCATTCTGTACAACATTTAATGCTAGGACAGTCATACACAGTATGGATTTCTGGTTCAAATTTCGAGGAGCTACATTCTGCAATTTTTCTGAAGGAGACAAGCACAAATTGTTTTGAGATAAGCTTGTAATTTTTGCTAAATATTAGACTGTTGTAAGAGAAATTTCTCTGAAGCTCATAAATAATAAAAATCACTCTTTCACTGGTTCTCCCCTTGTGGGTTTTTCTAGGGTCGTTGTTATACAAAAAATCTCTGTGTCAATATTTTATGAGTTTCATATGCTGCTAATATTTTGTTTCTGTGTTATAAACGATGTTCAAAATCCTCATGTTTCAGTTCTAAAATTATTTTTCTACTGATTTTTATTTGTTGTTATAAAACTCGGTTTGGGCATTAAACATTGGCTGAAAAATCAGTGAGAATGAAACTGGGTTGGGCTCTGAAATTTTACATGGTACCTGAGTTGAGTTGAAAAGAAGTAGAAATTTCAGTAGTCAAAAAGTTGGGACAACAGTCACTTCACAGGGCAGAATTTTAAATTTATTATTTTCGGCAGAAAAGGGTCAATGTTTACAAGTTTGACAGTTGAGGACAGATTTATTGAATAAATCGGTATATGCGGACATTAATAGATCTCCCTAGATCCACCTGGATATAGAACAAAACAGGACAAGACATGACACTTCCCCTAAGCTACAATCATTGAATTTGTCATTAAAGAAGGATTAAGTGATGTACCTTTAAATATGGCTTCCTTATGTCTTTGTTGTCCCTTCTTCACTTTGGTATCCTTGTGATATCATATCTACAATGACACAAATTGACCAAGGTGAAAGAAACAATAATGCATTCAATGAAGACTTAAACATGTGATCAAGGAGTCATGTAATAAAATAAAAGTGATTTTATGGGAAAGGGAGATGCCACTGTATTATATTAAATGAAAGTAGAAGATACAATCGTATTTCCTTGATGTCACAAGCTTCCTTTCAGTGGTCCTTCGTTCCAACACACACACTTGCTCCACACTTGCATGAAGAAGATCCACTATGGCTTGATGGACAAATGGAGGCCACAAGCATCAATTCAAACATGATTCCTTACAAAATTTTGATTCTATTCTTTCATCAATTCTCTATTCAATCTTGCTTAACCTATTCCTTGAGAAACCTTTCATTATATAGGAGAAGGAGAGATGGTTAAAGGGATGAGGATGATCCCACTAAATCTGAGAAGTCAGTAGGATGCCAACCATGTGAATGCCAACTCATTTTCTAGAATATCCTCTTCTAGAACCTTCATAACTTACTCTTCCTTTTAATCTTCGAAGCAGGTTTTCACCCTACCTATAGAGCAGACTATGAACATATCTCACTCCAAGTATAGGGTTTCCTACGAGAATCAAGGTTTCTCACACCCTACAATACATGTAGCTTGCAAACTCATCTTAAAAATATGTTTTGTAGAAGAAGACAATAGTCACTTTTCTCAGGCAAAAGGTCCTTATGAGAGCCTGAACACATAATTGTAGAGACATCACCAGAGTGACCAAAACAATGTGTAGCAAAATTCCCCCCAAAGTATGAGGCTGGAGCTCGTGACAGCTGAAATACTTTGTAAAATGTGTGTGTGTGTTAGAAACAAGGATCACACCTAATCAGAAACCTACAAACAATCAAGCATCTGTAAAATATAATACTAGTTCTGAGGTAGGCATTCCCATGCTTAAACCACAAATGAATGAAATCATAAATGTAGGCCATGCCCACCAATCATACGGTGTATATCCATGTCTTCAAAATGCTACATAGTCACTAGGAATACACTGTGGATCTATGTGTTAGAAGACTCAGATTAGGACATAGCCACATGACATACAAAGTGAATCTATGTGTCAATACAAATCATAGATACTCCAGAACAACCTGGGCCAAAAAGATGAGACCTAGGGTCTTCAATCCTGTCGTCTGAAAGTACAAATCTAGCCATGTGATTACATGTGTCAAAGTCGAACATGGTAGAAACGAATCGATTACCGATTATTGGTGAAAACCATTAACAAGTGTGAGGGAAATCACCATTGATGTCAATGACTCCCAGGGTACTTAAGTAGAATCCGAACAAATGTGAATAAATGAGATGAAGTCGAACACTTGGTGGAATATCTCGATCAGGGACCAATGATGTGAATCCACTGTCGAAAGCAAGGAGACCTACCATTAAGGCACGCAGGTTCTAAGGTGCTAAATGATTTCTAAGTCTTATTCCCAGATAATGAGTTGGAGTCGATGGAAAAGGACTCATCACAAGAGGGCCTTGATGTATCCCCCATCAATGACACGTAATAAGTAACAGATTTTAAGGGTAAGTCAAAGTATGAATATGATTTGAAATGGACACAGGGAAGGCCGACATGATAAGAATTGACAACTGCAGATGGCTGACTCAACAGAGGGTTTGTTTGAACTTCTCTTGAACATATGAACAACACGACAATGGTCTTGGCAACATTGACTCGAAGACGACCCAAGATATGACCTTGTCATAAGTCAGATGAGAGACAAATGGATTTCCCAACCCGTATTCAAATGATGAACATGGGGTGTCATGTTCAAGAGTGACTCTTACTACCATTAATACAAATACAAAAACACATCCATTTCCCAAAATTTCCCCCACCATTTCTGGCGAGTACCTCTTTATTTTTACACAAGCTTGAGGAGGATAAAATATGCTTGTCGATGTAAGCTTGTCCTTAGGACGAGTCCCTCAGAGTACATTTAATGAACGCTAGGAAGGATTGGTTCCGTCCCATAAAGGGCCTTTCGATGTTTGTTTAACAAGTCCAAAGATAGAAAACTCAGGGGTTTTTTCATGTTTTGAGAGTCTGAAAAACAATTAAAGAGAACTCTCCCAATTCCTTTTTTGTAAATTAGTTCAATGAGACCGAAAAAGTGATAAAATATTGCTCATCAAATGTTTTCTTCAAATAATTTTACGAGCGTGAAAATAACAAAGATCGCTCAACAATCTTTTCATTTTTATGGAGTGTGAAAAGAGATTAAAGGATACTCCCTATTTTTTGTTGTTTTCATGTTACCATGTTGAGTATGAAAAGACCAAAAAAGTATACTTATTTGCGTTCTCATGTATTTTTGAGTGTGAGAATGAACAAAGATTGAGCTCGAGTATGCCCCCAACTTGAAAGCTAGTGACTTAACTCTAGAATGATCATCACAAGCTAGATACATGCCTTCCAAGCTTCAATTCATTCACTGACTTTGAGGTTGTCACCAATTTCTCTACTAGACGGAGAAAAAGGATAAGAGTGGATGAAAATAAGGTTCAAGAGAGGGGATTGTTTCATTTTTTAACAGTCTTGACATAGAAAAAGAACTATTCTTAGGGCTTCGGGTTCAATCCCCAGATTGTTGTTTCATTTTTTAACAAGCTTTCTATAGAGAGGAAAACTATGCTCAAAGCTTATGTTTCATTTTTTAACAAGCTTGCTATAGAGAAGATAAACTATGCTCATGACCTCTATTTCATTTTTAGCGAGCTTTCCACAGAGAAGAAAAACTATGCTCGTGACCTCTGCTTGATCATGGATTCCAAGAAAATAATTCTTTGGAAGAACACCATGTCAAGGGACAGAAATTGGGAATGGATTCCAAGAGATCTTCACTGGATGGAAGAAAAACACTCTGGAAGGAACACATGTCAAGGGCCACGAAAGGGCTAAGGAGATTGGGATATAATAGCCTTACTGAAGAAATCACCATGTCAACTACTGGATCCAAGTCATCAGAATTTGAAGTCATGGGAGACAACTCCACATAATTGACATGTGGCAGGGGTGATACTATATTCATATAAGAACCATTTAGGGAGGTAATCCAGTTAGGACCAATGAACGAAAGTTGATCAATAGTCACCATTCTTCCATCGTGTGAGAAATATATCACGCGAAAAAGAGTGGAAACAATAGCTTTCATGGCATAGACATAATCTCGCCCAATGCGTAAAGAAAAATCCAAGGGGTCTTGGATGACCATGACATAAATGAAGATAGTTTTCCCTCCCAAATTTACAGGAAACAGAGGAAGGGTCCCTAAAGGTTGATTGGTTCTTTTGTTAAAAGATAACAAATTCTGCACAACCGGGGCAAGTTGAGGACAACCCAAAGCTTTCCAAGCAAAATAAAACAAAATGCTAATGGACGCACCTTCATCTCTCAACACCTGAGGAATGTCCCGACCACAAACTTGCACTGTAATTTGGAAAGGGATGTGAGAGGGAAGACGAGGTCTAGTTATCACACCCCAATTAAAAATGATGGCCTCATTACTTGGAGGGGGTTTCATGGTAGAAGGAGGAATACCCCCTAATATGGCAGAGTCTGTATCAACAAGAAAAATGTGGGAAGTATCGGGTTTACTCTCGAGTGGGAGAGTAGGATCGACTGATGAAGAAATCAGATCAACCACTTGGGTTGCATTCTCCAAGGGGAGAATGGGATTGATGCTTGGAAAAGGATCGACCGCTTGGTTTTCACTCTTTAACAAGAGAGTGGGATCAACCAAGGATGGGATCATATTGACTACTTGGTCTACTGGTTCAACCAAGGATGTGACCAGATTGACAACTTGATCAACCAGACTGACCGATGGGGGAACTGGATTGATCATTCCATCAAGTATAGGTGGGTTGAGAGAAAGCTTGCGATAAGCAGTTGGAAGTTGAGGCTGTGAAACAGTCATGTCTTCTAGGAATTTCGAGGCTTCTTCCATATGAGGGAAAATATGAGTTAGATGATGCCCTTTGGATAAAATACATGGGAACTTGACTCTACTTTTCTTCTTCCCAACTATATCATGACTAGTCAAAGGGAAGTCATCAGCATGTTGTTCAAAGGCTAATGACATGGGTTGGTGAGGATGTGTAGACCATGCTTCTATAACCTTGGATAGACCGGGGAAATCCTTAAGACGATGGCTACCCTTACAAATCCTACAAGGGTACTTGGGCCTACGGGTTGTTTGGGTGATCTTGACATCATCAACACTCCTAGGATGATCAACAATAACTGGTTGTTTTTCAACATGTCCGGCAGTAGTTGGAAGTTTGGATCATTTCTTATTTTTCTTCTTCTTATTCTTCCTTTTCTTCTTCTCTTTATTCACCGAGTTACTAGCTTGAGAGATTTCACTCGGCAAAGAAGATGAAATGGAAGAAGACCTTGCAAGTGAAGAAGGCGAAGAAGCTCTTACTGGTGAAGATGGTTAAGGATCAACATGAAGTTGATGTTCTTGGGGGGAAGTTATTACGACTGAAGCACTAACTGCATTTGGGATTACCTGAGTGAAAAACAACCACACCAGCAATCCAATAGTGACACCTAGAAGGCTCAAAGTAGTGATGTGAGGAGGACCAATGTTTCCATAAGAAGGAAAAACAAAAGGTTCCCCTGGAGCAGGGGTTCCTTCATTCGTCATTCTGGGAACTGATGCCATTAAATAAATATCCAATCTAGAGTCCTCTAAGGAAAACAAACAACACACGCTAAAAATATAGTAAGTAAGCAAGCAAACAAAACCTTCTCACAATGAATGTACTAGTTGGTGATGAAATCCAATTTCATAGGAACAATTTAAGAAGGAGCTAAGACATAGCGGGTGGAAAAGTTATGTTGATGACCTGCTTAGTGGACTTACACCCTGGTGCAAGATCCCACACATAAACATGGGTATACCCTCCAAGAAGTCTGAGTGAGTTTGGCCAATGACGATTCCAGTTACTGTGAAGACTTCACCTTGTGTAAATACCCTAAAGAGATAGGCCACTAAGCTTACCAATCACTACAATGATGCCCAGGGAAGCAGTCGACAATCTGATCCACACGTAAGGGCAAGGTATCTAGCCTGAAATCAACTTGAAAGGCTTCCACTCATCATTGTGGTTATATATTCAAATGACCCCCATAATATGTGCAATCGCTACACCAAGACCAACAAAGCAAGGTGAGTAACTCTGCCAGTCTCAATGCAACCTCGTGATTGACCCTTGTGTTAGAAGGGATACCCAGGATAAAATGTAATAAGTGGATTTAACCACTCCCTAACTCAAGATTCTATGTTTGTTTGCAACTTTGGAAAGTTATCTTTCACACCTATTCCAAAGCCCTACAACTAATCTAATGTAGGTTTGCTACCAGAAAGTATAAACAATTTATAATCAATTTTTTATAAGTGCTTTATTTTATGGTTGTTATTACTCAATAGGAAAATGGCATGAACAATATGGTGTTTTGACCGACTCGAAAGTTATGCAAATAGATGAAGATGAAATATTTTCATTTAGATAATAGTTATGCTACGAGAAGGAGAAAACATTTATCATTCCTAGATGCAAAATGTCCCAAAATTTACTAAACTCACCAATATCAAGATTTTCAAGAAATGAGACAAATAGACTGTACACTAATACATGATTCAATTTAATACCAAAAATCATGCAATTTCTCTACTTCAAATGCAAGGATGCCCCCAATCTAATGCAAAGAAAGAAATAAGATTTTTTTTTCAAAGAAGCTAAAAGAAATAGAAAATCACTTCAAAACAAAAACAACCCAAAAAAAGTTTCTCTTTTACTGCGAATTATTCAGAAAAAGGAAGTGTTGTTTTCACTAAACAATTCTAAAGAAAAACAAGGCTTTAATTTTTCTTTCACAAACCAAAACAAGGATGTAAGGAAGAAAGATCAAGTAATCAACGAAAATTGATATACTCAACAAGCACCCAAATCAAACTTTCAACGTAGATAAAAATAAAAAGACAAGAAAGTAGTTCACCAAATGCACATGGACAAAGAACTTTCCAAGCAGCAAGAAATCAAAAAACACAATCAATCCCAACTTTTAATCCAATCAAATACTTTTGATCAAACAAGCACTCAGATCTTGGAATCAGAGATTATACCCTTGTCAATAAAAGGTCAAGAAGTAAAACCTGGGAAAAAATGATTAAGAAGAGTTTTCAATCTCTGAAAAACAATCAACTATGAGATTTGAAGTCAAGAAACAGTCAAACACTGGCAAAAGAAGTTCTTCATAGGTAAACAAACAAATCTGGGCATAAAAAAGGATAAGAAGACCTATTCCAAAAAAATTACAAATGAGTTCGCAACCTAGTAGTGAGGTGCAGTGTGAAATTTAGGCATTTTCGCAGTCTAGACACAGTTAGGGTGCGAGAAGGTCACACTGGACTGAACAGTAGGGTGCGATAATCAAGGATTTCCATAGACTATAGAGAGGTACAGTGCAATACTGTTTGAAATCAAGGAAAATTTGGAAAAAGGACAAAATATTTGAGTGAGCTTCTAGGCCCAGAGAGTCTACATGGATCTCCCACAGACTCAGAGACTGGTTGGAAATGAAAAAGAGTAGGCTAAGAGTAAATGGCCAATGAAAAACCACAAAATGAGTTGCTTCCCCAATGGAGTCGCTAATTTTGTTATCGGATAAATTTGTATATGTGGACATTAATAGATCTCCCTAGATCCACCTGGATCTATAACAAAACAGGATAGGACATGACACTTCCCCTAAGTTACAATCATTGAATTTGTCATTGAAGAAGGAATAAGTGACGTACCTTTAAATATCGCTTCCTTATGTCTTTTTTGTCCCTTATTTTCTTTGGTAGCCTTGTGATATCATATCTACAATGACACAAATCGAACAAGGTGAAAGCAACAATAATACATTCAATGAAGACTTAACAATGTGATAAAGGAGTCATGTAATAAAATAAAAGTGATTTCATGGGAAAGGGACATGCCACTATATTATATTAAATTAAATTAGAAGATACAACCAAATTTCCTTGATGTCATAAGCTTCCTTTCAGTGGTCATTCATTCCAACACACACACTTGCTCCACACTTGCATGAAGAAAATACACTATGGCTTGACGAACAAATGGAGGCCTCAAGCATCAATTCAAACATGATTCCTCACACAATTTTGAGTCTATTCTTTCATCAATTCTCTATTTAATATTTCTTAACCTCTTCCTTGAGAAACCTTTCATTATATAGGAGAAGGAGATATGGTTAAAGGGATGAGGATGATCCCACTAAATCTGAGAAGTCAGTAGGATGCCAACCATGTGAATGCCAACTCATTTTCTAGAAGATCCTCTTCTAGAACCTTCATAACTTCCTCTTCCTTTTAATCTTTGAAGTAGGTTTGCACCCTACCTATAGAGAATACTGCGAACATCTCTCACTCCAAGTATAGGGTTTCCTATGGAATCAAGGTTTCTCGCACCCTACAATACATGTATCCTGTGAACTCATATCAAAAATATGTTTTGTAGAAGAAAACAACAGTCACTTTTCTTAGGCAAAAGGTCCTTATGAGAGCTTGAAAACATAGCTGTAGAGACATCACCAGAGTGACCAAAATAATGTGTAACAACAGACTTGATGGGGAAACAAGTTTTGGTGCTTGGAAGGAGAGGATAATCTTGCTTTTGCAAGAAAATGAGTTGTGGGACATTGTGGAAATTACTTCAACTCATCCTGTTGTAGTACCTATTGATGCTACTCTTCTTGAAGCTTACACTAAGAAGAGTATCAAGGGTAAGAAGATTATTCTTGATTCCATCAAGGACCATTTGATTCCTCACTTGACGGGGAAAACAAATGCCTATGAGATGTGGGAGTCTTTGACTAAATTTTACCAGAGTACTAGTGAGAAAATGAAAATGGTTTTGAGGGAAAAAATAAAGAGCATAAAAATGACCAAGGCTAAAAATTTGGTCACATACCTTACTATATTGACACAGGTGAGGGATGAGCTTGGAGCTGTGGGGGAGGCCATAGTTGACAGTGAGCTTGTGAGAACAACATTGAATGGAGTTTCCAAACAATGGGTTGATTTTGTGGAGGGCATTGTTTCTAGGGAGAAGCTTCCCAATTGGGAACGTCTTTGGGATGAATTTGTTCAGGAGGAGACCCAGAGAGGTTATGTACATGGCATTTCATCTATAGGTCATGAGGAGGAGAATGTGGCTCTTGATACCACTAGCAAAAAGAAGTTCAAAAAGGGTCCAAAGGGAGGAAACAAGACCAAGGGTGAAGGGAAGAAAGACATGAGCAAAATCAAGTGCTTTGCATGCCATCAGTTTGGGCACTATGGAGGTCAGTGTCTTAACAAGAAGAAGAAACAAACAAAAAATTCAACAATGGTGGAAGAGTTTTCCACCAAGTTTAACAAGTAATTTTCCTTGGTTGTGTGTCTATCCACGAGGACCACTCATTCAGATACTTGGTATATTGACAGTGGCACCTCTTGCCATATGAAAAGGGTTCGTGACCACTTGACATACCTCACACAGATTGGAGATGTTGAGGTAGTACTTGGAGATGACCAGGAGGTCAAGGAAGTTGCTTGCGGGACTGTAACATTTCATAGGTAGTCTTTGCCTCCCATGTCTTTGACAGAGGTTATATATGTTTTGGTCTTGAAGAAGAACTTAGCGTCAGTTTCTACTATTGAGGAGAGGGTATATGAGGTTTTGTTCCATGATGAGAAGGTGCTCCTTTACCCAAAGGGATCTAGAATCACTTCAGCCAAAGTGATTGGGACTAGACATGAGAAGTTGTACAAGCTTATGTTCCAGCTAGTGAGAGCATTGATTCATACTACCAGCAAAAACAGTGACTTATGTGAGCTATGGCACAGGAGGATGGCACATTTTCACCATGGGGCTTTGAGGGTTCTAACAGAGATGCTGACAGGAGTTCCATATTTTAGTTCAGAGCACCATGAGTTGTGCAAGGGGTGTGCTTTGGGAAAGTACACCAAGATTTCTTTTCTGAGCAGTGACAGTAGAGAAACAAGGATTCTTGACCTTATACATTCAGATGTATGTGGCCCGATGTATTCAGCATCATTGACTGGTTTTCTATACTATGTTGTATTCATTGATGACTTCTCGTGGAAGTCTTGGATTTTCTTCATGAAGACCAAAGGATAGGTCTTCAGTTGGTTCCACGAGTTAAAATATCTTGTGAAGAACCAAACAAGGAACAAAATTAGAGTTCTAAGGATGGAAAATGGGGGTGAGTATACCTCCAAGGATTTCATGGACTTTTGTGCAGGAGAGGGCATCAGAAGAGAGTTGATTGTTCCTTACAACCCACAACAAAATGTGTTTGCAGAGAGGAAGAACATGGCCATTGTTGGGGTTGCAAGAGACATGCTACATGATCAGGGGCTACCATTATTTCTATGGGCCAAGGCATGCTACACTACAATTTATCTGCAGAACAAGAGTCCCCACAAGGTTGTAGGTAGCATGATGTCCGAGGAGGATTTTGTCTAGGAAGAAGCATGAGGTGGGACACCTTCATATTTTTGGGTGCATCACATATTCACATGTCCCTTCTGAGAAGAGGAAAAAGTTGGATCCCATGACAAAGAGAGGGATCTTTTTTGGGTAGAGTGAGACTTCAAAGGCTTTCCGTATATACCTTCCTTCCTTGAGGAAGACTGTCTTGAGGAGGGATGTCAGATTTGAGGAGGACGAAGCCTTTAGGAAGTATAGAGAAACAGAGAAGGGTGAACAATATTCACATCAGATTCAGATGAGTCTGCAATACACTACAGTGACATAGAGTTCGGGCCCACCAGTTTCGGTGTTAACAGGTTCACAGGTGGCAGGGCCATAGGATTCAGGTTCGTAGGCTACTAGTCCATAAGTTTCAGGATCAGGTAATCTATATTCTACTTCAGGATCATTGTCTTCAGGAGATGGGGTTGAGAAGGGAGAGTCCCCTCCACGGGACACTACTTCAGAGAGGAGGAAGCCCAAGCGACTTCAAGACACTTTGAAGGAGGCACATGGTTCAATGGGGAATCCTAGACATGAAGTGAGGGGGAGTAAACCTCCCAAGAGGTTTTGCAGCTACATCACGATGATGAGAAGTATTCGGGACTCTGATCCTTCCAATTTTGAGAAGGATACTGGTAGACAGGTGTGGAGAGATTCCATGATGGAAGAGTACAATTCAATCATGAAGAACGATGTCTGGGAAGTTGTTCCTAGACTTGAGGGGAAGTCAGTGGTGACTTTCAGGTGGCTCTATAAACTAAATCATGCTTCAAATGGTCGCATTGAGAAGTACAAATCTTGCTTTGTGGTTCATGGGTTTTCACAGGTTGAGGGAGTTGACTATGATCAGACCTTTGCACCGGTTTCTAGATACACTTCGATCAGGGCAGTGATCTCCATTACAGTAGAGATGGGTTGGAAGATCCACCAGATGGATGTGAAGACTGCATTTATGAATGGTCTTATTCAGGAGGAGGTGTACATTGAGAAGCCATTGGGCTTTGATGTGCATGGGAGAGAGTCTCATGTGTGTATACTGGAGAAGGAATTGTATGTGTTAGCAAAAGAATTTGCATCTAGAAGAGGACTTGCCTCTCCATAAGGAAGCTTAAAAAACCTTTATAGGTAGAAAAAATAAGCTACAATTCTCCTCATCTCCTTCAGCAGCCAACATCAAGGCCAAAAATCATTTCACAAGATCTTCAGCTCTTAAAGAGGTTGTTGAAGATCAGTCCCTACCAAAAGTCTCTATCCTACAGAAGAAGAAAGATAAGGGCCAAGGCATTGGAAAGCTTGTGTCCCTTTTTGCAAAGATAAACAATGGATGAAACACTACCTATGCGAACTATACAGGCTTCTAAGTGCTTACTGTTTAGAGTTTTGGGTTTTTTACAAATAATTAATTCCATTGGTAGTAATAAGTGTAGACATTTTGTAGTGCTATGGTGCTATGGAATAGTCTATTTTTGATGTTCCACCAGTTTGCTACCTACAATGTTTTTGAATCACCTAAAGCTAATGGTGTTGCTACTACTTGAGGTTGCTACCAATTTTTCACATGTCCAAGTGAAGGTGCTACGTATTTTGATGGATCTACCTAAATTTTGATAGAACACACAGGCGGGTACTACCTAAATTCGCTACCGAAATTCTGGAAGAAATTGAATTGTGTAGAGTTTTACAAGGATGCTTCTGTTAGCTCCCAAAATGAACCCGTCCCTTTGGTTGAATTTTGTGGTGGATAGCATGGATATTGGTAGTTTTCTCAAATTATTTTTGAGTTTTTCTAGCTACAAAACTTGGGTTTTGATTTTTTTCTTAGAAATAAGATGACCCATAAATGTCTTCTCTTTAAAATTTTCATAAAATGCTTTCAACAAATAACATGTGTTTAAAAGATGAGTGTTAGCTGGTGAAAGTGGTGACTTTCAATAGCTAAGGAGCATATGTCATAGGTCTATGCACTGGTGAAAGTGTTGATTTTCAAAACATCCAAAGAAGCATTGTCGTGGGTTGTGCACTGGTGAAAGTGAAGACTTTCAACAGCTACGAAGCAGTTCTTACGGGATTGTGCGCTGGTGAAAGTGAAGAATTTCAACAGCTACAGATCAGTTCTTACAGGATCATGCGTTGGTGAAAGCGATCAGTTTCAACATCCAAGGGGTGTTTTCCATGGGAATGTGCACTGGTGAAAGCGGTTAGTTTCAACAGCTAAGGGGCGTTTTTCACGGGATGTTGGCTGGAGAAAGCGGGAATCACGTGCGTTTATCCACGTTTCAAAAATTGAATGATGATGCGATCAACTCATGTCATGTAATCAAGAAAGGTGCACTGTTGAAAGTGGATAATCATGAAAACTCGAGTTCCACGTCCAAGTCGGATTACAAATCGGATCCGGTTCAGAAACTCATGCTCCACAATCATGGCGTCGGGGATGGCAAGTTCAAATCCATTAGCGTAGGTACATAAGATGTACTATCATGCTGACAACATAAAATAAGATCATTACTTCCCTATCACGCATTGTTCACGAATGTTTGTTAAGCTTCTAATGTTGAAAAAATAGAGCCGACTCCCGAGTTCTTTCAACAGCGCAAGACCTTGGCCCGAATATCAGTTTCCTGTGTTGTGTATGCAGAATCGTTTTAGATTTTGGGTGATAGAATGGAAAGGAGATGCAATGGTTCTCTACTCAAAAAATAGCTGGACAACCTATCTTTTTTACAGACACATCCAGAAGTCCAGAAACATTTCTCAAATGTAGGGTGTATTGAATTCATTGAGAGGTTGCAAAATGGTTGCCACCAGTCGACAGCAGAAGCTTTTGCCAAAACTTTCGATGGGAATAAGGCCCGTGTTGGGTCCTTGGAGATATTAGTAGATGAAGCTGCCATCGCTGCAGTGACCAGCCTACCGAGGATGGGCCAGAGTTGGTTCAAAACCACTGCCACCAAAAACTTGAATTTCAGAGCTTATTTAAAGGAAGAATTCAAGCACAATGCGTGGAAAAAGAGCATGCCCGTCTCCCATTTGGAAGATGAATGGAAGGAGTTGTTTAAGGGCATCCAACTCTACATAACCTTGGAGGGCAGGTATGACAAACTCATGATGTATCATTTTAAGCTCCTGGACCATTTCACAGGTAAAACTCTCCTCAATTTACCTTTTTTCTTACATAAGAGTTTAACTAAGGTCTGCAAGAAGATCAGGGCTCAACCCCTAAGCATGAAGAATACTATGTGCCACTTTGGCCTTATCAAATTGATCATTCTAGAGGAATTAAAAAAACAGGGAAGGAGCTGGCAACATTTTCGATTCTAGGAAGGTCTTCAAACATAGACTCAGCATATAAATGAACAAGGGAAAGGTTCAAAGAAACA
>JASDQU010100212.1:694556-721231 GCA_032191745.1 Picea mariana | reverse complement strand
ATATTTGAAGGTACTTTCTCAAGTGGTTGTTAACATACAAGGGGAGAAATCAGAAACACATTGAATTTTTGTTGAAATCGCATTTTGGAGGTGAAAGTCCATTTTTGGCTCAGACAACACTTTCACCAGTGCAAAGTGATATTTTATGACCCATTAGCTGGTGAAAGGCAGTGCTTTCACCAACTAACCAGCGAATTATAAAGCTCGTTAGCTGGTGAAAGCAGGAAAGGCATTTTTGGAAGCCAAGGACAGAAGAGGGCAATTTTTACATATTATAAAGGGGTTCCAGAGTATCAAGGGGATATCAGATCGTATGCAAAGGACTCAGCATCAGAGGTTCGAGAGAATTTTTGGAACCACATGTAAAACAAACTTTCTCAAATATCGACCATGAACGTTGGAGAAATCCAACTGTAAAGACATGTGTCCAGCCATGTTTCATTACATCGCAGATCCCAGGAGCTGAAGTATATAGATGGCAAATTTTTGATATTGGAAACAATCCGAATGATAGTTTAGTTGTTAAACCTTTATTATCAAGTTGTTTAGATACATTTGAATTGTTATTTTTAAACACAGATCCATGTTTTTAGGATCTGTAAAAATGATTGTAAGAGGCTATAAATGCCTATTTTTGCTAAGAGACAAGGTTTCAAACTGGGAGATATTTTATGCTACTGTATAGACTCTTTTTGCAGAAATAAAGTTCAGTTTCCTTTCGTTTTCAATATTAGAGTTGTCCATCTTTCATTTTCTGTACTTTGTTTCAGTTTATTTTAGTTCATGAAGA
This sequence comes from Picea mariana, assembly GCA_032191745.1. NCBI lineage: Eukaryota > Viridiplantae > Streptophyta > Pinopsida > Pinales > Pinaceae > Picea > Picea mariana. The sequence continues at coordinate 720,441 of JASDQU010100212.1, read as the reverse complement.
CTGTTATCTCTTTATTGAGCTCATAGACTTGAAATTAAAGGATTTCTCTCTGTCTTGTATTAAGCCCTACACTCACTTGTATTGGCAATCAAGAATAGTGTTCTCCATCCTCTTTTTCAATTACCTGATCTGATTATTGTTTCCTGAAAGAACTGTATATTTAGATGTGTGATAAGTTGTTTCTTACATAAATCTGTAAAGACCCCATTGTCCCAAACACATAAAAAACCATTATTTCTAAGTTACCAAGCATCCTTAGCCTACAACCCTAAGGAGTTTCTTGGAGTGATAACAAATTGGCACCATTGCCGGGGAGACAAAATTCAAGCTCTACTCTCCTAGGATACGACACAGAGCTGATATTTGATGATAGACAAAGATTAGACATTTTCAATTGGTTGTAATCATCTATCTGGCGACTACACAAGTTCATCCTGGCTCCTAAGAGGATCAGTACTAGGGTGAATCGTCAAGAATCATTGATCACACCAGTGTCCAATCTGGAATTAATTCTAAGGAAGGGAAAGATGATTCAAGGTCAAACTTCAAATAAAAAAGGTAATACTCTTTTCAGTTCTGAAAAATATGCTACAGAAAAATTTGAGTTCTTTTCAGAGAACACTGATGAAAAAACAGTTGTAAATACTGTAGGAGAACAAACTCTTTTTGATCAATAGAAGAATCCTAGTGATGATAAATTGATAGACTATAATTTGATTGAAAAAAACTCTAAGACTTTAGGAAGAAGCCACAGTTCTTCTTCCCTTGAGTCTTTCCACCCTCAACAACAAGAAGATCACTTGAACATTTATACTAGCCTCCTTGCTGTTGAACATCTCCTTCAAGATATATCTACTAAGGGTGAGGAAAATTTAGCTGGATAGCTTGCAAAGTTTTACAAAGCCTCTTATCAGACCTCTTTCCCATTAGAAGATTCACCTCTTTCACATTCCTCCAGTGTTGAAGACTTGAAGAAGAAAATATCATTTTCCCCACCTCTGATAGTCATGGCTGCACCACCTCCTTTGACTAAGATGTGACAAATCCTAGCTGCTAGGTATGCACCACTCATATTGCCAAACCCAATAGTAGCCATGCCAACGGGAGACTATCATAAATATATGCCTAAATTCATAGGCGAAGGCGATGTGTCTGCTGAAGAACATATTGAGGATTTTTACAGTTATGCAGAGAACCTTAATATTGAACAAGAAGATGTTTGGACACGATTCTTTGTCTAAAGCCTAGATGGTCATGCTAGGAAATGGTTCAAAGAACTCCCTGCAGGTTCCATTGCCAGAATCGAGCAATTGGATGAGACATTTATGAAACATTGGGGTGACAGAAGATATTTTGTCTACTACATCACAGAATTCGGAAACTTGAGGAAACAAAGTAGTGAGTCAGTCTCTTATTTCACTAAGAGGCTTAACCGGATGTATGGAAAAATACCAGCTGAGATAAAACTGTCAGATGCTTCTGCCAAGATCACATATTCTGATGCTTTTGATTCAGATTTTTGTTTACTGTTGAGAGAAAGGAGGTCACCAACATTATCTCTCATGCAAGATATTTCCCTTAAGGTGGAATCAAATATTCTAGCCTCTCAGAAGCAGAAAGGAGATTCTGACAGGAGAAGACCAAAAAGTGAGACTTCATCTTCTTCAAATGCTGATCCAAAACTTGATAAAATGGCCAATATGCTAGAGTCTCTAACCTCTGAGATATCTAAGCTCAAGATTGAAAATAAACAACCTGTTAAAGGAAGAGGCACTTACGATTCTGCAAGCAGAAATCCGAATCAAAAATCCAAATAACTTCAGAAGGAATAATCATCCAAGTCAGATCCTACAAAGAGAAAAGAATTATACTGAAGATCAGAGGATAAAGGTCCCTCTTCAAAATGTTGTGATGGACGAAGAAAATGGTGAAGATCAAGAATATGGAGAAGGTTGCATTCATTGTGTTGGAGAAGAGACAGGGAAATCTTATCTAACACAACAAGACTATGAGGAATCATTGATGACTGAACAGACAGAAGATGATCTTATGGGTGATGGCATTTTCACAACAGAAGATAAAAATAGATATAATCTCCAATCCAAATATAATAATGCTCAACAAGATGCATCAGCCTCTCCTGAAAAGAGCACAACCCCTGTTAAGAAAAAAGATCAAACATCAGAGGATCAACAAGCAAATTCTTTAAAAGTGAAAGCATCAACTCCTCCCAAGAAGACTACTGCCCCTGTCAAGCATCCAACTTCAGAGAGTGAGCCTCCTGTTGAAAAGAAAAGAAATTAGGAAAACTCTTCAAATAAGGTAAAGGTTTCTGATAAAGCTGCTGATAAGGTTCCATATTCTTTCAATTTTGAGGCTGAAATACAAAAAATTAAGATTCCTATTCCTCTAGTCGAGCTGATGAAAAATAAAATGTTCAAAAGAGATATCCTCAAAACTCTGAATCCCCAATCTGTATCCCTTTCTGTTGATATCCTCAACATTTATGATGATAAGCCAACCATCATTCTGGGCCAAATGATAGAAGACTGAGATGAAAGTTGTCCTCCCTTCTACATCTCTTTAAATATTCATGAGAAAACACTACATAACTATTTGTTGGACTCCAGTGCCTCGCAAAATTTGATGCCAAAGGTAGTTATGAATGAGCTTGGGTTGGAGATCACCAAGTCTTATCAGGACCTTTTCTCTTTTGACTCTCAAAAAGTCAAATGTCTTGGGATGATTAAGGATTTGGTTGTAACCTTCACCCAAGCATCAATGAAAACTATGGTGATGGATATAGTAGTGGCTGACATACCTCCCAAATTTGGATGCCTACTATCGAGATTGTGGATGAAGATATTAGGGGGAACTCTTCAAATGGATCTCTCCTACGCTACTATCCCTATTTTCGAAGGGGTGAATAGAAGGCTATAGAAGGAATCCCAGTTGGCATATGTAATCAGTGACGAGAAAAATCCATCCAATCATCCTATCTATTCAGTTGATACGGGTATGGGATCTTGTATTCTGCAAATTGATGATTCACTGCCTGATACATTGCTGCTCAGAAAGCCCACAGATCAGATCACAGTTTAGTCCATAGAGACAGCAGAAAATGTTCTTTGGACCATGTTCTTTGACGATACTTGCACTAAGGAGTCAGCTGGAGAAGGAGTGATATTCATTTCTCCTTCTAAGAAAACTTCTCATTTGTCCTTTAAACTCGATTTTAAAGTGACTAATAACATTGTTGAGTATGAGGCACTACTTTTGGGACTGAATGCAGCCAAAGAAAGAAATATTAAAAAATTGCAGGTGTTTGGAGATGCAGATTTGATTATTTAGCAGGTGAATAAGTCCTTTCAAGCAAAGCATGTCAGGATGAAGGCATACAAAGATGAAGTGTTGAAGGCAATTCATGATTTTGCAGATTTTAAAATTGCATATGTGCCTAGAGCAATGAATGAATTGGTTGATTCATAGGCTGTGTCTTCTTGTGCATTCATACCCCCTCTGCCTCATAAATTAACTTATGAAATTCAAGTTAAATATAGGCCCTCCCTCCCTGATAATGTAAAATTTTGGAAGTTTTTTGAAGATGATGCTGAACTCACTAGATTGCTTGCAGTGATAGATGAGTTCACAGATCTGAAGATTGACCAGGAGAATGAACATGACCATGAAGTTGAGGAGCCAAAGTTCAAAAGAAAAATCGAAGCACATGAAATAGTTCAGCTGTCTACCAATAGAATTCCTAAAGGTTCGGTCTCATTGGAAAGGTTGTTTGATAACAATGATGTGGATGTCAAATTGCAAAGCAGCGAAAAAGATTCAGAATTTTTGCAGTATAATGTGGCCAGCGAGCAAGATCCTAAACATGTCAACTTAGCCTCACATTTGACTGAAAAACAAAGGGTTTATTATGGAGAATTGCTAAAGGAATTTGTAGACATCTTTTCCTGGAAGTATGATGACTTGAAGACTTTTGACACAGAGGCGATTCAGCATAAGATTCCCTTAAATAAAGACACCAAACCATTCAGTCAGAAGCTTAGATCTTTCAACCCTTTGTTGTTGCCTACAATGGAAAGGGAAATTAAGAAGCTGTTGGATGCCCGCATTGTCATTCCCCTCAGGTATTCAGAATGGATTGCCAACCTTGTTCCAGTTAGGAAGAAGAATGGGGAGATCAGACTCTGCGTTGACTTCAGAAATTTGAATAAGTGTTCTAGAAAGGACAACTATCCTCTGCCTAAAATGGAGCATATTCTACAGAAGGTGTCGGGATCAAAGGTGATGTCCTTTACTGATGGTTTTTTTGGATACAATCAAATTGTTGTCCATTCGGAAGACAAAGAAAAGACTGCCTTTACCACTCCATGGGGTACGTTTATGTACGAGAAGATGCCATTTGGATTGATGAATGCAGGAGAGACATTCCAAAGGGCAATGGACATTGCTTTCGTTGGAGATAAATATAAATTTGTCCTGATTTATCTCGATGATATCACTGTTTTCTCAAACAGCCATGAACTTCATTTGCAACACTTAAAAAGGACATTTCTGAAATGTCGAAGGTATGGCATTTCTCTTAATCCAAAAAAATCAAATTTTGCACTTAAGGAAGGGAAATTACTTGAGCATATTGTTTTAGCTGATGGGGTTAAAATTGACCCAAAGAGGGTAGAAGCAATTAAAAATCTATCTCTTCCTAGATCAAAGAAGGACATTCAGTCTTTCCTTGGGACTATAAACTTTGTCAAAAGGTTTATAGTAAATTTTGCTAAACTCACAAAGCATATCACTACTATGTTGAGAAAAGACTCTGATGTAAAATGGACTGAAGCAGCCAGACATTCATTCAATGCCATCAAGGAAGCCATCACAACAACCCCTGTTTTGATCAGCCCCGATTTCTCCAAGGTATTTTACATTTTTTCATTTGCTTCAAGTGATACAATCACAGCAGTACTCTTGCAGAAAAATGTTGATGATCAGGAGCAGCCGGTTGCCTTCTTCAGTAAGGTCTTGAGGGACGTAGAGGTAAAGTACGAATTGATGGAGAAGCAAGAATACACACTTGTCAAGTCATTGAAATCTTTCAGAGTTTATATTCTTCAGTCAAAGGTAATAGCTTTCATTCCCTCCAGTTCAGTTAAAGATGTTCTTGTCCAACCCGACATTGATGGAAAAAGGAGTAAGTGGATAGCAAGGTTGATTGAATTCGATGTTGAGATCAAACTAGCAAAACTTGTGAAGGGTCAAGGGCTTGCCAAACTCCTGGCAGAGGAAAATTGCAGGCTGCTCGAAATAAATCTGGTAAGCATTAATGCAGAAAATGATCAGTCTTTAGAGGATAAACAAGGTGATAAAATGCAGGTCTCATCTCACTTAGCTGATTGCAAATGGTACAGTCATATTATTCAGTTTCTGCAAACTTTATCAGTCCCGTCCGATTTGACAAAGACTCAAAGAAGGGCTTTGAAACTCAAAGCTATAAATTTATGCATCAATGACAACTTGTTGTTCTGGAAAAATCCCATAGGTTTATTATTGAGGTGTGTAAACAAAGAAGAGGCAGCTAAGGTCATGATTGAATTTCATAATAGTGAATGAGGTGGACATCACTATTGGAAAACCACTGCACACAAAATCTTAAGATCTGGTTACTACTGGCCATCCTTATTTTCAGATGTGTATGATTTTGTGAAAACATGTGACAAATGTCATAGATTTGAAGGTAAACAACAACTGAAGTCTCTTCCCTTCGAACATATAGTGGTCACAGGGCCTTTCCAATAGTGGGGCCTGGACTTCATAGGTGAAATTCATCCGCCTTCTAGTGGTCAGCACCGGTGGATCCTTGTTGCCACTGATTACTTTACAAAGTGGATTGAGGCTATTCCCACCCGGAATGCCAATCATACTGTCATCATAAATTTTCTGCAAGAAAACATATTTTCCAGATTTGGCTGTCCCAAGAGATTAGTCACTGATAACGCTACTGCATTCAAAGATAAACACTTGGTGAAATTGTGTGAAGAATTTGGAATTCAGCTGGTACATTCCATGGCCTACTATCCATAAGGGAATGGCTTAGCTAAGTCATCCAACAAGAGTTTAGTCAGAATCATAAAGAAGTTGCTTGAAAAAAATGCCAGAGGTTGGGATTTCAAACTGAAGTTTGCCTTGTGGGTTGACAGGGTTACATGTAAGAAATCAATTGGTACATCTCCTGTCAAGTTGGTATATGGTACTGAGGCCATATTTCCTGTTCAACTTGCATTACCGTTTGCAAAGTTCTTACAAGAAACTAATTCTGAACCAAGTGATTTGACCAGGAGAATTCATAATTTGGTAGAACTACAGCAAGATATAGAGCAGCTCTTGGAAAAAATCGAATTGCATCAAGAAAGAATCAAAGAAACTTTCGACAAGAAAGTCAAATCAAATGTCTTCAAAACAGGTGATTTAGTCTTAAAGTGGGATGCAGCAAGGCAGGAGAAGTGGAAACACGGAAAATTTGAGGCTCTCTAGACATGTCCTTTTGTCATAACAGTGGTGCAGCAGAACAATACCTTTGTTCTCCAAACTCTTTCAAGCGAGGCAGTAGCAGGTTGCCCTTTCAACGAGCGCTTCCTGAAGATCTATTTCTCATAAGGCTTCCTTTGAAGCCCTGTTCTACTTGTACATATTCTTTTTCAGTTCTTTTTATTTATTTCTGTCATTTCAATAACTCCATGCCCAATGGTACTAGCAAACTATTTTTCAAATTTCTGTTTCAAATTATAATAAGGCTACTGAGTCTAGCTAGGTTCTTGGTCACCTCACAGGGAGATGTCCATCCCAGTTGGAGCCAAATGTTAGCTCCCAAAATGAACCCATCCCTTTGGTCGCATTTTGTGGTGGATAGCATGGCTATTGGTAGTTTTATCACATTATTTTTGAGTTTTTCTAGCTGCAAAACTTAGGTTTTGATTTTTGTCTTAGAAATAAGATGACCCATAAATGTCTTCTCTTTAAAGTTTTCATAAAATTCTTTCAACAACTAACGTGTGTTTAAAATATGATTGTTAGCTGGTGAAAGTGGTGACTTTCAACAGCTAAGGAGCATCTCTCATAGGTCTGTGCACTGGTGAAAGTGTTGATTTTCAAAACATCCAAAGAAGCATTGTCGCGGGTTGTGCGCTGGTGAAAGTGAAGACTTTCAACAGCTATGGAGCAGTTCTTATGGGATTGTGCACTGGTGAAAGTGAAGAATTTCAACACCTACGGAGCAGTTCTTATGGGATCGTGTGCTGGTGAAAGCGGTCAGTTTCAACAACCAAAGGGATTTTTCCACGGGAATGTGCGCTAGTGAAAGCGGTCAGTTTCAACAGCTAAGGGGCATTTTCCACGGGCTGTTGGTTGGAGAAAGTGGGAAACACGTGTGTTTATCCACGTTTCAAAAATCGAATGATGATGCGATCAACTCACGCCATGCAATCAAGAAAGGTGCACTGGTGAAAGTGGATAATCATGAAAACTTGAGTTCCACGTCCAAGTCGGATTACAAATCGGATCTGGTTCAGAAACTCATGCTCCACAATCATGGCGTCGGGGATGGAAAGTTCAAATCCATTAGCGTAGGTACAGAAGCTGTACTATCGGGTTGACAACATCAAATCAGATCATTGCTTCCCTATCAGGCATTGTTCATGAATGTTTGTTAAGTTTCTAATGTTGAAAAAATAGAGCCGACTCCCGAGTGCTTTCAACAGCGAAAGACCTCGGCCCGAATATCAGTTTCCTGTGTTGTGTATGTGGAATCGTTTGATATTTTGGGTGATAGAATGGCAAGGAGACGCAGTGGTTCTCTACTGAGAAAAGAGCTAGACAACTTATCTTTTTTACAGACACATCCAAAATTCCAGAAACATTTCTCAAACGCAGGGTGTATTGAATTCATTGAGAGGTTGCAAAATGGTTGCCACCAATCAACAACAGAAGCTTTTGCCAAAATTTTCGATGGGAATAAGGCCCGTGTTGGGTCCTTGGAGATATTAGTAGATGAAGCTGCCATTGCTGCAGCAACTAGCCTATCGAGGATGGGCCAGAGTTGGTTCAAAATCACTGCCACCAAAAACTTGAATTTCAGAGCTTATTTAAAGGAAGAATTCAAGCACAATGCATGGAAAAAGAGCATGTCGGTCTCCCATTTGGAATATGAATGGCAGGAGTTGTTTAAGGGCATCCAACTCTACATAACCTTGGAGGGCAGGTATGACAAACTCATGATGTATCATTTTAAGCTCCTGGACCATTTCACGGGTAAAACTCTCCTCAATTTACCTTTTTTCTTACATAAGAGTTTAACTAAGGTCTGCAAGAATATCAGGGCTCAACCCCTAATCATGAATAATACTCTGTGCCACTTTGGCCTTATCAAATTGACCATTATGGAGGAATTAAAATAGCAGGGAAGGAGCTGGCAGCATTTTCTATTCTGGGAGGGTTTTGAAACACAGACTCAGCCTGTAAATGAACAGGGGAAAGGTTCAAAGAAACAATTGACTCCTCAAAGTAGTTCGAGGAAGAGGAGAACCCTGCCAGGACCTCCAGAAGATAGAATCTCTGGAGTGAAATCCCACAGGTCAAAGAAAAGGTTAAACTTTGAAACCACTACAGAACAGCCCACAGAGAAGCCTACATAAAAGAGAACCAATATATTAAACTTGCCCTACACAGACTCAGAATCAAAGCAACAAGATCAATGTCTTGTCACCAAGAGTCCTGAGCAGTCAACTGAGTTAGCACAAAACTATGAGACCTTCACTCATACAGAGGAAGGAGAAATATCAAAAATCTCTAAGTCAAAGAAATCTCATAAAATCAAGCATATGAAAGAGGTAATCACTCAGCAAGAGGTTTTGGAATGGGTAATCAAAGAAAGGTATAAGGAGTTGTCTGATAACTTCGCAAAAACCAACGCTGTGTTTGAGAGACTAGCTCGGGAAAGTGTTAAAGAGAAGAAAAGAAAGCATAAACTCACTAAAGAGTACAATAGTCTATGGTGGCTTGCCAAATGCCTTAAAAGGAAGATAAGGAGATTGAAACAAAAACAAAAGCAAAAATCCCATCCAGATTTGAAGGTACTTGCTCAAGTGGTTGTTAACATGCAAGGGGAGAAATCAGGAACACATTGAATTTTTGTTGAAATCGCATTTTGGAGGTGAAAGTCCATTTTTGGCTCAGACAACACTTTCACCAGTGCAAAGTGATATTTTATGACCCGTTAGCTGGTGAAAGGTAGTGCTTTCACCAGCTAACCAGCGAATTATAAAGCCCGTTAGCTGGTGAAAGAAGGAAAGGAATTTTTGGAAGCCAAGGACAGAACAGGTCAATTTTTACAGATTATAAAGGGGTTCCAGAGTATCAAGGGGATATCAGATCATCTGCAAAGGACTCAGCATCAGAGGTTCGAGAGAATTTTTGGAACCACATGTAAAACAAACTTCCTCAAATATCAACCATGAACGTTGGAGAAATCCAACTATCAAGATAGGTGTCCTGCCATGTTTCATTACCTCGCAGATCCCAGGAGCTGAAGGATATAGATGGCAAATTTTTGAGATTGGAAACAATCTGAATGATAGTTTAGTTGTTAAACCTTTATTATCAAGTTGTTTAGATACATTTGAATTGTTATTTTTAAAAACAGATCCATGTTTTTAGGATCTGTAGAACTAATTGTAAGAGTCTATAAATGCCTATTTTTGCTAAGAGACAAGGGTTCAAATTGAGAGATATTTTATGCTACTGTATAGACTCTTTTTGCAGAAATAAAGTTCAGTTTCCTTTCGTTTTCAATATCAGAGTTGTCCATCTTTCATTTTCTGTACTTTGTTTCAGTTTATTTTAGTTCATGAAGATTGTTATCTCTTTATTGAGCTCATAGAATTGAAATTAAAGGATTTCTCTCTGTCTTGTATTACACCCTACATTCACTTGTATTGGCAATCAAGAATAGTGTTCTCCATCCTCTTTTTCAATTACCTGATCTAATTATTGTTTCTTGAAAGCATTGTATCTTTGGATGTGTGATAAGTTGTTTCTCACATAAATCTTTAAAGACCGCATTGTCCCAAACACATAAAAAACCATTATTTCTAAGTTGCCAAGCATCCTTAGCCTACAACCCTAAGGAGTTCCTTGGAGTGATAACAGCTTCTACCTGTTTTGAGTGACTAACTTAAAAATTCTATTGTGAACAATTGAGAAGTTATTTTTCAAAACTGGAGGATTTTTTTTTTCATCACATAACAACTAACAAAAACCTCTCTCCATTTTTCAAAATGTGTTATGGCTAGATAGATATTTGACATAGAAGTGGTGTTACAGAATGTGCTGCTGAAACTCTGTTTTAAGACTATTGAACTGACATTTTTGACCAGTTGAGTTCCATAAGGATTTCTGGGTGCGCTAAGATAAATTTTTAAAATATTAAGGAGGTTATTGTCAATAACGGTCTGATGAACATTAACCTTTTTTATTTTTCACACAAGTGTCATGGATTGGGAGATTCGAAAGAATCTTTCATCCCTATGTTTTCAGTTTTCGTGATTTCCTGTTTGAAACATGTTTTTGTGACACTTGTTGTAGCCAGATGGAGATGAATTTAAAGAAAATGAGAGAGGTTTTTCTTCATAACGAGTTTATCTACAACAAACGTTCTCATATTTTACACAGATTTTATGGTTTGAGAATTACAAGTGGCATTTGTAAGCTTAGTTTTTAGAAATTCGCCTCCTGAAAAGAAGGTAATTAGTTAAAATGTGTCATTTTTTGTTTGTAGTTGTTTCTATTTTGGGAAAGGGGTTGGAGTTTGAATAGGTGACCTAAAAAGGACCTATATGGATAGATATTAATTTTACAAGAGGGTAGGAGGGTTGGATTCATGAGCCAATAGAGGCTTCAGAGAGTAGGAGCAGTTTTAGTTGCTCATTTGTAAGCCTGAGGGCTTGTTTGTTATGAAATTTTCTGCCATTAAAGATTCATGGGAGCTATTATCATATTGTATTATTTGTTTTCACACTTCTTTGTTATCTTATTTCTTGAGCATATTGCAGGTTTTGAGTATTATAGCTGTCATGGATTGATGGATTCATGAACAACAGAGGATCTGTTGTAGCTTGCCCATTAAATCATTATTCATTGTTTAAGAAAATATTTATCTATTGCAGAAAGGATCTCTGTTAAATGGGTGTTCTTCCTTTTGTCATATTCACCATGCTTATAATCATCATTATGTATCTCTTTGTCTGATATAAATTTTGATTTCCTTTGATCCGTAGGATTTTATGACTCCATGCCCAAATGGAATGCCTCTATAGACTTTTTGTTGCCCTCTCCCTTTATTTCTCATCTTGTTGATGCACCTATTCAAACCATTTTAATCCATTTAAATTTTTATGTTACCAAGCTTACTGTCATTTGCAGTCTAGGAGTGACTCTTGGAGTGATAACAGTATGGGCTGAAACAAGATCCCTGAGCTTGGTATTCGAGGATAGATGCCTATTTGTAGCAGTTAGGTTTTGAGAAGAGTGAGGCAGATCCCAACCTATACTACATTATGGTTGGAGAGGATCCTCTCATTCTTCTACTATATGTGGATGATATTTTAATTACAGGGGTAGAGAGACTCATCAACACCTGCAAGGAGAGCCTTCCTTCAAAGTTCGAGATGACTGATATCGGACTGATGCATTAATTTTTGGGATTGGAGGTTTGGCAGGAGTCTGGACACATCTTCCTGGGATAGGGGAAGTATGTGTGTGACATTCTAAGCATATTTCAGATGGAGAATTGTAGGCCCATGATCACTCCCACGATTACCAATTAGAAGAAGCTTCATGATTCTAGTCACGGTTGGTGGATTCCACCTTATATCATCAGTTGATCGGGTCATTGATGTATTTGGTCAACACTAGGCTAGATATTTGTTTTTTTGTCAACACTCTCAGTCAGTTCATGGTGGAGCCTAGGAGAGTGTACTGGGTGGTAGCAAAACATGTTCTCAAGTATATTTGTGGTATGGTAGATTATGGTCTGGAATATCAGATGGGAGATGGAGTTCATTTGGTTGGCTATACAGATTCATATTGGGCAGGATGTGTCAGTGAAAGGAAAATCACTTGAGGGTGTTGTTTTGAATTGGGCTCAACAATTGTGTCATGGTTCAGTTGGAAGCAAGAGTCAGTGGCTTTGATTTTTGTAGAGGCTAAGTATATGGCATCTAGTCAGGTGATTTGTGAGGCCCTTTGGATTTGAAAGTTGCTGGTGGGATTGTTCGGTGTGCAGTTGAGGCCTACTGTGATTTACTGTGATGATCAGACTTGCATTAAACTCTCAAAGAATCTAGTTTTTCATGATCAGTCTAAGAATATAAAGATTTGTTATCACTTCATATGTGACTATGTTCAGAAATGAGTTGTGGAGTTATAATACATATCTACAGAGGATAAGGTTGTATACATACTCACCAAAGCATTAGGCAGAGGCAAGTTTGTATTTTTTAGGGAAAATCTTGGAGTGGTGAGTAACACTTTCCTCGGTAAGAGGGAGTCTTAAAATTTTAATTAAACATTACCTAGGAAAGTGTTTCTCATCCCTAGGCATCTAAGGGGTGAGAAAGTGCCTAATGTGGGCCTTAGTCATTTAATTTGTGAGATGCAAATTAAAATGTGAATTTATGACTTTAGTGAGGGTGAGTGAAGTGACACTCAATCTCATCCACTCATCTAATCCAATCTCAACCGTTGGATTAATAAACTCCTCACCTACCTCATGAGGTCGATTAGGGTAGGAGGGAACACCATAGCTAGGGTTGTTGTTCATTCTTTTTTAGAAAGAAAGAGAAGGAGAGAGGTCGAGCTTTAGGAAGAAGGAGAAGTTGCAGGAGTAAGGGCATGATTCCCAAGACAACCAAGTAGCACAAAAATCAAGGAAGGTACTGCTAAGTAAGAGGGTCATACAGTATGGATTACTTGAAGTTTGTACAACTAGTTTTTGTGCACAGTTTTCGAGGAAGGAGGAACAACAGTCTTATGGAGGCCGTAAAGTATGGATTTGACAGTCTATACAATAGCAAAAGAAGAGCAGTTCATACAAAAAGGTGCAACACACATTTCAAGGAGTGTGGCATGAATTTTGAGGTGCATTTATTGCAAAGAAAGAGGTACAACAAACCTAGAAAAAGGAGGCATAGATTTTGAGGAGTTTCGTACAACATTTAATGTTGTAGAAGTTGTACAGTCATATGTATTTCTAGAATAGTTTTCAAGGAGTAGTCCGCACAACATTTAATGCTGGGACAACCATAGATAGTACAGATTTCTGGTTCAGATTTTGAGGAGCTGCATTCTAGAATTTTTCTGAAGGAGATAAACACAAATTTTTTTGAGATAAGTTTGTAATTTTTGCTGAAGATTAGACTATTGTAAAAGAAAATTCTCTGAAGCTCACAAATAATAAAAATCCCTCTCTCACTAGTTTTCCCCTTGTGGGTTTTTCCAGGGTCATTGTTAGACCAAAAATATCCGTGTCAATATTTTTTGAGTTTGATATGCTACTGATATTTTATTTCTGCATTATAAACGATGTTCAAAATCCTCATGTTTCAGTTCTGAAATTATTTTTCTGCTGATTTTTATTTGCTGTAATAAAACTGGGTTTGGGCATTAAACATTGGCTGAAAAATCAGGAAGACTGAAACTGGGTTGGGGTCTGAAATTTTACAGAAAAATGATTGTTTATATCATGAACCTCTATATGTATTAACATGACCATGAGAAGATTAAAGTAGAAAAATATGAAGAAAGTATTGAAACCTTGAATAACCCTCCACATATTATAGACATGAATATTGAGATGATGCACATTGTAACAATGAAGTTTCATATCTTAACAAGACCTTTACAATGGTACAAATATGACACAAAACAAATTTTGGGTTCTGTTATCTCTCCAGGAAACTCTCCTAGGATGTAAGTCGGAGATGCCTGGTAACTAACTCTTTTTGAAGCAATTTTCTTAATAATTGAAATGGGTTGTGGATCAAGGTGAATAACTAGAGGCTGGACTGTGTTTCAAGACTGTCTAGAGATACAAAATCTCACAAGGCTTTCTAGCACCGTGGTCAGATAATGTTTGATTAAATAGGGGAAGGAATACAGCTATTGAACCAGATTATGTTTCATACCAACAAACACAATGGGTCTAACAACCGAGAAATAGCTTATGATAATCAACTAAAACAATTAAATCAATGAGATGACAGTCACTACAAATTGGATGAGTTTCAACAAAGGGACTTCCACTCATAAGCTATGAAAGAAAAGAAGAGAAAATCTGACACAGAACTGAAAGAAGCTTGCAGTTTTTTATAAAATAAGAATAAGTCTGTGTGTTACAGAAGCAACATCATAGTATTCCAAGTCGAACCCTTGTTTGATATCAAAACAGACATTTTATAGCCTTTACAAACAGTTGAACAGATCCTAAAAACATGGATCTGTCATTAAATGAAAACAGTTCTATTCTATTTAAACAAGTTTAAAATTAAAATCTTCAACAGCTAAATAAAGTGATCGAATCTGTCTTCAGTCTTCAAAAAGTCACCAATTTCCTCCTTCAGCTTTAGCATCTGCAGTGTGGTGGAATAAAATGACACTTGTGTATGACTGTTGAATTTTCCAGTATTCGTGGCCAAGTTTTTAGGAAATGGTTCTTTGATGTGTAACCAAAATCCCTCGAATCTCTGATGTTGAACTTCTAGCATTCGATCTTCTACTTTCATGATACACTGACATATCTTTGAAACCCGTTTTAAATGAACTGTTGTGTTGTCGTCCTCAAAACTTGCTTTCTCAGCTTTCAATAGCGCGACTGTTGGAACTTTTCGCGGGTTAGCTGTTGAAAGCTATCGCTTTCCACAGCTAACGGGTAATGAAATATTAGCCTGGCGCTGTTGAAAGTCCCGATATTGCACAAAAAGAGCCTTCGCCTCAAAAATCGATTTCGAACAAAAATCAATGAGCATCTGACATCTCACCCTGCATGTTGACGACCACCTGAGCAAGAACTTTCAGGTCTGAGTGAGACTTTCACTTCAACTTTTCTTTTAACCCCCTGATCCGCTTCTTGAGGTGCTTGTTAATACACCGTAGGGTGTTGCAGTCTTTTACGAGTTTACTCTTCCTTTTATTTTCTTTGACAGTCTCCTTGGCCAGTCTTTCCAATGTGACGTTTGTCTTGGCAAAGTTGTCAGACAACCTTTTATATCTATCCTTTATCACCCACTCCAAGACCTCCTGTTGGGCAATGACCTTCTTGAGGTGTTTGATCCTCTGAGATTTGTTTGACCTAGGGTTTTTTGATGATTCTCCTTGCTCTATCTGACTGAAAGTTTGATAATTCTAAGCACATTCAGCTGATTGTTCAGAACTCTTAACTGCAAGGTATTGAATTTGTTGCTCAGATTCAGAATCTGAGTAAGGTAAATTGAGTATGTTCTTGCCTGCACTCTACTCTGTTGGATGCCCTGTATTTTGTTGTGTAGCCTGCTATGTTGCCTGCTCGAAACTTAGTTTTATTTTTGACCTGTGAGGTTTCTGTCCAGAGAGTCTGTCTTCTGAAGGTCTTGGTAAAGCCCTTCTTCTTCTTGAGCTGCTCTGAGGGGATGATTGCTTCCTTGAGCCAGCCATCTGTTCCTTTGCAGTCTGGTTCTGGGTTTCAAAACCTTCCCAKAACAGAAAGTGCTCCCATGTCCTCTCCTGTTGCTTCAACTCTTGGAGGAGAATAAATTTGATGAGGCCTAGGTGACAAAGAGTATTTTTTATGCTCAAAGGTTGAGCTCTAATTCTCCTGCATACCTTGGTCAAACTGTGATACAAGAAATAGGGCAAATTGATGGGGTTTTTGTTTGTGAAGTGATCCATCAGCTTAAAGTGATACATCATCAATTTATCGTATCTTCCTTCTGATGTAATGTATAATTGAATGCCTTTGAATAAATCTTTCCATTCTTCATCCAAATATGAAACGAGCATACCTTTACTCCACGCTTTGTGCTTGTACCCATATTTCAGATAGAACCTGAAATCCTGGTTTTTAGGAGCGGTGGTTTTGAACCATCTTTGACCAGTTGTCGGCAATCCTGTAGCTGCTGCAATGAACTCCTCATCTACTTTGATTTCCACAGAGCCAACCCGATCTCTGTTGCCATCGAATGTCTTGGCGAAGGCTTCATCCGTGGCTTGGTGACACCCATTTTGCAATCTTTTTGCAAATTCCATACATCCCGCATTTGAAAAGTGCCTCTGAACCTCGGGATGCGATTGCAAAAAGGATAAGTTATCCAATTCTCATTTGAGTAACATGCCACTGCATTTTTTTACCATTCTGCAGCTCCGGCACTTGACCACTGTAATTCCTGTAACCTCTTTAGTCGAACCGAGGTTTTGCGCTGCTGAAAGGAGTCTCGGCTTCGACTCTGTGTCGGATCAAATGAAAACCTTGACTATATTTTGGAAACAAGTTGTGATATGCCAACTCTGCCTGATTTGATGGCGTCGAACTGACAGTACCTCCTCTGTACCTACGTCGCCGAAAACAAATTTTCCATTTCGGGTGTGATGAGAGTTGAGCGTGGGTTCTGGAACGATTTTGAATTACCGTCATATCCTGACAAACATGCTTGAATTGCTATGATCGCCCACTCCCACCAGTGCATGTCTTGGATTTGCTCTGACGTGGGGGTGATCACCTCATCATTTCCTTCGTACGTGGATAACGAGCACGTGATTCTCGCTTCATGCAGCAACGGTGCATGGAGAATGCCTTTGCCACCACGCTCGCTTGCTACTTTCACCAGCACGTGACTCCTTTGAAAAACCCTGTTAGCTGCGGAAAGCATGTACTTTCCACAGCGCACCGTTTTATAGAAAACTTGCCTTAGCTGCGGAAAGTGATTACTTTTGATAGCATGCCATATCACTTGAAAATGTTCCTTAGCCACAGAAAGTGGGTACTTTCCTTAGCGCGCTACGTGCGAACTGATTGTCGGACTTTTTACGCTTTGTCACTTTCCACAGTGCCTTAACTGCTGAAACGACGTCCTTAGTTGTTGAAAGTGGGCGCTTTGCACAGCGCACAATGAATCTCTCGGACGTTGGTTAGCTGCTGAAAGTGAGTCAGGCCAATTTACAAAAAAGAAGACTTCATGGACCTTATTTATTCCTAGGACAAAAGTAGAAACCTAAGCTTGCATCCAAATAAACTCAAAAATAATTTGAAGTGACAACCTACCACCTAAAGGAAAAAAAATAAATCGACAAGTTTATTTGGGGAGTTAACACTAGCTCCTATTGGGATGAACACCTCCCTGTGAGGTTTCAAGGACCGTAGAACCAATGCCTTTCCTGGAAATAACCTAAAAACTAAACTGACTACTAGTGTTCCATTGGGCATGGAGTTATTGAAAAATAAAATCTAAGACTATTTACAATGTCTAGGCTTTGCAGCCTTAGATGAAATAAAGTTTTAGAAAACACCCGTTTACCGGGCCACCGAACACTTTGTCACCCTCCAGATTCTGCAGAATGAAAGTAGTGTTGTTTTGCACCTGAGTGATCATAAAAGGGCCTGTCTACAAAGAATCAAATTTACCGTGCTTGCCTTTTTCCTGTCGAAGAGCATCCCACTTCAGCACCCAGTCACCGATCTGGAAACTTTCCTCCTTCGCCTTCCTGTCAAATGTCTTTTTGATCTTCATCTGATGTGCTTCTGATCTTTCCACTAACTGCTCGTGAGCTTGCTGCAGTTCCACCAAGTCCAGCATCCTTCTTACCATGTCATTTTTCTCAGTCTGTTCCTCCTGAAAGAACTTAGCCACAGGCAACACTAACTGAACAGGGAAGATTGCATCAGTACCATAAACCATCTTGAAAGGAGAAGTTCCTATGGATTTTTTAATGGTTACTCTGTCTTCCTAGAGAGCGAATTTCAATTTGGAATCCCAGCTCTTTTTATTCTCTTCTAATAGTTTTCTTATGATCTTTATCAAGCTCTTATTTGACGATTCCGCTAATCCATTACCTTGAGGATAGTAGGGAGTCGAGTGTACCAGTTGAATGCCCATAGATTCACACATGTCCATCAATGCTTCTGATTTAAATACTACTGTGTTATCCGCCACCAACCTCTTGGGACATCCAAATCTGCTCAGAATATTTTCATAGAGGAACTTTATGACCACCTGATGTGTAGCATTCCGTGTAGGGACCGCCTCTATCCACTTTGTAAAGTAGTCAGTGGCTACCAGAATCCACTTGTGATGGCCACTGGATGCAGGATTTATTTCACCGATGAAATCTAAGCCCCACTGCTGGAAAGGGCCGTTAACCACAATGGGCCTCAGGGGTAAAGATTTGAGTTGCTACTTACTGGTGAATCTTTGGCATTTGTCACACGATTTGACAAATGAACACACATCAGCAAACAGAAAAGGCCAATAATATCCGGCCCTCGGGATCTTATGAGCAGTCGTCTTCCAGTAGTGATGACCACCACTGTCAGCTGAGTGGAACTGATATGTTACTTCGACAGCCTCTTCTTTATCCAAACACCTAATAAGCAGGCCAGCAGGGTCCCTCCAATACAGCAGATTGTTATAGATGCAGAATTTAATAGCTCTAAGTTTGAGAGCCCGAGCTTGAGTTAAACTGAGTTCAGGAGGAACTTCAAGTTTTTGCAGAAAATGTATGATGCCAGCATACCATTCACAGGTGGACAAATGTCCTGCCACTTGCTGACTATCGTGTTGTCCTTCTGCTGCCAAATCTGCCTGTGAATTTCCTGAAATTTCTGCTATAAAATTGATATCCAGCAACTTATGGTTTTCCTCTACTAAAAGCTTGGCGAGGCCCTGGCCTTTTACCAGCTTGGTGGGCTTTACCTCAATATTGAATTCTATCATCTTTGCTATCCATCTCGCCCTTTTTCCATCGATATCCGGCTGAGTTAAAACATCTTTTACAGAAGACAAAGGAACATATGCGATGACCTTTGAATGAAGAATATAAATTCTGAATGCTTTTAGAGCTTTTATAAGAGCGTAAGCCTGTTTCTCGATAGGGTCATACCTTAGCTCAGCATCCCAGAGAGTCTTGCTGAAGAAGGCCACTGGATGGTCAAAATCTTCCTCGTCTTTCTGGAGTAGGACTGCTGCTACCGTGTCATATGAAGAAAAGGAAAAGACATAAAAAGTCTTGCTGTAGTCTGGGCTGATCGGAATCGGAGACTCGATGATTTCTTTCTTGATATCCTGAAAAGAGTTTTTCGCACTGTCCGTCCACTTTACTTCAGCCCCCTTTTTTAGCATGCAAGTGATATGTTTGACTAATTCAACAAAGTTGGGCACAAACCTTCTGATGAAATTAATCTTACCAAGCAATGACTGACTGTCCTTCTTTGACCTTGGTAAAGACAGTTTTTGAATGGCCTCCACTCGTGCTGGATCGATCATGACACCTTCGGCTGAGACAATGTGACCCAAGAGCTTACCTTTTCTTAGAGGAAACTGGGACTTCTTGGGATTCAGTGAATTCCCAAACTGTCTGCACTTTAAAAATACTCTTTTCAGATGTTTCAAATGCTCCTCATGGCTACTGGAATACACGGTAATATCATCAAGGTATATGAGGAAAAATTTGTCCTTCTCTCCCACAAACGCTATATCCATGGCCCTTTGGAATGTAGCCCCGACGTTCATTAATCCAAAGGGAATTTTTGAATACATAAAGGTCCCCCAAGGAGTGGTGAACGCAGTCTTCTCCTGATCGTCCGGATGGACAACAACCTGATTGTAACCGGAAAATCCATCAAGAAAGGACATGACATTTTCCCCTGAAATCCTCTGTAATAAGTGTTCCATCTTAGGAAGAGGATAGTTGTCCTTTTTTGAGAATTTTTTCAAGTTTCTGAAGTCTACACACAACCTTACCTCCCCATTCTTCTTCCTCACGATCACCAGGTTGACAATCCACTTGGAATATCTCAAGGGAACTATGATCTTGGCATCAAGGAGTTTCTTAATTTCTTTCTCAATCACTGGCAGCAAGAGAGGACTGATAGGCCTGATTTTTTGCTTGAAAGGAATAGTATCTTTTTCAAGAGGGATTTTATGTTGAATAATATCAGGATCATAGGTCTTTAGATCGCTATACTTCCAAGCAAACACATCAGAAAATTCCTTCAAAACACTACAGTATTTCGACTTCTCATCAGCAGTCAATTCAAAAGACAAATTGATGAACTTGGGCTGGATTTTACCTCCTATGTTATGCTCTTGAACAGCGAGGTCTTTTTCCTTCTTGTCTGGCTGGTAGGGGACATCGTTCTGATCGAACAGCCTCTCGAGGGATACCAGACCTCGAGGTATGTAGTTGTTTGGAAACTGGACGATATCATGCTGTCCCAACTTATTCTTTAGCTCAGTTTCTTGCGTTTCTTCCTCATTAAGATTCTGTTAATCAATGTGCAGGTCAGAAAACTCATCCACCACTTGGAGAAATCTGCTTAGTTCATCATCATCTTCAAAGAATTTCCAATACTTGACATTATCAGGTAAGGAAGGTCGATATTTTACTTGAATTTCATAGCTGAGTTTAGGGGGCATGGGTGGAACGAATGTGCTGGCTGAAACGGCAAGAGAATCAGTGAGCTGATTCATATCCCTTGGTATGTATGAAATTTCAAATACAGAAAAAGAATCTCGAAGCTTCCATACCTTGTCTCTGTAAGCTTTTAGCCGGACATGCTTAGCTTGAAATGTGTTGTTTACCTGCTGCACAATAAGGTCAGCGTCTCCCAATACTTTCAACCCTTTTATCCCCATCTCCTTTGCTAAATTTAATCCCAACAGTAGAGCCTCATACTCTGCTATGTTATTTGTGGTTCTGAAGTCAAGCTTGAAAGACAGCGAAATGGTCTCTTTTGTAGGAGAGATCAGCACTATTCTGGCACCTGCTGAGTCTCTAGTGCTGGCCCCATCGAAGTACATAGTCCAGACAGCAATGTCTTCACATTCAGCCTGCTTTTCAATAGGCTTCACGAGATGCATAGGAGCTGACTGCCCATCGTTAATCTGAAGGATGCATGAGCCAAAATCCGTATCCACAACATAGATAGGATGATTGACGGAGTTCTTTCCATCGCTGATGATATAAGAAAGTTGGTTTTCCCTGTAAAGTCTCTTCATCTCCCCACCAAACACTAGAATCGTGGTATAGGACAGATCCATCTGTAACGTACCTCCTAGTCTCTTTGCCCATGACCGAGACAAGAGCAACCCAAATTTAGGTGGAATATCAACGACCACCACGTCCATAACCATGCTCCTCATTGGTAATTGAGCAAGGTTAATGACCATGTATTTGATGAGGCCAAGACATATGACCTTTCTAGAGTCAAAGGAAAAAAGGTCTTGATATGGTTTAGTGACTTCGAGACCAAGCTCATCCATCACAGACTTAGGCATAAGGTTATGTGATGCCCCAGAATCAAGTAGACAATTGTGAAGGATTTTGTCATGAACATTCAAGGATATGTAAAATGGTGGACAAGAATCGTCACGGTCTTCTATCATGGGTCCTATGGTCACTTTGGGGTTATCATCTTGTAGATTGACAAAATCATCTGAAGGAGAGATCTTAGGCTCAAGAGACTTTAAGATAGCTGCTCTAAAGGCTTCGTTCTTCATGAGTTCAGTTAAAGGCATGGGTATTTTGACCTTTTGAATTTCAGATTCAAAATTGAAAGGGAGAGATGATCTATCTGAAACTTTTACCTCATGGGAAGGAGCCTTTAAGCTGACCTGCTCTTTGGCTGGGGGCTGAATTTGTTTCTTCTACTGTTTGGTTGCAGGGGCGTTTTGTTTTTCAGGAGCCGAAGACTGATTGGCAGCAACATCTTTGCTTTTTACTGGGGTAGAATCTTCCTTGTTCTTCACAGGGGTAGCAATGGGGGTTTTTGGACCAGCACTCTTTGATCTTAAGTTGTATCCTTTCTGATCATCTGTCAAGTAGAAAGCTTCCTCTACACTTGCTTCTTGAATTTGCTGATCCATCAGGGCATTTTCATAGTCTACCTGTGTCAAAAATGAAGACTCATTCTCATCACCAAAACAGTTTATTTCGTCAGCATCTTCAATCTCATCAAAATATGGTTGTGGCTCTTCATCCAACACTGCATTTTGAAGAGGTGGTATGATCCTCTGCTCCTCAGCTGGATTTCTATCTCTTTGCAGAATCTGAACTGGTGGGTTATTCCTTCTATAAGGAAAAGCATTTGGATTTCTAGGAGCAAAAGTATTAGGCTCTTTTACTTTTGCTGGTTGCTGATTTTGGATCTTCGGCTTGGACATTTCAGATGTCAGACTTTCGATCATTTTGGCCATTTTGTCCATTTTACTGTTAGACGAAGAGGATGGCTCGACAGCAGCCTTCTTCTTCTCAGCCCTGCCTTTAAGCTTTTGTGATGCTGAAATGTTGGATTCGACCTCAAGGGCAGCGTCTTGCATTAAAGAAAGTGTGCTTGACTGTCTTTCTCTAAGGATAAGACAAAAGTCTGCATCGAAGGTAGCAGAGAAGGTGATCTTTGCTGAAGCATCGCTTGGTTTAATCTCTACCAGGATCTTACCAAACATTTTATTGAATCTCTTTATAAAGTCCGAGACTGATTCTTCATCTCCTCTCTTCAAATTTCCAAATTCAGACATGTAGTATAAAAGATCTCGTCTTTCTCCCCAGTATTTCAGGAATGCCTCATCTAGTTGTTCAATGCCAGTGATCAAATTTGCTGGCAGCTCTTTGAACCACTTCCGGGCTTGGCCATCCAGGCTCTAGATGAAGACTCTAGTCCACACATCCTCCTCTGAGATGTTTATGTTTTTAGCATAAGCATAAAACGCTTCAATGTGTTCTTCAGCTGTGTATTCACCTGCTCTTGTAAACTTCGGCATGTATTTCTGGTAATCACCAGTTGGCATGGCAGATAGGGGGTTTGGCAAGACAAGAGGGGCATATTTGTTTGCCAGAATCTACTCCATTCTGGTCAAAGGGGCAGCCATGACAGTCTTGGTGGTGGATGAAGACGATGAGATTGTAGGAGATAAGGGAGGGGATGGGTAATTCAGAGGAGATGATGGAGGAGATATATTACCTGAGTTGGAAATGAATGACTATCTTACTTCACCCTGATCAGCAGTTTCAGAAGTCGATGGGAAATAGGAGGCTTTATAAAACTGGCTGAGCAACGAGGCTAAGTTTTCTTCACCCTTGGAGGACAAATCTTGTAGAATTTCCTCAAGGACAGGCAGATTTGTATAAGTGTGCAGAACACCCTTTGAAGGTTTGCTAGGTGATGAATTAAAAGAAGATGGAGAGGAATGTTATTTTGGATGCGATGAAACTTCAATCTCAAGGGCAGAATCAGTGATATTGGAAGAGAAAGATGGTTCTTCTATCTTAGGAACTTGAGATGAAATTTTTATTGCTTCGGAATTTTGGATTTCAGCAAGGGTTTCAAAAAAAAATTCAGATGTAGAAATATGAGAATCGATTGGAATACCTAAATCAATTGCAGCTGCAGATCCAGAGGCCTGTCTGTGCAAAGTTTTTCCCTTGCTGATGATTTTTTCTGGATCAGGAACTGATGTTGTCAATGGGCCTTCAGGGTTTGCCCTGGTGTGAGGTCTTTTGGGAGCCACTTTGTCAGTGGAGTCGCCAGATAGAAAATGTACAACCAAGTGATGTCCAAGATTTCTCTATCATCAAAGCTGGATCTATGTCGTCTCCCAAGGAAGCTGAGCTTCGATCTCCTCTCCCTGGCAACGGCACCAATTTGTTATCTCTCCAGGAAACTCTCCTAGGCTGTAAGTCGGAGATTCCTGGTAACTAACTCTTTTTGAAGCAATTTTCTTAATAATTGAAATGGGTTGTGGATCAAGGTGAATAACTAGAGGCTAGACTGTGTTTCAAGACTATCTAGAGATACAAAATCTCACAAGGCTTTCTAGCACCGTGGTCAGATAAAGCTTGATTAAATAGGGGAAGGAATACAACTATTGAACCAGATTATGTTTCATACCAACAAACAAAATGGGTCTAACAACTGAGAAATAGCTTATGATAATCAACTAAAACAATTAAATCAATCAGATGACAGTCACTGCAAATTGGATGAGTTTCAACAAAGGGACTTCCACTCATAAGCTATGAAAGAAAAGAAGAGAAAATCTGACACAGAATTGAAAGAAGCTTGCAGTTTTTTATAAAATAAGAATAAGTCTGTGTGTTATAGAAGCAGCATCATAGTATTCCAAGTCGAACCCTTGTTTGATATCAAAACAAGCATTTTATAGCCTTTACAAACAGTTGAACAGATCCTAAAAACATGGATCTGTCATTAAATGAAAACAGTTCTATTCTATTTAAACAACTTTAAAATTAAAATCTTCAACAGCTAAATTAAGTGATCGAATCTGTCTTCAGTCTTCAAAAAGTCACCAATTTCCTCCTTCAACTTCAGCATCTGCAGTGTGGTGGAATAAAATGACACCTGTGTATGACTATTGAATTTTCCAGTATTCGTGGCCAAGTTTTTAGGAAATGGTTCTTTGATGTGTAACCAAAATCCCTCGAATCTCTGATGTTGAAATTCTAGCATTCGATCTTCTACTTTCCTGATACACTGGCATATCTTTGAAACCCGTTTGAAATGAACTATTGCGTTGTCATCCTCAAAACTTTCTTGCCCATCTTTCAACAGCGCAACTGTTGGAACTTTTCGCGGGTTAGATGTTGAAAACTATCGCTTTCCACAGCTAACGGGTAATGAAATATTAGCCTGGCACTGTTGAAAGTCCCGATATTGCACAAAAAGAGCCTTCGCCTCCAAAATTGATTCCGAACAAAAATCAATGAGCATCTGACGTCTCACCCTGCATGTTGACGGCCACCTGAGCAAGAACTTTCAGGTCTGAGTGAGACTTTCGCTTCAACTTTTCTTTTAACCCCCTGATCCGCTTCTTGAGGTGCTTGTTAATACACCGTAGGCTGTTGCAGTCTTTTACGAGTTTAGTCTTCCTTTTATTTTCTTTGACAGTCTCCTTGGCCAATCTTTCCAATGCGGCATTTGTCTTGGCAAAGTTGTCAGACAACCTTTTGTATCTATCCTTTATCACCTGCTCCAAGACCTCCTGTTGGGCAATGACCTCCTTGAGGTGTTTGATCCTATGAGATTTGTTTGACCTAGGGTTTTTTGATGATTCTCCTTGCTCTATATGACTGAAAGTTTGATAATTCTGAGCACATTCAGCTGATTGTTCAGAACTCTTAACTGCAGGGTATTGAATTTGTTGCTCAGATTCAGAATCTGAGTAAGGTAAATTGAGTATGTTCTTGCTTGCACTCTGCTCTGTTGGATGCCCTGTATTTTGTTGTGTAGCCTGCTCTGTTGCCTGCTCGAAACTTAGTTTTCTTTTTGACTTGTGAGGTTTATGTCCAGACAGTTTGTCTTCTGAAGGACTTGGTAAAGCCCTTCTTCTTCTTGAGCTGCTCTGAGGGGATGATTGCTTCCTTGAGCCAGCCATCTGTTCCTTTGCAGTCTGGTTCTGGGTTTCAAAACCTTCCTAGAACAGAAAGTGCTCCCATGTCCTCCCTTGTTGCTTCAACTCTTGGAGGAGAATCAATTTGATGAGGCCTAGGTGACAAAGAGTATTTTTTATGCTCAAAGGTTGAGCTCTAATTCTCCTGCATACCTTGGTCAAACTGTGATACA
>JASDQU010100212.1:663604-690526 GCA_032191745.1 Picea mariana | reverse complement strand
TTCTTTTAACCCCCTGATCCGCTTCTTGAGGTGCTTGTTAATACACCGTAGGCTGTTGCAGTCTTTTACGAGTTTAGTCTTCCTTTTATTTTCTTTGACAGTCTCCTTGGCCAATCTTTCCAATGCGGCATTTGTCTTGGCAAAGTTGTCAGACAACCTTTTGTATCTATCCTTTATCACCTGCTCCAAGACCTCCTGTTGGGCAATGACCTCCTTGAGGTGTTTGATCCTATGAGATTTGTTTGACCTAGGGTTTTTTGATGATTCTCCTTGCTCTATATGACTGAAAGTTTGATAATTCTGAGCACATTCAGCTGATTGTTCAGAACTCTTAACTGCAGGGTATTGAATTTGTTGCTCAGATTCAGAATCTGAGTAAGGTAAATTGAGTATGTTCTTGCTTGCACTCTGCTCTGTTGGATGCCCTGTATTTTGTTGTGTAGCCTGCTCTGTTGCCTGCTCGAAACTTAGTTTTCTTTTTGACTTGTGAGGTTTATGTCCAGACAGTTTGTCTTCTGAAGGACTTGGTAAAGCCCTTCTTCTTCTTGAGCTGCTCTGAGGGGATGATTGCTTCCTTGAGCCAGCCATCTGTTCCTTTGCAGTCTGGTTCTGGGTTTCAAAACCTTCCTAGAACAGAAAGTGCTCCCATGTCCTCCCTTGTTGCTTCAACTCTTGGAGGAGAATCAATTTGATGAGGCCTAGGTGACAAAGAGTATTTTTTATGCTCAAAGGTTGAGCTCTAATTCTCCTGCATACCTTGGTCAAACTGTGATACAAGAAATAGGGCAAATTGATGGGGTTTTTGTTTGTGAAGTGATCCATTATCTTAAAGTGAAACATCATCAATTTATCGTATCTTCCTTCTGATGTAATGTATAATTGAATGCCTTTGAATAAATCTTTCCATTCTTCATCCAAATATGAAACGAGCATACCTTTACTCCACTCTTTGTGCTTGTACCCATCTTTCAGATAGAACCTGAAATCCTGGTTTTTAGGAGCGGTGGTTTTGAACCATCTTTGACCAGTTGTTGGGAATCCTGTAGCTGCTGCAATGAACTCCTCATCTACTTTGATTTCCACAGAGCCAATCCGAGCTCTGTTGCCATCAAATGTCTTGGAGAAGGCTTCAGTCGTGGCTTGGTGACACCCATTTTGCAATCTTTTTGCAAATTCCATACATCCCACATTTGAAAAGTGCCTCTGGACCTTGGGATGTGATTGCAGAAAGGATATGTTATCCAATTCTCGTTTGAGTAACATGCCACTGCGTTTTTTTACCATTCTGTAGCTCCGGCACTTGATCACTGTAATTCCTATAACCTCTTTAGTCGAACCGAGGTTCTGCGCTGCTGAAAGCAGTCTCGGCTTCGACTCTGTGTCAGATCAAATGAAAACCTCGACTGTATTTTGGAAAAAACTTGTGATATGCCAACTCTACCTGATTCGATGGCGTCGGATTGACAGTACCTCCTCTGTACCTGCGTCGCCGAAAACAAATTTTCCATTTCGGGTGTGATGAGAGTTGAGCGTGGGTTCTAGAACGATTTTGAATTACCATCATATCCTGACAAACATGCTTGAATTGCTATGATCGCCCACTCCCACCAGTGCATGTCTTGGATTTGCTCTGATGTGGGGGTGATCACCTCATCATTTCCTTCGTACGTGGATAACAAGCACGTGATTCTCTCTTCATGCAGCAACGGTGCATGGAGAACACCTTTGCCACCACGCTCGCTTGCTACTTTCACCAGCACGCGACTCCTTTGAAAAACCCTGTTAGATGCAGAAAGTATGTACTTTCCACAACGCACCGTTTTATAGAAAACTTGCCTTAGCTACGGAAAGTGATTACTTTCGACAGCGTGCCATATCACTTGAAAATGTTCCTTAGCTGCGGAAAGTGGGTACTTTCCTTAGCACGCCACATGCGAACTGACTGTCGGACTTTTTACGCTTTGTCACTTTCCACAGCGCCTTAACTGCTGAAACAACATCCTTAGCTGTTGAAAGTGGGCGCTTTCCACAGCGCACAATGAATCTCTCGGACGTTGGTTAGCTGTTGAAAGTGAGTCAAGCCAATTTACAAAAAAGAAGACTTCATGGACCTTATTTATTCCTAGGACAAAAGCAGAAACCTAAGCTTGCATCCAAATAAACTCAAAAATAATTTGAAGTGACAACCTACCACCTAAAGGAAAACAAATAAATCGACAAGTTTATTTGGGGAGTTAACAGGTTCAACGGTTATGGTGAAAATACTGAAATATGTGTTTCAAAAGTTGCAAAAAGATGCATGTTGCATGTCACACAAAGTTCAAATTTCACATATCACATGTCGCACCAAGTTCAAGTTTTGCATGTCACAGATCAAACCAAGTTCAAAGTTAACAAGTTAGACAAATTTCAAAGTTCGCGTGCATGGAACAAATGCTTTTTGCATGTTTCATATCGCATGTCGCAACAATTTCAAATATGGATGTTTCATGTAACAAGATTTTGAAAAATGCATGTCACAAGTTGTAATATTTTTTAAGTTCTTTTTACAGCTTCCAAAAACTTATTATTGCATCTTCCCAAAAAATTATTTTTGCATGTTGCACCAAGTTTAAATTTTGCACATTTCTTGGAAAATATGATTGCCACATGTCACATGTCACAAGACTTTCAAAGTTGCATATATCATGTCACAAGATTTTGGAAGTTGCATATTGCATATTCAAGTTATATTTGTTTCCTAGACTCCATAGCACAAGGACAAGGCACTAGGTCTTTCTTGGATTCTCATGTTATATATTAAAATACAAAGAGATTGTCATTCTTAAAAGATAGAGAGATACAAGTTTGGAACTCTTGAAACCCACAAACCAAAAAGCATGTAAAATTTAAATCCAAACTTGAACAATTCAATCTCTTAAATTTCACGTTTACCAATGCCTTCAAATCACTAGGATGATATCCATGGAGCCACAAATTGATGCAGAAATTGTATGTCAAGGCCAATAGAACCAATAGAACCAAGGAGTATTGAATCAATATATACCAAGTCTAAGAGAAGCTGAAATTATCATTAAGTGTATAAAAAAATTACATTCACAGATATATACAAGCCATAGAAATATCCTTGTGTATTTTATCAGATGAAAAAGTATTGATAATGTCAATGCATCATTACATGTTCAGCTATATAATGTACATCTAATTGTCTTATAAAATTATTACACATCACCAATTTTTTTTAGTCTTCTTTTGTGTTTTCTCGGTCCTAAGTAATTCATCCATCTCCATGTCTTTGTTTACTGGGTTCTCTTTAGCAGTTGATGTTGTTTCAGTCCTTTCATGCTGAGTATGTCTGGTCTCATACCCATGGCATGGGTGGTGATGTGAGGGGCCATCACCTACGAAAACAAAAAATATTAAATTTATATGGCCAATTTTTAAATATCATTGAAGTAGTTCATTAATATTAAAAAAAAACTCTATAATATAAGTATTTACCTGATCCTATAGTCGACACCATTGGAATGGTTGTTGGCCTGTTCACCTGATCTTTAGATTGAGGAGGATCAACTATGACATTATATGCCATCGAAAAATCAAAATTTATAAGTACAGAATCATTAAGTATATGATTAATATACAACCATTTTACCGTCGTGGGCCTCAGTCACAGGAACATCTTGGGGCTACACCCCATTGGGATGGGGCATCTAGGGAGCACCATGATATTCTAGATGCATTGCACAATCAACGCTCTATTTTCTAGTACTAATGGTTTTGTTGATAGTGTTTCTCCCCTGATTAAAACAAAGTAAGACATTAAATTATGGACGATACCAAACATTTATGTATTTTATAAGTAATGAAAGGTTAATGTGGACTGATTTTTATTTACCTTATCCCGCAAACTAGATCTTGGCGTCTACCCCATGCTTTTCCTATGATCAACCACGACTTTATAACCATACTTGTAACCAAGTTGGATGTCTTACTTCATGGTTTTAGTTCCAAAGTCGTCGCTCTGCATTGCATAAGGGTATGGATTTTTAATGTTTTTGGATGCAATTACCTGGAAGTTGTAAGGCGATACAAATAATATTCTTAATATGTTTGGGTACTTATGATTCATGACTATAACCTCGAGTAGTCGCCCTGGCCTAGCTTGTGTTGGCCATGTTTGGAAATACTAGCTTTGGTTACCTTCGAAGTGTCAGGCAACCTATCATCAAAATTTTCAAGTATGTTATATATAACCACACTTTTATTTAGATCTAAAGAAAATTAAAGCTGGTATTGAAATCAAAATATTGTAATTTACCTTGGTGTACCAGTGATTTTTTCTCCTAATTTTTTCAAAATATTCTCTTTTGCATCATTAATGATCGCCTTCCACTCCCTCTCTCGAATTGAGGGAGGATGCTCATACCTAGGATTTCCTACCAAGCTTCGTTTCTAAACATCCTGCATATATTTTAAATATTCTCCCGTTGCAGAGGTGACCATTTTTTTATTGAATGTGTCTACTCCAAAGAGGCCTTCAAGATAATCCATAAATTCCTTTTTGAGGTTGGAATTCTGGAAATTACACCTCATGCGTAAGGTTGCCCCAAAAATCAGCAAGGCCTTGCTCTCTAGGTGCCTTTAAAAATGGTCGTTTCCTACAAACAAAAAGATATGATCATTAATTTAAAATTAATAATCTAGATGATTTGTGTATGCAATGGACAACATTAAATGATTAAAATATGAATTAAAACTACTTGGGAGTCTTGATTATTTTAATGGAAGTCCATTATCGTAGACCAAAAATGTGCATGGCAGGGTCCTCGTGCTTGTCACATGTCTAGCTCTAGGAAATTCAACCATGTCAACCACATCACAAACCTCATCTCTCCCACCATCTCTAGACTTTAACCGATGTGTGGATGTCTGGCGGTGCATGTCATGGCTCCTATCTAAATTAGGTGTGGAAGATGGAGAAGTAAATAGCACTCTAGAAGCTGTATGACCACCATCATTAGGACTTTGTAGCGTCTTTGTAGCGCCACTACTACCAACACCGGGCTCAACATGCTCCAAAAATCTCTTTATAAAAAAGAAAATATTTTTTCGTGAGATAATGTAAAAGTTAAAGAAAAAAGTTTCATAATTGAACATATGAGTACATTAGAAAAAAACAATTTAAATTATGGTTATTACCTTATATGTGTTAAGTTGTGACATAAGGAGATTAATCTTTGCTAGGACGTCGGGAGTTTGATATGGATGATCTAATAAGCTAGCAAGTTCCTTGTTCGCTTTAATGATATTTTCTTTTATTAATACCATTGGATCAGGGGATGAATACAACCCCTCCTTATTGACAGAATCATGATCAAAATGGTCTTCCGACTACATAATATTTCAACAAAAACAATGTTACTTCAGTAAAATTATATAAGCAAATAATAAAATTCACATAAAATGAAAGTGGAAATTGATACTCATTTACATGTTCTACGGCTGGCCCTTTTCCATGATCATACTACCACATTATAATAAAATTAGAACCCCCAAATATTTAAAAAATTGTTATCGATAAAAAAAACACTAACTTCCACCCAAATAAAATCAACCTCAATGATCAACATCCCACATTATTATAAAATTGGGACCATGAAATATTTAAAACAATGTTAAAGATAATAAAAAAATATAATGCAATAAGTAGAGGTTTCTTAAAGAGGTGTTGCATAAGTACCTGCACACTATTAGTCGATGTTTCTATTTGATTCAAATGGTAATCCACTAATAACTCTTCGCCGAGAGCTATCTTTTTTATTGCACACAGGACTACCCGATTCTCTTCACGTCCCTCATATATGAAATTCAATTGCTTTTTTGTTGTCCCGGGTCATGTGTTTTTTATAAACCCTGCAATATTGCTGGAATCTTTAGGCCTTCCATCAATATAGATAGTCACTCCCTTATTTTAATCCTTGTTTATTAGTTGTATATAATTTGCGACGAGTGCATATCTATGCATACTTTGCATGTAATGGACCAACCACATCCAATCATTATAATTGTAACACGGTCTAACATAGTCCATCAATTCAGTTATTGTATTTTATTTTATAATTATTCCATCCATGGAAAATAGCCCCAGGCCATGCAGGGAGGATGGTGCAATGCAATATGTCGTATTGTTGACAATGAAGTCAACACCTATAGGAGGTAGTTTCTTAGGTACCCATTGTTTCACCAATTTCTTATACTTGAGTGGCACCTCTATGTCTCCTATGATCTCATCATCATAAGAGCATGATCCTCCTTTGGCAAGAAAAAATTTCATGCATCTACAAAAGTTTCTTATGACTTTTTCACCTATGGTCCTTTTTTTCTTATCATATCTACTATATGAAGTCACATTTCCTTCTATTTGTCCTAAGATTTCCTCACTTGACGAAGAAATATCTGATAGGTACCTGTTTGGTTGTACCTTCAGTTGCATGTGCACATGTTGTTAGTGAGTATTCCATCATCATCCTAGTTCCAATTTATAAACTTTTTTTTCTATATTCAAAGTTCTAAATAAAAATTTTATATCTTTAGTTTTGGATGCACAATTAGACTAGGGTAAAATTACCAAGATTAGTAGGGGCACTCATGCATGCAATGGATTCCCAAATTAGTGAAGGGTATGAATCTCTAGGTGGGTGCACCTTAATTTGACTCACTTATCCATGCAAGCAATATGCACTATGGTTAGATTTCACACTATGGAATAGTGGCCAGCCACCTAATGTAATTTGATATCCCTATTGATTTTGGACATATTAATGTAATAACACTAAGGACATGATAAGTTTATCATATGTATCTAAGAAAAAAAATAGTAGTAAGGTTGTTGTTTGTTGGATTTGTGCAAATTAGAATTATTAAAAAAAATATCCATTGAAGATGAGGGTCAATGCTATGGAGTAAGAAATCCAACCATCAGTTGGTGTGTTCAAAATCTTGGGTGCTTTAGTTGGCAATATGTCTAAGGAAATCCAAGAGTAGAACTATACAAATATTAGTTTTGTTCAATCCAAGTTGAAGAATAAGTTAGTTATGGTGATGGTTAACAATAGTGAAACGCACATTTTTATGTAGGAAGTAGTGGTTGTTAAAATCAATGTGCAGTTGAAATTGGTGCAGTCTTTTTTCAAGGAAGTAAACTCTAACACATGTAGGGTGGTTGGCTTGGCTAGAGGAGTAAACTTATAGCTTGGACACTAGAGTGGAACTACTAGTTTTAAAGTGGTACCCATGGATGACTTCGAAGTTGTTTTTGTGCAGGAGTTTATGAGGATGTGATAGGTGGCACCAATCCCTCACCTTAATAATTTTTTAAGCTTTGATGACACAAAACGTCACGTAATTCCGATGTTGAGGGGGAAATAGAGTATAATCACCAGGAGACTACCATGACTATGATTAAAATAACCAATCATGCAATAGTGCAACCTTACAAAGAGGAAGTTGGAGGTTTTAAGACATCAAAGAAGATCTCGAGTGTAGGTTTTTGGTAACCTTTGGTGGATGAAGGCCCACAAAAAAAGGTGTTTACTAGGTTTGAATCCATAGTAAATAAAAATATGTCTAAAATATCCAAAGTAGTGGATGTCTATTTAGAGAATCAAGATGGTCTAAACTTTCGTTGGATGGCTCATTTGACTTAAGAAGTTCTAGAAAAAATGATGTGGAATTTAAGGAAGTAATGGATTCCAATGTTAGTGTTTCTAGTGGCATTGGTGGCCACTTTCCATCCTTTTATCATTAAATAAATTCATAGGATGACTCACTACTATATTTGAAGCCGATAGTGGAGCCAAAGCACCTCACAAGGAAGTAAGTGCATAGTTTGGTGTAAGTTGGTAGGACTTAACATATTTTAAATGCGATATCAAGCACTTGAGTCTATTAAAGAGAGAATCACATGCAAAGAAGTGAATTAGGAAATCCAAGTAGGAGTGTTTGAGTCTACAACAAATGATGATGTAATTTCATGGTTTTTGATGTAGATTTGGATTAGCTACCTAGCTTGTTTGAAGGCATGAAGACAAAGGTGTACTAAGGCATGGAAATTTGGAGTTGAAGGTAAGTACAAGTGTGTGTGGAAATGTGAATAAATTGAAGTGAGTTTAGCTGAAAATGGATGGTGAGTCTATGTAGTATAGTATTTAGTTGACAGAGACATGTAGAATTTATGAGGATGTTGTTGGGGAAACATTGAGCATAAATGGGGGAGGATGTAAAGCTTTTTGTTTTCCCATAAAGAACAAATGCACTTTCCACGTGTACTATCTTGATCAAGGTGAAGGAAAATTGATGCAGGAGCATCGCCCAAGACAAGCGAGCCAGCATGGAAGACAACGGACAGCTGGACAAGTCCAGCTGAACCTTTTTTTGAATTTTCATTCAAGAGGATGCCCCAATGTATGAATGATGCATTTATGAAAGAGAGACTTTTGTATATTGTATCAGACCTCGAGCCATACGCTCTTGTCTGAAGTAAATATGAGGCATTTAATCTAGTTAATGCAGGTAGGTAGGATTTATTTCTAGATTAGACAGTTTTTGATGGAAGGAGGGAAAACGGATATAGAAACCCTCATTGTATTGTTGTAACGTATTGATAATCAATCATTCAAAAGAGAAGAGTAGGCAGAGAATATTGTGTGAAGAACACCCATGTACAGGCAGTTGAATTAACAGAAGAAGCTTTGATTCAAGCACATGGTTTATGTTGTTTTCTCTGTGGATTTATGTTATGCTCAGGAATGTTTGCTTTCTTGTATGCATTTTCTTTGTATATGTTGTGCATGTGATTTCATGTTTTGAAACTGAAGTCCGAAGGGAGAGAGAATAAGTTTCAATCATTTCTCTATCTGAGCCAGGAGATTCCTCCAAGTTGTGCAGTTGAATTCATCTGCAAGGAGTGCGTTGATGAAGGATCAGTAGTCTAACTCTTGTTCTCATTCACCCAGAAGTGTATTCGAGTTGTTAAAGCTGTGCAAGGAGTGTGCAGGTTGGAGGAGAAGTCTCAGTTGAGAATCTGAACAAGAAATCAAAGACTGCTGCTGCAAGAAGTGCACAGAGTTGGAAGGATTCAACACTTGGGAAGTTGTTGAATGATTGAGCACAAGGAGTGTGCACAAGTTCCTCTGAAAGGATCAGAGTAGCAAAGCTCAGGAGGTATAGCACCTTCGTGGCATAGTTGAGAGAGAGCCCAAGAGTTTTGGGTTGAGGAGAGTTCTAGCAAGAGATGCAAGTGCAAGTGTCTGAGGATAAGTTCTGAGAAAGGAGCTTTAGTCTTCTGAAGGAATCCTTGAGTAGAAGGAACCGACGGTCAGGGTTTGTAGAAGAAAACAAATAAATCTCATCAACCGTCAGATCTTGGAAAGTTGCACACGGTTTGAAGCCTTAGCATGCAGGGAAGGAGCCCAAGAGTCATTGGGACTCGGCTCATCGGAGAATCGGGGTTTCCAGAGACAAAAGTCTCGTGCATGAAATTGTGATTAGCGAATTCCTGAGAGGATCAGAGCCATTGATCACAGCGGGGACATGTGGCACGATATCCCAGAGAGTCAGGGTTCGGCATTTCAGGTTTTCCGCATACAACGGAATCACTGCAGGAGAAACCACGATTTCGCGATCCCCGACAGAGCAACAGGAAGTGGTCCCGTGGAACAACAGGTCATATGCGGAAGGATTTAGCCAGAGGGGGCTGAGGAGCGGAGAGAAGCATCATCACCGATCGGGAATCGGGGATCCTTGAGGTGGGTGATTCACTACCTCACAAGTACCGATTTCCTGACGGGAACATTTCCGATAGAAATAGGGAACACTTGGGTGGATAGCCATCGGGGGTCATGGATTGATAAGACCCGATTCTGTGAGTTCTAGACTCGCGACTATGCGAAGTCTGATTTCTGGATAAGGCAAAGGGAGATCATCAAGAGAGCATCCTGTGGGTGCAGAAAAGTCCCGATAAGGGATTTGAAGAGGAAATTCAACTCTTCGGGTCGAGAAAAAAGAAGGTCCTGCGAGAGCGATCGTGCTCCGAGGAGTACGGTTGCGCCAGAGTGGTATCAGAGCGAGAAAATATCTATTCCTATAGAAGAGAAGAAAGGAATTTTTCACCATGCTGCCGAGAAGAGAAAGACAATCACCCGATCCAGAGGATAGGGAAAACCAGAGAGGCAGAGGAAGACAAGCACAAAATGCGGAGATGGAAAGGCAGATACGTGATCTCCGAGTGATATTAGAAGATATGGAAGCAGCACAGAGACACACAGCTAGCGCGGGAGATCTGAGCGACTCCGAAGGCGAAGCTGAAGATGAAAAACAAGGAGAAGTTGTAGCCGAAGATGCAGCCAATGAGCGATTAATTAAAGCTATCACCCGGATGAGTTCAAAGACAAAAATGGACATTCCAGCTTATGAGGGAAGTATGGATGCAGAAGAGCTTCTGGATTGGATTAGAGCTCTTGATACCTACTTCGATTATGAGGATATCGAAGAGGATAAGAAGGTTAGACATGCTTTCACCCAATTGAAAGGACATGCAGCATTATGGTGGGACGAGCTTCAAGAAGATAGATGATGCAAAGGCAAGCAAAAGATTAAGAGTTGGGATCGAGTGATTGCAAAGATGAAGGAAAATTTCATCCCAAGGGACTATCAAATTTCTCTGTTCAGGAGGATGCAGAACCTGAGACAGAAACTGATGACAGTGAAAGAATACACTGAGGAATTCTATCGACTGAACATCAGAGCAGGTCATCGAGAGAGTGATGATGAGAAGGTTGCCAAATACCTGAATGGTCTGAGATACGATATTCGGGATGAATTAAGCATGACAACCATCAGAACGGTGGAGGATGTTTATCAGATGGCTCTGAAAGCCGAGGAGAAGCTGAGCCGTAAGCAAAGTCAGAGAGGGTGAGGTAGAAGTCAGCCCAGTGTCAAGGCAGTTGCCCAGGAGAAATACCAGAATCCCAAGGAGGAGTGGAAGAAACCTCAAGGTAAGATTGAGAGAGGTGGAACCTCACAGTGAGGGCAGCATATAGAGAAAAAGGGAGACTATGCTGACGCAAACACTTTTCCTCGTACCAGGGGTAGAGTAAGAGGTTGAGGTGGAGTAATCACATGCTTCACATGTGGAAAGGATGGGCATAAGTCATTCGAGTGTCCAGAGAAAAAGAAGGATAGTAGAGAAGCTCACATCGCTGAAACGCAGAGGCGTGATGTTGAGGATGAAGACACCGAAGGTGGAAGGTCACTGATGATGTGGAAAGCTCTCTTAACACCTGGAAAGGAGGTGGAGGACTCAACTCAGACGACCAGACTGTTCAGGACAGATTGCAAGACCAAGGACTGGGTATACAAGGTTATTGTTGACAGTGGTAGCATAGACAATCTCGTTTTGACCGAGATGGTGGAGAAGCTGGAGCTGGAGACAAATGATCACCCGAGTCCATACAAAGTTTCATGGCTATAGAAGGGACATCAGGTGAGTGTCACTAAACAATGTTTAGTTGAATTCAAGATAGGGGGATATAATGATAAAGTCTTATGTGATGTCATTCCCATTGATGTATACCATTTATTGCTGGGTAAACCATGGCAATATGACCGAAATGTGGTTCATGATGGGAGGATGAACACATATACTTTAGAGAAGGATGGGAGGACACATAGGTTGCTTCCGATAAAGGACAAGGAGGTGAAACCGGAAGTGAGCAACACAATACTTCTCATGAGTGGGAAGGAACTACTTACAGAGATGGAGAAGAAGTAGGATCCACAATTCTTTGTGGTCAGGAAGCTGAGGATTGTCCTGACTAGCACAAGAGTGGACAACTTACCAGACGAGATTCAAGAACTGTTGGAAGAGTTCACTGACATCATCGTGGATGAATTACCTCATTCGTTGCCACCGATGAGAAGTGTGAGCCATCACATTGATCTCATACCAGGAGCCAGTTTCCTGAACAAAGCTGCGTATAGATTGATGCCGCAAGAAAATGAGGAGGTGAAGAGGCAGGTCCAGGAGTTATTGGACAAAGGATTGGTCAGGGAAATCTTGAGTCTGTGTGTTGTTCCAACAGTGCTTAGCCCAAATAAGGATGGGGGTTGGAGAATGTGTACCGACTCAAGAGTGATAAATAAGATAACCATCAGGTACAGGTTTCCACTGCCGAGAATGGATGATCTAATGGATTACCTAAGTGGGGAAAATTATTTTTCAAAGATTTATCTCAAGAGCGGATATCACCAGATTCGCATAAGGGAAGGTGATGAGTGGAAGACAACATTCAAGACAAATGAAGGTTTGTATGAATGGTTGTTCATGCTGTTTGGTTTGACAAACGCGCCGAGTACATTTATGAGATTGATGAATGAAGTCCTGAGGGAATTCATCAGGAAATTTGTAGTCGTATATCTGGATGATATACTGATCTTCAATAAGACAAAGGATGAACATTTGAAACATTTGGCCATGGTGATGAGAAAACTACAGCAGGAGAAGCTGTTGATTAATATGAAGAAGTCCTCATTTATGAAGACAGAGCTCATTTACTTGGGTTTTTTCATATCAGCGAATGAGTTGAAGATGGATCCAAGTAAAGTGGAAGTGATTAAGAATTGGCCATCACCAAGAAATGTTTTCGAGGTGAGGAGCTTCCATGGCTTAGATAGTTTCTACCGAAAGTTCATCAGGAATTTCAGTGGAATTAGCGCAGCGATGATGGACACGGTGAAGAAGCGACATAAGTATTTTCATTGGACAGCAGAGCTTGAGAAGAGCTTCAATCTGTTGAAGCGGACGATCACGGAATGACCAATGTTGGTGTTGTCGGACTTCAAGAAGACATTTCAGGTGAAGTGTGATGCGAGTGGATATGCCATAGGAGCGGTCTTGAGTCAGGAAGATAGACCAGTTGCATATTTTAGTGAGAAGCTAGATGAAGAAAAAGTAAAGTACTCCACGTATGAAAAAGAATTTTATGCTATCATACAGGCGTTGAAGAAGTGGAGGCATTACTTGATCCCAAAAGAATTTGTATTGTACAGCGATAATCATGCATTGCAAATTGTGAGTCAACAGGAAAAGTTGAATCAGAAAGATGCAAAATGGGTAGAGTATATGCAGAATTTCACGTTTGTGATCAAACACATTTCAGGAACTGCTAACAATGTGGCTGATGCTTTGAGCAAGAAGTGTTTGTTGCTGCAGGAATTCCGAGTCAAAACATTGGGTTTTGAAAATCTGAAGGACATGTATGCAGGAGACACATATTTTGGAGAAGCATATGAAGCAGCTGAGAATCCAGTTCTCAGAGATAAAAGTCCTTGGATAGATTACATGATCCAGGAGGGATTACTGTTCAGAGGCAATCAATTGTGTATTCCAAATTGCTCCATGAGGGATAACTTGTTGAAAGAGAAGCACAACGGAGGATTGGCAGGGAATTTTGGCCACGATAAGACATTCGCAAAGATGAGCGAATCATATTTTTGGCCAGGGATGTGAGCATAGGTCAAGAGATTTTTTGATAGATGTAGGATTTGCTAACATTCGAAGGGGAGAAAGAAGAATGCAGGTCTTTATCAACCATTGCCCATACCAGAGGGACCATGGGAGGCGATCAGCATGGATTTTGTATTGGGTTTTCCAAGGATGCAGAGAGGGGTTGATTCCATCTTTGTGGTGGTAGACAGGTTTTCAAATATGGCACATTTTATCCCATGCCAGAAGACCAACGATGTGACCCACATCGCGAATCTGTTTTTCAAAGAGATTGTGCGACTTCATGGATTGCCAAAAAACATAGTTTCGGACAGGGACACAAAATTCATAGGGAATTTTTGGAGGACCTTATGGAAGAAGCTAGGAACTAACTTGGCATTTAGTTCAGCTTATCATCCGCAGACAGACGGACAGACGGAAGTGGTCAACAGGAGTCTAGGGGACTTGCTGAGAAGCTTGGTGACAGAGCACCATAGCAGTTGGGATAACATATTACCACAGGCAGAGTTCACATACAACGATTCAGTGAACCAGAGTACAGGGAAGAGTCCATTCCAGATTGTGTATGGGACACAACCGAGAGGAGTTTTTGAATTGAGGGATTCTGAACAAACTTGACTAGCAGTGCGATTGCAGAGGAATTCCCTGAGGCGATGAAAGAACTTCACAGCAAGGTGAAGAAGCGACTGATTGATTCAAATTAGGAGTACAAGCACAGAGAAGATCAACATCGGAGACAACTTCAGTTTGAAGTTGGTGATTGAGTTGTCGGAGGGCATCAAAATATCTCTAATATTCAATGTGGCAGATTTATATCCATATAGGGATGGAGAAGCAAAAAATGCCACTGAGCATTCAGTGATCCAGTGGGCGAAGCAGATGCCGATAGCAGAAAATCCATAGATGGAGTGCATACTGGACAAGCGAGTGAGTAAGAAGACCAGAAGGAAGGAATACTATGAGTATCTGGTCAAGTGGAATAATCACCCATTGGAAGATGCCAGCTGGGAGGCTGAAGAAGAAATTCAAAATCATGGACAGACCGTGCAGGAGCTCATGGACAGGAGTCCATGAAAGTTTTCAGGACAAGGAGTATGATGCAGGAGCATCTCCCAAGACAAGCGAGCCAGCATGAAAGACAACGGACAGCTGGACAAGTCCAGCTGAACCTTTTTTTGAATTTTCATTCAAGAGGATGCGCCAATGTATGAATGATGCATTTATGAAAGAGTGCCTTTTGTATATTGTATCAGACCTTGAGCCATACACTCTTGTCTGAAGTAAATATGAGGCATTTAATCTAGTTAATGCAAGTAGGTAGGATTTATTTCTAGATTAGACAGTTTTTGATGGAAGGAGGGAAAATGGATATAGACACCCTCATTGTATTGTTGTAACATATTGATAATCAAGCATTCAGAAGAGAAGAGCAGGCAGAGAATATTGTGTGAAGAACACCCATGTACAGGCAGTTGAATTAATAGAAGAAGCTTTGATTCAAGCACATGGTTTGTGTTGTTTTCTTTGTGGATTCATGTTATGCTCAGGAATGTTTTCTTTCTTGTATGCATTTGCTTTGTATATGCTGTGCATGTGATTTCATGTTTCAAAACTGAAGTCTGAAGGGAGAGAGAATAAGTTTCAATCGTTTCTCTATCTAAGCTAGGAGATTCCTACAAGTTGTGAAGTTGAATTCATCCACAAGGAGTGCGTTGATGAAGGCTCAATAGTCTAACTCTTGTTCTCATTCACCCCGAAGTGGATTCGAGTTGTTAAATCCATTCAAGAAGTGCACAGATTGGAGGAGAAGTCTCAGTTGAGAATCTGAGTAATAAATCAAAGACTGCTGCTGCAGGAAGAGCGCAGAGTCAGAAGGATTCAACACTTGGGAAGTTGTTGAATGATTGAGCGCAAGGAGTGTGCACAAGTTCCTCTGAAAGGATCAGAGTAGCAAAGCTCAGGAGGCATAGCACCTTCGTGGCATTGTTGAGAGAGAGCTCAAGAGTTTTGGGTCGAGGAGAGTTCGGGCAAGAGATGCAAGTGCAAGTGTTCAAGGATAAGTTATGAGAAAGGAGATTTAGTCTTCTGAAGGAATCCTTGAGTAGAAGGAACCGACGGTCAGGGTTTGTAGAAGAAAACAGCGAAATCTCATTAGCCTTCAGATCTTGGAAAGTTGCACACTGTTTAAAGCCTTAGCATGCAAGGAAGGAGGTCGGGAGTCATCGGGACTCGGCTTATCAGAGAATCGGGGTTTCCAGAGACAAAATTCTCGTGCATGAAATCATGATTAGCGAATTCCCGAGAGGATCAGAGCCATTGATCACAGTGGGGACATGTGGCGCGAGATCCTGGAGAGTCAGGGTTCGAGATTTTGGGTTTTCCGCATACAACGGAATCACTGCAAGAGAAACCGCAATTTCGCGATCCCCGACAGAGCAACAAGAAGCGGTCCCGTGGAACAGCAGGTCATAGGTGGAAGGATTTAGCCAAAGGGGGATGAGGAGTGGAGAGAAGCATCATCGTCGATAGGGAATTGGGGATCCTTGAGGTGGGTGATTCACTACCTCGCAAGTACCAATTTCCCGATGGGAACATTCCCGATAGAAACAGGGAACACTTGGGTGGATAGCCATTGGGGTTCGGGGATTGATAAGACCTGATTCCATGAGTTCTAGACTTGTGACTACGCGAAGTCCGATTTCCTGATAAGGCAAAGGGAGATCATCAGGAGAGCATCCTGTGGGTGCAGAAAAGTCCCGATAAGGGATTTGAAGAGGCAATTCAACTCTTCGGGCCAAGGAAAGAGAAGGTCCTGCGAGAGCGATCGTGCTCCAAGGAGTGCGGTTGCGCCAAAAATGGGATGAGTCGGTTGTGACTTAGGAACTTGACATGGTGTAGCCACACACATTACAATCTACATTTCAATATGGGTGAGGTGCTCACTAGAGTGAAACAAGTTGTGCATATGGTGCATATTGATTTGTCTTAAGTTGCGATGAAAAAAGTGTCAGTGTCTTGGTGGAGAAAATGGATGATAAATCTTAATGGAGAATACATTCTAGTCAAAGATGGAAGAGTGTGAATTCATAGGTTGGATAGATCTATGACATGATAAGGTTGTAGGTAGCAAGTGAGTCACTAGAAAGAACACCACAACAAGGAACACCTAAGTGGAAGTGTTTTCGGTTGCAACACTTGACATGCATAACTTAGTTGAGAAGATGGGTGTGGGAGAGTCACCCACTAATGAGCAGTGTGATAACAAATGAAGCATTGTTTTCAATGCTATAGTGTCTTATGGAAGCATTCAAGGTGAGACAGAGTTTGCAGTGACAATGATCCAAGGTGGGAGAACACTAACAAGATCTTCAGGAGAACTAGTCCAATTTGAGGCCTACAAGAGGGAAAAATCAGTTTCTGTAAAGAAAGACTGCAATCATCATGTAGGTCCAAGTTTGCAAGCAGGACATATAGAAACACTTAATGAATAAATGGATTTCCCCCCGATTTGAAGGTGGGAATGTGGTCTACTATGTTGCTAATTCCCAAAAGGTGGTAGGGGCACACAAATCCTCCCTACAGGTAATTTCCTTCTGCTTGTCTAATCAATTGAGTTAAATAGGCTAATAAGGTCTTGGAAGTCTCAAATTGTTGTGTTAGTTGAATTCCATATAGTTCTTAGTCAACATAGTAATGTATATTGGGGTTGTAAATATGATTTGAAAAGGATCCTCTTTTATTATATCCTATCATAAGGCAGTATCTAGTGGAGTTCTTGTAATGTGGAGGTAGTATCTAGTGGAGTTCTTGTAATGTGGAAAGACATTAGAAATGTCAACCAAATAAGGTGTATAACAGTCAATTCAAGACATTAAGCTATTAAGCATGTCCCAACAAATGGTTAGTAACTCTATATTTTCAAAATCCATGCACCTACTAATCCTAGAGATAAAGAAAGAGATGCATTCTAGGGTACAAATTAATATTCGAGAAGATTTAGCTTGAGTAAATTTTAACAATACCTCATATTCACGTGTTGCAAAAGGGGTTTTGAAGAATATTGAAAGAGGAATATCCACCTACAATTTCAACTTCATATGTGCATTGGAGAGTAAGCTACACCAATTGTTATTTGCACCTATATTTCAAGTATTTGTTGCTTAAGAATTAATGGCAACACCACATTTTTGTGTGGATAAAAATTGGATTAATCTTAGTGAATGTTTTCATATTATAAGGGTAAAGTGGGAATATGTATTTACAATACAACTATTTTTGGGTGGTGAAGATTTTATGTGGTGTACTATTTAAAATACAAGTAATACATTCCTTGGCTAAGGTTTGGAGTAGGACATTAATATTCCTTGGCTAAGGTTTGAATTTTTTTTATTGTAAGGGGACAATTGTTGTTGCTACACAT
The DNA here is from genome assembly GCA_032191745.1 of Picea mariana. Lineage (NCBI taxonomy): Eukaryota > Viridiplantae > Streptophyta > Pinopsida > Pinales > Pinaceae > Picea > Picea mariana. Next base: position 672,539 of record JASDQU010100212.1, on the reverse strand, counting down.
TTACTTTGTTGTTTAGAATATATCAAGGATATAAGTTCAAGGTAAAGTTTGAGGAACCATCAATATAGATTTACCAAGACTCATGGATCTAAGGGATAATTGCATGGTTGATTGAGAGACCCAAGGTTCAATTGGGCCATGGATAGTGAGTGGAGCAACCACTTGATAGAAAGAAGGAAAGATACATGCTCCATAAAAAGGGGGATATGTTGAAGAGGCCGAGAGAGGTTAGATCAAGGGAACAAACTATTGATCTAAGAGGAGGGGATTCCCTCTTACTTGGAAAAGAGGTGAGTTTCAATCTAAGAGGGAGGTTTAGTGATTTGAATGTGAGGACCTCACAATATATCAAGGCTTTGCGAGAACTCTATCTCAACACCTTGGAGGAAAACCAAATGGTTGTATATTCCCACCTTTGTCTCCCATACTTGGATGAGTACGTGGTCATATACCATGGATGCAAGAGGGTGGAATGTTGAACATGTTCATGATTGGATTCGATTTTCCCTAAACGTTAGTTTTAAGGCTGCATGTATTCTTGTCCAAGAGGTTGGGAGAATGTTGGGAGAAATAAGAGGAACCTCGTTTATTTTCGAGAAATGGGACACAACACTCCCTATTGTAGGGGAAGGCTAGTATAAGTAGTAGCATTTACTAGATAGAGGGGGCATAAAAGTAGTCTTTGACCACTTCTAGAATGGGATCATCCTTTTTAAGTAGGACAAAGACTAAAATATCTTCAAGGGAATTTTATATATTTCCATCAAGGACATGGACAATTCTAATGTGGACAATTTTGCATGTAGGCATTTATCCTAGACCTCTTCATGAAATATTGTGAATCTATGGTGCATGTAAAAATATGTGAGATGTGGGTTTATGATAATATTTTGAATTCTTGAATCACATTCTCCATTGAACTTGTGTAAACCATTCCATTTGGTGTTTTTTGCACTGTGTATAAAGAACAATGTTGGATAATTATAAGACGTAAGTTAGGTATGAGATATTTGTTTCCTCTTTATTCCCTTTTATTTTAATGCTATCCATATTTTGTATTGATCAAATGAGTAATTAACCTGGAACTGATGCCACTACACACAAACTCAATCCTAATGCCAACTAAGGAGAAACAACAATATATGATAATATAGGAGTCAAGAATGCAAACAAACCTTCTCACAAAGAAGCACTGGTTGGTGATGGAATCCAACATTTCAGAATCGATGCATGAGGGAATGAGTTTCGGTGGGTGGGAAAGTTAAGTTGTCAACCTTCTTAACAAACTAACACCCTGGTGCAAGTCACCTCACTGAGAAGTGGGAAACCCTCCAAGGAGTCTGAGTGATTCTAGCGAATGTCGATCCCAAATATAATATCACCTTCCCTATGTTGTCACCTTGTGTAGGAGCTCTAAAATATTATGGCCTCTATGGTACCACCTAATATACCAAAGCAGAGGGGGGACAACCAATAGTCGACACCAAGACCAACAAAGCAAGGTTTATTGCTTTGAGGGCCCCAATGTGACCTCGTGATTGACCATTGTGTTATAAGGGATACCCAAAGTCAGTGATATAAAAACTAGATTTCACTCCCTAACTCAAGGCTTTGTAGAATTCCTGCAGAAACCCCAATAGATCTAGAATTCTAGTTAAATTGAACACATGCAATTTAGTGATATTCAAGAGATGAGAGAAAAAAATTTCTCCATAAATCATAGAATTATATTAATCAAAAATGAATATACATGAGCAACCATCCTCAAAAAGAAGAGAGGAGGTGAATATATAGAATTTCCAACATAAAAATTCTAGTCAAAAAAGCTAGAAATAGCTAAAATAGGTGTCATAAGCTAAGGGAGACCACATAGTTCGAACTACACCACTAAAGATACATGTCACACACTCATTAATTTCCACAAGAGTCAAGTGATGCACATTATCTCACATAATCTCACTTAACTGACAAGAGAAGCAGTTCCAACTCACTTAACTGATCTGAAATAGTAGTTACTAATAATAGTAATGGAAAAAATAATTAATTAAGGAATAAATATCTCAATCAAAGAGGAGGTGCACATTCCCCAATAATATATGATTTTTTCCATGGGGGAGTTGGAATAAATCATGAATAAATCAAGAAAATCAAGAACCGGTAGTTGAGTCTTGATCTAAAAATAACAGTTTTCCCTAAAATCTAGGGATGAGGTGCCCTTCTTTTATATGTGGCCAAATTAGGTGCAATAAAGTGTAAATGAATGTATTAACCAAGATCTAGGAGTCTAATCTAGGTATAAACTAATGTAAGTCAGGGTTATGCTTCAACACCCCCCCTTAAGCCTAACTGTAATGACAAAAAATTTGAGTCCCAACAACTTGGCCATTTTAGGTACTCATTACATAAAATAACTCCTCATGAAAAGAGGANGAGTGGCCAAAATTGACCTAATCAGTTGTCTCCACCACTCCAAGCATAGCTCTCAGTTCTAAAAATTTCTTTTCAGTGAAGGACTTGGTGAAGATGTCTGCAACTTGCTGCTCTGTGGGGAAGTACTGTAGTTAAATGAATATGTCATGAATCATCTCATGGATGTAATTCATGTGATAAACTTCCCATCTACGAGAAATGACAATGGCCAAAACTAGTCGAATGGAGTCCATTTTTGCAACAGGTGCAAATGTCTCTGTGTAGTCTATGCCATGTACCTGTGAGCATCCTTTTGCGAAAAGTTGAGATTTGTACTTTCTTATCTCACCATATGCAACAATATTTGTTTGATATATCCATCGACATCGAACAATCTTTCTTCCTTTTGGAAGTGGAACCAAGTCCCATGTGTTGTTGTCCATAAGAGCAGAGTACTCTTCATCCATGGAAGCCTCCCAAAGTGGGTTTCCAGTAGCCTCAGAGTGTGACTGTGGATATGAACCAAGTGAAATATATAAATTCATGGGAAGCAAAGGTTCTATGGCATCCAGGGCTTGAGGATCCCCAAAAAACTGTGATCTAGTTCTTCTTGTATCCGCAGGATCACCAACTAGTTCACCCACATGTTGCAGGGTTTTCTCTGCCCAAGTTGGAAAATGAGTTGGAAAAACCATGGCCTGCTCCTCATCCTCTATATCAGACCCAAAATTCTTATCTTATGGCTTCTCTAAAGTTCTCGAATATTTTTTTGACTCCTCCTCATCAATGACAACAAGCGGTTCCTCGACAGGGTCTTCTGAAAAATCATGCAGTGATTCTTCTTCAAACTTCACACTTCAAGCTAGAATGAACTTTTTAGTGTGAGAGTCCAAAAATATATATCCTTTTACACCTTCATGATATCCAAAAAATATTCATTGAACACTTTGAGGCTCCAAATCCTTCCTCTTATCTATCAGAATGTGTGTCGATGCTCATGAACCAAAAATACGAAAGTGCGACACTTTCGGTTTCTCACCGGTCCAACATTCAAAAGGAGTGGTGCCATTGAGTGATTTGTGAGGAAATAAGTTATGAATGTATGATTCACAATTAATAGCTTCATCCCATAGCTTGGGATCTAATTATTTTGACTGTAGCATACAATTGGCCATCTCTTTTAAGGACCAGTTTTTTCTCTCCGCAACACCATTCTGTTGTGGTGTATATGGCATTGTGTGTTGTAGTTGTATACCTACATCAATACAAAGTTGTTGCACATATTTGTTGACATAAACCCCCCCATTATGAGTGCAGAGTATCTTAATCTTACACCCAGACTCATTCTCAGCAAGTGTTTTAAATTCTATAAGGCATTCAACTACTTCCGATTTTAATTTAAAAAAAAAACCCAAGTAAAGAGAGAGAAATAATCTATGAAGGTGAGTACATATCGAGCCTTACTAATTGAAGGCTGCAAGAATGGGCCTGTGATGTCACTGTGAATCATCCCAAGAGGTGATGAATCTCTTTGTGCCTTCCCTTCGTCAAACTTTTTCTATGGATGCTTGCCAAGAATGCATCCTTGACATACACCACTTGTGAATTTAATAGCTGGCAATCCTTCTACCATGTTTTCCTTCCTGAKTTGATGCAAGTACTTATAGTTTAGATGGAAAAACATTTCATTCCATAACCTACTGATATCATTAKATTATGATAGAAATACATTTATAATATATTTAGGAGCAAAGTGGGAGAAGAAATACAAACGAGAACCGTGATCTGCAATTCCATGTGCAAGCTGTGAGCCTATAGAAATGTCAGTAATCACTGAGGAGTTCAGAGTGAACTCCACCTTCCTTCTAAAGATGGAATGAGTGATATGATATATCGAGAGAATATTTGTGGATAGTTATGGAACATGATGCACATTTTTTAATAGGCCCCCTTCAAGATCAACAATTCCTTCTCCGCACACCTTTGTGGGTGTGGCATCTCCCAAGTAAATTGGGGACCTAGTGCTTTCTTCAATGGAGGAAAATTCATGTTTTGATGCAGCCATATGGTTCAATGCACCTGAATTAAGGATCCAAGATGATGGAGTGGATGTGACAGCCATTAAAGCATGACCATCTCATTCTCTCCCTCCCGTTCTGTTATCATCTTTCTTTTTTGCATTTTCGGGCACCATGAGATTGTGTTGCTGCAATTGCTTAGCCATCTGATCGATAGTCTTCCTCATGCAATTTTCTTCGGGATGAAAAAATTTGGAACAGTAGATGCAAAGTTTTATTTCCTTCTTCTTCTTACCCTTAGGCTCAGAAGATTTATCTGAAGATTGTGCGGATCTCTCCTTCTTCGATTAAGGAAATTTACCCGTTCCTTTTTTCTTGTCTTTTCCACTGCTCTTTGGAGCATTAGTAGCCACAAGTGTTTGGTTCTTGGAATGCTTGATGGAACCCATTTGGACTAACTTATCTTTCTCTTGAGTCAATGATACAATGAAATCATTCAATGGAGGCATTTTCCATTTTTCCTGAGTCAATTTAGATGCTTGAAAAGACAACACAAATACGAAATATTCAGGGCCTAATTTTGAGAGAATTGAAAGGATGAGTTGTTCTTCCTCTTTCGTGACTCCACATGCATTAATTTCCACGATGAGGGATTTGAAATTGGTGAATAATTATTTCATGTTTCTGAAATGAATTGGACTTAGGGATATGAGTTCATTCTCCAGTTAATGCACTCTCATTACATCCTGCTTGCCGAATAGTCCTTCCAATGTGGTCCAAACCACATCGGAAGTAGTGGCTCTACTGACATGAAAGAGGAGATCTCTTGAAATTGATAGGAATATCAGCCAAATTTATTCATCTGATTTATTGAAATAATTTATCTTCTCCGCTGCAGCAGTCAGTTCTTTCTCCGTTCCCATTGTTACCCAGTAAAGCCCTTTGCTTCGGAGGAGCAGAGAGATCTTTGTCTTCCATTCGAAGTAACTAAAAGGATTTAGAATGAGTTTTGTGGGCTGAGAGATATGATCCATTTCTTATTTATGCACCTCCTGATGATATATACCTACAAATAAAACTATGTACAATCCACTAGATTCAATCTAGCTCCGATACCATGTAGAATTCCTGCAGAAACCCCAATAGATCTAGAATTCTAGTTAAATTGAACACATGGAATTTTCTGATATTCAATAGATGAGAGAAATTTTTTTCTCCATAAATTAGATAATTATATTAATAAAAAATGAATATACATGAGAAACCATCCTCAAAAATGAGAGAGGAGGTGAATATATAGAATTTTCAACATAGAAATTCTAGTCCAAAAAGATAGAAATAGCTAAAATAGGTGTCATAAGCTAAGGGAGATCACATAGTTCGACCTAGACCACTAAAGATACATATCACACACTCATTAATTTCCACAAGAGTCAAGTTATGCACATTATCTCACTTAAGTTCACTTAAGTGACAAGAGAAGCAGTTCCATCTCACTTAACTGACCCGAAATAGTAGTTACTAATAATAGTAAGGGAAAAAATCATTAATTAAGGAATAAATATCTCACTCAAAGAGGAGGTGTGCATTCCCCAATATTGTAACATACCCACTAGCCAAAAATCAAACTTTTTCGTTGATTTCTCAACAATGAGAATCCCCGAAGCTCGCAGCAGTGAACTGCCAAACACGATGCACCTGTCACGGCCTCTTTTCACATGTCGGTGACATTTCCCCGATGATAATTTTGGGTTTCAGGTTTTCGTGATTCCCGCTGACAAGAGTTCCTGTCCTCTTGAATCCTCGAACTCTGACTTGCCTATGTTCTCCTTTCGGCCTTAGCTCCTCCTGGCTAAATTTTGGTCCATGTGACTGCTAATTCATAAGACCACAGCCTTATCCTTCCTTTGGGGTTTTGGGCTTCAAAATCCTGATGTGCTCCAACTCCTGTTAGTCCTCCAGGATAGACTCCTGACCCACATGACCACTATCTCACAAGACCACAGCCTTGTCTCCCATCGGGGTTTCAAACATTGCAATGTCGAAATGCATAAACATTTTGTCCTCGGAATCCCCGATATCCCGATATGATGTCAGCTTCTGCTAGTCCCCTGGGCTAGACCTTTTGGTCCACAGGACCTCCCTCTATATGACTACAGTCATACCAGCTATCGGGGCTCTGGGGTTTCAAATGATGAAATTCATTTTCCCACAGGATTGTCGATCCCTCGAATCTTGATTCTCCGCTATGCTGATAGCTTGCCCGCAATGGCACTTTCCTCCTCATCGGGGTTTTTGACTTCACAATTCTGAATTGCATAAACACCTTATCACCGGGATTCCTGATATCCCGATGACCCAATTGTCGATAGATGACTTCATGTCGGGACTTTCCCCGACGGCTTTGATTGCTGCAACGCGTCCTCCTCTGATGGACGATCCTGGTTAACTCTCAAGATTTCGTGACTTTGGATGTCCTGGATGCCTCCTCCCTAGGACTCGCAAAATGCCCAACTTTGACTCCCTTCAGATCTCTGACATGCATCCCAAGTGAATGGATGGTTCAGATCGCTCCTTGCATTTTCGAGACTTCTGATGTCCCGACTTTCACAACCTCAGGAACTCCGATTTTTCGAATGTCGATATCCCAATGTCTAGTGCCCGGATCTCCGAAATGGACAATCGTGTGACACGCATCCTCTCTCAGATGGACGGCCCAGATTTGTGCCAGGGTTTTCAAGGTGGACTTACCCAATCTCCTGTCCACGAGAATGCCGATATACTGACTCTCAACACCTCGATCTTCGCCACGTGTCTCCACTAATGGACGGTCCAGATTGTTTTCAGGTAGTTTCCCATGGAGATTCCTGATCTCATGTCATAGAGACTTTCGATTTCCCGATACGTGAAACTCTGATGAGCCAACCCTCCTTTCGAGATTTTTCTTATGTTCACAAGCTTAAACCTCACACAACTTTTGTCAGATCGGACGACTGACGGGTATCTTCTCAAGATTTGATGGCTCAGATCTGTCCCACCTCACGCATTCTTCCACTACTTCATGGATGTGGAAAGATCAATGGTCCAAATTTTCTCATGGACCTTGGGGGTCCACGATCCTGATTTCCTCGCTATTCACAAAGATAGAGGGAAAAGGGGGGCAAGGTACGTAACACCCTTGTTTCTTTTGTCAATCTAACGGTTGTGAATGGCTATGGATCTTCCAATGGAATCTCATCCATCGATAGATAATTATCCCTATGCTGCTACTTCAGGATTTTAAGAGGGTCATATCTCCTCATACAGAGTTACTAAGGCTTTACCCCTTCACATTTACCTTCTGGGTTCTTGCAGGGTTATTCAAGGAAGGTATTTCTATGGGGAGGTTCACCCAGGGTATTATCTGAGGTGGATAAGGGTATAATCCTCCTGAGAACCAGTCATGAAGTATGAATAAGATCAGTACGCCTATAAATAATGAATTTATGAGGAAAAAAGACATACGTAGTCTTTCCATAAAGTATACAACTACTAGTACTGATTGAAATACCACAAAGACATTCTTATAATGAAAACATTCACAGTTCCACATCTTATGAGCATAGCTATCAAACTACACATATTTCAAGGTGCTAGAAGAAGAACACTTATTAGAAATAACACCAGGGTTCAGTAACTGCTGAGAGGGGTGCTCGTTTCCACCAACCTGTAGGTGTAGCGATTCCCAACGGATTTACCACTAGTCACCCCCAAACTGAGACCATGATGCTGTGAGACTACGTCTCTCTATTTTCCAGTGACCGGGAGTGAAGGTTGCAATCCTTCCTCTCTACTATCACTCACTCTGCGTAATGCCATAGTTCCCCTCGTGTCTACCCCCTCGCAATTGTTTCTACCCCCATGCCTTATCCTCTTGCGAGGTTGTGTGTGGCACGATTACCCTCACACTGATCAAGCCTGATGACTCTACGGATAGGCGGTTCACCTCCCCATCCCTCACTAAGCCATCAACCTGCCAGCCTGCAAGGCATTAAATTCAGGGCCAGTGAGCCTCTTTTGGTTCTCTAGGACAGTGGAGTCCAAATACGGTATTCATTCTCGGTGGAAGTTAGCACCACCTTTCTAGGTGCCTTCCACCGCCATTGTGGTCTCTTTTTTCTGCACATCCGCTCTCAGCAGTCCTACAATATAAATTAATAATGTCATTTACATTCATCGAACTTCTTCATAAGGTCCAGTCACATCATACATTCACATTTTCATCATTCTTTAGCATGGTAACTCTTGTATTAGTATTAATTATAAATTTGGGGGAAACAGGGTGTTACAATTCCCTCCCCCTTAAAGGAACATCGTTCTCGGTGTTCCTTCTCAAAACACATGTCATGCCTTTCTTATTCGGCCACTTCAGAAGTCTTGATCTTCGTCATATTCCTTCAATAATTCCTGGACAACAATCACATTAATTCACAATTTTGTGCAAAAACATCTTACTGATATTCAAATTT
>JASDQU010100212.1:618416-663412 GCA_032191745.1 Picea mariana | reverse complement strand
TGCACAGGAAACTACCCACTGCGTGCATTACCCCATTAGTTTCAAAAATTATTAAGGTCTCCTCTTCCTTGCGGTCACTCACCCTCCAGGCCCAGGCTCAGGCATCCCCTTCACTGTTATACAGTCCCTCGGGCGATCCATATTTCCCTACCAAGGTTTTCTCGCATAGGAAGGATTTTAGAGGGTTTATCGAGTCTTATAGTCGAGGTGTCCCTCGGACTTGCTCTGTCGAGGCATCCTTCTGGCTGGTGTTAACTCAACACAATTTTATTTTAAGAGATCATGAATCATCACAGGATTTTCATGGCTCATTAGTATTCATGTTCATCATCTTCAGTTTTGACATCCTTCATTTGTTCCCTTCTTAACATGTCTTTTCTTCTCACCTGTATCACAGGTATACAAAATTCATGAGACATCATTATCAATTCTGGCTTTCAAAATTTTATTGCAAACCTGTCACCCACAGATTTGTCCATTCTCATGATTTGTTTTCATATTTGTTCCTCACAAGAACCAAATTCATAATTATGGGACTTTCCTCCCCATAATGGTTTGGCTCAGCAGGCAATTGGACTTCATTATGGGCTTACAATGCTGCCATATCCAAGACCCCTTTGCTTCCTGCACTTTCAACTTCAATCGGCCAAACAACTTGTTATATTTTCCATGCATATACATTTTGTTGCACCTTTACCACATCATCATAACAATATTAGAATTTTGCACACTTAAATGATTAATTTACTTCCTCAAAAGGATATACCATTCATGCAGTTTGGCCCAGTAGGTAATCGGTCTTTCCTATGGGCTTACCTTACTACCATATCCATGACCCATTGTTTCCTGCAATTCATTCCTCAATCAGCCAAAAAAAATGTTAGATTCTCTATGTACATATATATATATATATTCAAACATAATTCAACATTTCAAAGGGTTTTAACAACTATGCCACTATCCTTGGCCACATTCATACCCAATACATTCTTGCATTGATTTCAAGTTTGTCACACTTTAGGACCAGTTCTTGGTCATGGGGTGTTGGGATTTAACCGATCCTCTCCTCATATGGTTTACTCATTTTCATTCATTCTTTCAACAGAATCCACGCTTCCTATTATAGGCCGATCACGACCCCAAATTAGTACATGTTAAACTTAAAAGTTTCACATGAATGCGCCTGCACATTATGCCTTCATTAATAACCAGGGTGCCAACATTCATGGCCACCCGAATTTGATTTTCTATAACTTCTATACCACGTGAGTAAAAATGTTGGAAGGTCCTCCTTCCTCAATGAAAAACCCATTACTTGTCTTTTATGCAAATATGCATTTCCTGGAAGTAAGTCCAAGCAGCGTGCTATCCATGAGCACTTTTGTTTCCAATCGTTCCTTGATTGGTCCATGTGTTCATGACATATCAGTTCATGAATTCTTCTGAGATTACAATCGGTCTTTTAGTACCAGAGATTCGTGCCTCCATTATTCAGGTCATCCTCCCCGAATCATACCCTACTCGGATATCCAAGGCACACAACTGCCCTTTCAATTTTTTAGGTATAGAATGCAATAATAAATTTTTTGGAAGGGGTTCTTACCAAATCCCTTCATACCCTGTGCCACACAGGCACGAATACCTTTATGCCTATTCTTGGATGCTTGAACCCTTTCTCTATCCTCTACCTTATCAATAGTACTTTAGCGGGATTTCCACAGTCCCTTCAACAACCTTTCGACCGGAGCCCTTCCATGGTCACCCTCTGCTTGAGGTTGTTCATTATTGGCAACTGTCTTCCTCAACAGTTCCAATATTATTCCTTTCTACACATGACATACACCATAGGCATATTAATCGTCATGAAATTGAAATGCAAATATCACAGCGTTTAATTAATAAAACATTTTTAGGCATGTCTAGCATATCCGTATGCACTTCATCACATTATCCTTAATGTTTTTCATGAGTGTAACACAATAGTTCACAATCATTTTCACATCATTACAACCATCATTATTATGGTGTCAAAGCATTTTCGTTCATCAATGTACTGGCTTTCTCATCCCCTAAAATCATGATGCACAGTCAAAGAAAGAATTGAGGGCTCTCCCTTCTTCCAATTCTTTCTACATCACTTGGGGATTTTCATCCCTGTCAAGTTATCTCTAAGGCCTCACTTCCTTTCCTTAATCACAGCTTCAACCAAGATGTATCAATTAAATGTACTCATTTAATCAGTTAATCATACTCAGGGGTTTACTGGCCTCTTACCAACTAAACTGGTTTCCACAACTGCTCTTTTTTTGAGCAGCCCTGGTTTAGGCCCATCCTAACTCTTAGGATACTTCAACATGCTTTATTATCAACTCTTTTTTCATAATGGGTCAGGAACGTGTGCATCCTACACAATTCCATTAGGTTATCAGAATGGTCACCATTCGGTTATTAGTCTTCTATTACTTACATGATCCTTATACATGGACAGGACTTGCAGCCCATTGTCCAATCCTTCAACAATTTTCAGGATTGTGACTCTGTTCCTCTGACAGAGACCTTATACAGTTCCTCCACCGGGAACTCCTTCAGCATGCAACTTCCTCGTTGCATATCCATCACCACTATGATGGCCTCAACCTTGAGTTAGCTTTTTGGTGGTCTACCAAATATTCCCTTAAGGAATATAAACCTGCATCCTTGTTAACTTACATCTATGCTATACTTAACCACTTTCCTACTCCTAAGCCTTCATGTAGCTATCATAGCTATATTTCATAGCCTACATACATTTCCATTTTTAAAATTATTCATCTCAGGATTTATTCACAGTCCTTCTCATGGTGATCTGCAAAGGCATAAACATTTGCCTCTTATCATGACAATAGAGCATCCTTGCTCCTTTACTCTTTCATTTAATTGCACTGGATTTTTCCTGGGGATATGGAGTACATTCCCTTTAAGCTATCCTTCAAGACAAATCCTTCACGACTCTTCAGAATGGAGTCAACCATGCATCCATGGTATTCATTCAATTTTGGCAAGTGTAAGTCCTACCTCACGTTTCACTCATTAGGGCCATCATGTTGAGCCTTTAGTATACTTATACTCTTACATCATACATGTGCATTACTTGCACATTTTATATATCATTCATACCTTACTGGTATAGGAAGCTCCTTAATAGGAAGCTCCTTGGTGCATTAAACTCATGCACTACTCATTATATTGGCTTACACCCTCTCCTCACGCAACCACCGGTAGTGACCACGATCCAAATTTAAAATGGCACTTCGCATTTTGCGATTTCGAAATTCCCGTTGCAAGAAATTTGTTTTCCCTGACTCCCGAAATCCAAAAACCCAAAAGACCAAGGCTAAGGTTTTCTTGGCTCTTTCATCTACATGACCCTTCATTTAGAATCTGGGGTCAATTCTCAGACACACGTCAGGACCCCGTATTTCAGCAAATCCGTGGACAACGCTCCACCGTTTCCCAACTTCTAATCTATGCGGACCCAACAATCTGGATCCCATGGTCCATATCTCTCTGGCAATCAATGGACCTGATCAAATCAGTGATTTACCTGGCACAGATTTGGGAAGTCCACGCTTCTATTTTCCCATAGATGAAACCTTGAAGCTCTAGATCAACAACTCTCATTGATTCCAATCTAGCGGATATTATTCCTCCTGAGGTTATGAGTGATGAGAGTTTATCAGCCTTATCTTCTTCACTGATTAATTAGGTCTAACGGTCACCAACGACTCTCCAACCGACGGTTGTGATTATGTCGCGATTTCGCATTTCGTGACTTCGGGACTTCTATTATGGAGAAACTCGAATCCTTTGATCTCCAGAATTGCGAAATTCTGGTATCTCCTCGGAACTAATCAGTGTGCTACTTCCCGAGATCGAACAACCCGAAACATTTCAGTTCTTTCTAAATGGATCTTGACTCTAGATCCCATCCAAATCTTCAAAATTCTTTTCTGAAGGATTTCTCCTACTACACCTTCTGAGATTTTTAAGTTACTTACAGGGATAATCTCATAGTCCTAACTCATATGGGTGTTACCCTCTCCTTATGGAAAGGACCAACAAGGGTCGCTCTTGGGACTTAGCAACAGTCTCAAAGGACTCCTCAAACAGGTTATCCTCATGGTCGATTCTAACCATTATAGGTCAGGTAAATCTAACCCTACATATTTTTACCAGTCCTCTCAATCATGAGGAATTGTATGCTTAAGGTTTAGTCTCTTAATAATACAGTGGTCATAACTTTCCAAGGATCCTACCCATCCTTACCAAATTTCCCAAATCATGAAGGGGTTCTTCCTTTGGTTATTAATCCTTACCTAACCAGACATCTTAATCACAAGAGACTCTACCTGCTTTAGTAGGTAGCCATCATTACGCTAAAACAGAACAACTCAGTTCCTCTCCTTGTCTGGCTCGTGTAGCTTCCTAGCACAATTTATTCTACCTCTGTCATTCGCACTCAAATCTTATCAGTAATAATGATCTGTGCACCCCTACTTCTATGAGAGTAGTTACCATTTTAACAGAGGGGTTATAGAAATTTCCAAATTATAGTTTCATTCTGTAGTCCTTCTCCTTAAAGAGAAACGCAGATAACAATATGTTCTAACACGGCTCGTGCCTGAACCCAAGCAGGCCAAGTGTTGTAACCATGCTCTGATACCAATTTGTAACATACCCACTAGCCAAAAATCAAACTTTTTCGTTGATTTCTCAACAATGAGAATCCCCGAAGCTCGCAACAACGAACTGCCAAACCCAATGCACCTGTCATGGCCTCTTTTCATGCACAGGTGACATTTCCCCGATGATAAATTTAGGTTTCAGGGTTTCGTGATTCCCGCTGACAAGAGTTCCTGTCCTCTTGAATCCTCAAACTTCAACTTGTCGATGCGCTCCTTTCGGCCTTAGCTCCTCCTGGCTAAATTCTAGTCCATGTGACCGCTAATTCATAAGACCACAGCCTTATCCTTCCTTTGGGGTTTTAGGCTTAAAAATCCCGATGTCCTCCAACTCCCATTAGTCCTCCAGGTTAGAATCCTGGCCAACATGACCACTATCTCACAAGACCATAGCCTTGTCTCCCATCGGGGTTTTGAACATCGCAATTTTGAAATGCATAAACATTTTGTCCTCAGAATCCCCGATATCCCGATATGACATCAGCTTCCGCTGGTCCCCTGGGCTAGACCTTTTGGTCCACAGGACCTCCCTCTATATGATTGCAGTCATACCACCTATCGAGGCTTCGGGGTTTCAAATGATGAAATGCATTTTTCCATGGGATTTTCGATCCCTCGAATACCAATTCTCCGCTATGCTGACAGCTAGCCCGCAATGACACTTTCCTCCTCATCGGGGTTTCAGACTTCATGATTCTGAATTTCATAAACACCTTATCACCGGGATTCCCGATATCGCAATGACCAAATGCTGATAAACGAATTCCTGTCAGGACTTTCCCCAACGACTCTGATTGTTTCCATGCGTCCTCCTCTGATGGACGGTCCTGGTTAACTCTCGGGATTTCGTGACTTCAGATGTCCTGGATGCCTCGTCCCTAGGACTCGCGAAATGTCGAACTCCAACTCAGTCAGATCTTTGACACACGTCCCAAGTGAATGGACGGTTCAAATAACTCCTCGTGTTTTCGAGACTTCTGATGTCCCGACTTTCACGACCTCAAGAACTCTGATTTCCCGAATGTCGATATCCCAATGTCTAGTGCCCGAACCTTCGGAATGGACGATCGCGTGACACGCATCCTCTCTCATATGGATGGCCCAGATTTGTGCCAGGGTTTTCAAGGTGGACTTACCCGATCTCCTGTCCACGGGAATGATGATATCCCAACTCCCGATGCCTCGATCTCTGCCACATGTCTCCACTAATGGACGGTCCAGATCGTTTCCAGGAAATTTCCCATGGAGATTCCCGATCTCATGTCATCGAGACTTCCGATTTCCTGATACATGAAACCCCAATGAGCCAACCCTCCTTTTGGTATTTTTCCTTCTGTTCACGAGCTTAACCCTCTTGCAACTTTTGCCAGATCCGACGGCTGACGGGTATCTGCTCAATATCTGACGGCTCAGATCTATCCCACCTCGTGCATTCTTCCACTACTTCGTGGATGTGGAAAGATCAATGGTCCAAATGTTCTCATGGACCTTGGGGGTCCATGATCCTGATTTCCTTGCTATTCACAAAGATAGAGGGAAAAGGGGGGCAAGTTACGTAACGCCCTTATTTCTTTCGTCAATCTAACGGTTGTGAATGGCCATGGATCTTCTGACGGAATCTCATCTATCGATCGATACTTATCCCTACGCTACTACTTCAGGATTTTAAGAGGGTCATATCTCCTCATACAGAGTTACTAAGGATTTACGCCTTTACATTTACCTTCTAGGTTCTTGAGGGGTTATTCAAGGAAGGTATTTCTATGGGGAGGTTCACCCAAGGTATTATCTGAGGAGGATAAGGGTATCGTCCTCCCGAGAACTAGTCATGAAGTCTGAATAAGATCAGTACGCCTATAAATAATGAATTTATGAGGACACAAGCCATACGTAGTCTTTCCATGTAGTATACAACTACTAGTACTGATCGAAATACCACACAGACATTCTAATAATGAAAACATTCACAGTTCCGCAACTTATTAGCATAGCTATCAAAATACACATATTTCAAGGTGCCAGAGGTAGAACACTTATCAGAAATAACAGTAGGGTTCAGTAACTGCTGAGCGGGGTGCTCGTTTCCACCCAATCGTAGGCGTAGTGACTCCCAACAGATTTACCACTAGCCACCCCCGAGTTGAGACCATGATGTTGTGAGACTGCGTCTCTCTATCTGCCAGTGACTAGGAGTGAAGGTTGCAATCCTTCCTCTCTGATAACACTCACTCTACGTAATGCCAGAGTTCCCCTCACGTCTGCCCCCTCGCAATCATTTCTACCCCCACGCCTTATCCTCTTGCGAGGTTGCATGTGGCACAATTAGCCTCGCGTTGATCAGGCTTGACGGCTCTATGGATAGGTGGTTCACCTCCCCATCCCTCATTAATCCATCAACCTGCCAGCCTGCAAGGCATTAAATTCAGCGCCAGTGAGCTGCTTTTGGTTCTCCAGGCCAGTGGAGTCCAAATACGGTATTCATTCTCGGTGGAAGTTAGCACCACCTTTCCAGGTGCCTTCCACTGCCATCGTGGTCTCTTTTTTCTACACATCCCCTCTTAGCAGTCCCGCAATATAAATTCATAATGTTATTTACATTCATCGACCTTCTTCATAAGGTCCATTCACATCATACATTCACATTTTCATCATGCTTTAGCATGGTAATTCCTGTATTAGGATTAATTACAAATTTGGGGGAAGTAGGGTGTTACAAATAATATATTAGTTTTTACATGGGGGAGTTGGAATAAATCATGAATAAATCAATAAAACCAAGCATAAATCAAGAAAATCAAGAATCGAGACTTGAGTCTTGATCTAAAAATTGCAGTTTTCCCTAAAATCTATGGATGAGGCACCCTTATTCTATATGTGGCCAAATTAGGTGAAATAAAGTGTAAATGAATGTATTACCCAAGATCTAGGAGTCTAAACTAGGTATAAACTAATGTAAGTTAGGGTTATTGCTCCAACAGGATTTATGTTTGTTTAGCAGCTTTGGAAAGTTATTCTCACAATCCTATTCCAAAGCTCTACACCTAAGCTAAGATGGGTTTGAAGAGCCCTAAAAACGTTTCTAGATAAATTTTAATTAGCTCTTGATTTTTCTTTTGTTACTCAAAGGACTGGTCGTGAAACTAATGGCGTTTTGACTCGACTCTTTAAACCATGCAAGAGGAAAATGAAATGCAATAATTTCAACTTCGATGAAAACTAGATATGGGAAGGAGCAAGAGGTTTTAAGAAAATAAATAATTTCTTGATAGATTAATATGTGTGCAATACTACTAATGACAAAAAGTATGATCTAATTATCCAAATAAATGGAAGAAAAATGACCCAAATTTTGAAAATACCATGCAAATGTCATAGTTCACTTAGTACACCTATACAACATTGAATCAAATGTCATCATTTATAACATTGTAAACTTTTATGATTATAGAGACCACGATACACATCTTGAATACTCATAAGGATCACGGGGCTTCACCTTGTTGACCAATATTTTATCATGTTCATTCATAAAGGTTTTTTTTATAATTATGAAAAATAGAGTCAATATATTGCAGGTATTGGGAACCTTGTTGAAGGTAACCCAACCTTGGAGAGAGATATAATATCACCTACATAACAAAAATTGTGATGTGAACATGTTCTATAATCTCATCAATGAGGAAATCATACCTATGTTCATGATGATAATCATGTTAATTACAATATGAAACCATAACATGCGTAACATGATATACTTGAATTCAGGTCATAATACCTCTATGAAATAAATGTTTATTATGGTTGAAATATGTGATGAATGGGTGTTGCCTTGATGAGGGACCAAAACTATTATAATAAACAAATCCCACTAAAAAAGTTCTTTGAACATGTTGATAGCTACCCATTGATAATCCTATGTTGATGGTTCAAAAATAATGAAAAATAGTCATATTTCATGTTCATTGGTAATAAACTAGATATAGCTATGGTCATCATGACGTACAAATTATCCATAAGGTGACATTAGTGATGGCATGTGTCAATGATTCTAGAAAGGCATTGTTGAAGGCATGAGGTGAAAATGTTAGCATGGGGATGGAAATGAACATAAGGAAACAACGTTAATTAAGTACCGTCGAAGGTTGGAGGAGAGCGTTGAGAGGAAGGAAATTTCATGGAAATGAAGGTGACCTTATAGCTATAGGCTACAGGATGCAACCGACAAATATAACCTCTTAGGGAAGATAGCAAGGGAGTGGTGACTAGTCTCAACTAAGGAATGTCATATGGAATTCATCCCTAATCAAGACAATGAACTAAAGGGAGATAATCAAAGATAAATGAATCGGGGAAATAGGTGGTCAATAAGAGAGTGAATGGGGAAGATGGAAACCCAAAAATATTTATCCTTCTAGCTGCAACAAGCAAGTATACCCAGTCTTATACTCCAAGAAAAAAATAAGAGGAAACCACAATTGAAATTCTTTGGCCATAATATAGAGAAAATAGAAATCTTTGTTGTATATTGGTTTTTTCCTAGTTGTGTGTATCCAAAGTAGATTGAGGGTGTAACCCTTTTTTGTTATCCTCAAGTCACTATCATAGGAATAATATAGTTCTAGTTGAGCCTAATTTAGAATTATTAAGATTCTCTGGAGCCAAGTAAGCCTCCTCTTTGATGTTGGTTTTTTTTGCTTGGGTTTATAGGGTAAATCCTCTATGTTCTATGGCATGTGATTGCATGAGTTTATTGTTTTTAATTGTTTGTTTGGATACACGGTAAAATGTGTAGATAGTAATAGCATAGTAACATGAAAATTACACAATAGTAATTGGTGAAAAAATACACATTAAGGTGAAATAAACCAGCACCATAATGAACATTTAATTCCCACATTTTAAAATCTAATAACATTCATACATGTGAATAGACATGGCCATAGACTACACAATTATGGATCATATTGATATCTGAGTGGTATATCCTTGGGAGGTTCACATTGAAGAGAAATCAACCATGGGAAAGGATTTAAAAACAAAAATGTTGGAAGAGATGAATGTCATTGATGAGCATAGTTAAGAGGAGAATAAAAACCAAGGGAGAAGTTGTAATAATATGAGAAGAATATTGGAGACTTGTAGTGTGAACTCCACACCTTATAAGATTTTATATCAAATTCTACAAGGGGCTAGCTAGGGAGACATTGAGGGTACATATCCAATGCTAGACAAGTTTGTATATGTACAATGTTCGACTTATGAAACTAGTAGAGGAGGTGAATCAATTGGATGGTCAAAAAGAGGATAAGTGTACCTATATGATGGCATAGCTACAAAAACAATTGACAACTAAGGAAGAAATATTGTTAGATATTCAAGTACAAATCCAAGTGATAAAGTAAGGGGGGAAACCTTTGTCTTCTACAATATGTTCTTGCACCATGACTAAGAAAAATGTGGTAAGCACATCCTCCAAAAAACTTTCTCATTTTGATTAAGCAAAACAATCTTTTGGTAGCTTTGAATTTCATATCAGAAGTATAGGTTCTAAGTTTATGAAACAAATTAGCTAAAATGTCTAAAGGATTAAAGAACCCACTATAGTGGAACCTAGGTTAAAGCATGAAGGCATAGGGTTTGGCTTAAAGAGGAAATGGGTGAATGTTCCAAAGTTGTGGAAGATTATGAGCATATTGTGGTAAAATACTGCAACCCATCTCTAAAAGGTTTGGCTCTAAGAGAACCTAAGACCACCAATATCACATTTGTTAAGGTAGAGGAGAGTAAAGTAGTGTCCACTTCAAGAGAATAAAGGATAATAGAAAATGCAGTAGGAATCACTCTGTTATTGAAGCAGTCACGTGGAATATTAAAGAAGGGTAGTGGGAGATGACCTCGGCATCTAAAATTGCACTGTCATTTAGTAGACCAATCAAGTAAGCCTACAAGAAATATTTATATTGATGAAAATTCCAAACTCACCCTAAATACCTCCCCACGATTCACATTGTACAAAAAAAAAAACAGATTTGGAAACAAGCAAACAATGACTCTCTAACTAATCGAAAAAATGAATACTGTAATAATCGAAAATCACTCAAGCTAGGTGAAAACTTCTTACCCCTATTTTTTTGTGATCCATTATGCTGGAGTTCCCTAGCTCCTGCACCTCGAGCTATCTCTTTGCAAGATGGTAAACTGTCCCAGCTCGTCGGCTTTCTTTTCTACCTCGACCAGGCTAAACTGTCTGAGCTCATCGAATTTATCTTCTACCTTGGTCAGGCTCTGTATTCTCCTCCCCACACGAGCTCTCTCCTAGGCATGATTTCGAACAGGCCGCCAAGATATCTTCACAAGAAATATATAAACACTCAATGTTTATGGTGAGTTTAATTGTTTAATTGTTTATGTTTTAATGATTTTTATTTTTATTTTTATGTTTTATTTTTATATTATATTTATAATTTATATTTATTTATATTTATATTATATATATATATATATATATATATTATATTATTTATAATTTATTATATTTTTTAATTACTATTACAACCCACCCATAGATTAACACCGACCCTACTTTCCCACCATTGTTAACCTTCAAGGATAACACAAATGAAATTCAAATGTCTCTCAAAGGTATTCAATAAGTCATGAATGAAATTCAAATGTCTCTCACAGGAACACAAAAGATTCGTCCTCTAATCTCATAGTAGGGAGAGCAATGGGATACAAAATGGTCCTTAGTCTCAATCTCTAAGGATTGGATCTGGAAAATACAATGCTCATGAGGAATATGATGATTTATATGATGATTTATCTCAATGTGAAGCTTGTGGGAAGAAAATCTATGCTAGGCAAGAGGGACCCTTAGGATACAAGGTAACTATGACCTTTGAGTGGGATATGTATTCCTTTAATATGTTTTGTGAAACAAGGATGGGTCTTGGCCTTGTGCAAGGTATTAGGAGGAAAACAAGGACCTTGAGACATAAATGAATTGTCTATTTATCCCATGCCCATTAATGAGGTATTAAACCACCACACATATGCCCTATGAAGTGGGCCTTTGGCCTTTGAGTAGGTTATGGGTGTCATTTGTGAGGTTTTCTGCTCTAGGGATGGGTTTGAGGGCCTTAACCATGGTTGGGAGAGGAAATATAAGGCCTTAGAAACTTAAGTGAAGCTTTTATGGATTTTCACCATGAATGATACCTTGAACCACCACACAGGCCCTCTAAAGGGAATCTTTGGCCTCTAATACTGATATGCGCACCCTTAGGATTCTTTCCCAACTAGGGATGGGTCTCAGGGCCTTAGTCATCACTTGAGGAGGAAAAAAAGGTTCTTAATCCCTGAATGAATCTTGTAGGGATCATGGGCCATGAATAGGCCTCAAATCACCGCATGATTCCTCTAATGGAGATATTTGGACTCCCATTAGGATATTGGCATAATTAAATATCTTTTACACCCACAAGATGGGTCTAGGGGCCTTGAGCAGGGTGAATAAAGGAAAACAAATACCTTAGCATATAAATGAAACTTCCACATCTCAGGGGCCATAAAAAAGGATTCAATCCACCACATAGGACCTTTAGAGGTGATATTTACCATCAAAGTGGCATATGGAGTACACCATTATGTGATTTTGTGCACTAAGGATGGGTCTCATGGATTAATTGCCCATGTTCATGGGAGAAAAATAAGTTCCTTAGTCCTAAATGAATCTTATAGGGTTTGAGGGTCATGAGAAAGTCCTTAAACCATCAAAAAGGGCCTCTAAGAGGAGTATTTTCCCTTTGAGTAATATATTATAGCCATTAATTGCACAACAAGGGTGGGTATTAAGGCAATGAATGTTCAAGGGAGGACATTCAAAGATTTAGACCATAAATGAAACTTATTTGTCTCATGGGCCATGAACAAGGTATGAAACCATGAGACAATGCCTCTAAAGGATATCTTTGGTCTTCAAGTGGAATATGGGAGTCAATATGATGTTTTGTGTAGTAGGGATAGATATCAAGGCATTAACCATTATTAAGGGATGAAAATTAGGTCCTTGGGAGG
Source organism: Picea mariana (assembly GCA_032191745.1). Lineage (NCBI taxonomy): Eukaryota > Viridiplantae > Streptophyta > Pinopsida > Pinales > Pinaceae > Picea > Picea mariana. The sequence goes on along the minus strand of JASDQU010100212.1, from coordinate 650,615 downwards.
TAAATGATGCTCATAAAAACATGGGTTATGATGAGGATACAAATGAGGCCTGAAACCATCTATGGGCCCTATAGAGTGAATCTTTTTCCTCTAAGTGGGATATGTATGTAATTATGATGTTTTTAGCACTAGGGATGGAATTTGACCATGGTAGGGGAAAAACAAATGGCCTAAGGCCCTAAATTAATCTTATAGGGTTCATGGAACATGATTGAGTATTTTAACCACCACACATGTCCTCTTGATGGAATCTTTGATCTTTGAGTGTGATATTGGTGCCACAAGGAGATTTTGAGAATTGGGGATGGGATTTGAGACATTGACCATGAATGAGGGAGACAAATAAGTGATTTATGCTCTAAATGGAGCTAGTGTGGAAAATGGGCCATATATGAGACCTAGAACCACCACAAAAACACTCTAGAGGGAATATATGCCCCCGATAGTGGGATATGCGATCCAACATGAAATTTTGTGCGGTACTCATGATGGATCTTGGGTCCTTAACCATGGTTAAGAGAGGAAATCAAAGGATTTTTTTCCTTAAATGAAGCTTCTAGGGCTCTAATATATTACAAACATATCAAACAAGCATAGGAGGCCTTCAAAGGAGACCTTTGGCCTACAAGTGGGATATGGGCATCATTGAGAGGTCTTATGCACTAGGAATGGATCGCATGTCCTTGATAATTATTGAGGGAGTAGAAAAAGGGCCTTATACCCAAAATGAAAGTCTCAAATGACCACAAGACCCACTACAAGGAGTATTTGGCCTTTGAACAACATATGGGTGCTTTATGAGGTTTTGTGCACCAAGGATGTGTCTTCAAGATTTGATAATGGTTGGAGAAAGAAGTTAAATGTATTGGACTCCAAATGATACTTTTTGGTTCAAAGGACATGAATAATGCCTTAAACCACCACACAAGGCCTCTAAATGGATTTTTTGTTCTTCGAGTAGGATATGGCCGCTATCAAGAGGTTTTTCGCAATAAGAATAGATTTCAGGGCTTGTCCATGGTTAGGGGAGGAAAATAAGGGTTGTAGGATCTAAATAAAATTCACAAGGCTCATGGGCTATAAATGAGGCCTTAGACCACTATACAATTCCTTTAGAGAGAATATTTGGCCTCTAAGTGGATATGGATGCAAAAAGAATGGGTCTCGAGTACTTTACTATTTGCAGAGAGGAAATCAAGATTCGTATGCTCTAAATGAAAATTTTAGGACTTATGAGACAAGATTCAAACCCCCACATAAATCCTTTAGATGAGATGTATATATAAACACCATTAAATTTTCTTACCTAACAAAACTGTATAAAAAATATTAATATAATTTAACAAAACTATATAAAAACTACTTAATATGATTTTTATAATGTCAAGATTTAAATTCCATGTTAGCTTAACATGGGAGCTTCTCCTTTGGGTAAATTATGAACCTCTTCTCTGTATATTTTTACTTATTTTTTGGTTCATTTATCCACTTATTTTCCCTAAAGAATAACTTTGTCATCAAATACTATACCATAGCAATTAGTGGTGGTCGACAAGTTTCAACGACTTTTTATTTTAATTTGAGTAGGATTCCAATGTATCTTAATGGGATACACACATTTCTATGTGATATGATTTGATTCGATTGTACTCATACAATTTAGCCCACTCCTCCTTGTACAACGCATTCTTTTATCCACTTGCCCCAAATATAATTGAAAGGCCATTCACTTATTCATAGTGTCCAACATCATGACCAACATCGTACTTTGGGGGCACTTGAAGAGTCATGTGAAACCATTGAAACAATAAACACAACCATATCCATGGATTCTTAGGGTATTTTTCAAATGGTCGATTGGAAATGTTGAAGTAATTTAAGGAAGGATTACATACTAATTAAAATTATTTTATTTAATAATTGGTTCATCATCTTGATGATTACCTTTTATCATGATTTTCTAATTGGAAATATTCTTATATGCTTTGAAAGGAGAGGGAGTAAATCCTCATAGATTCAAGGAAACGAAACATATATAAATTTTTAGAAAGTGCAATTGATATAGATATATGAAGAAAAAAACCTAAGAGTAAGTGTTTGTAGTAAAGAATGAAGGATACAAGGAATGTTTACCATAGCCTTTCTTTTAAGAATCTATAACATCATGGTATGACATCACGACGACCACTTTGATGTCATATCCTTATCAAAATTAGATATGTTAGTTTCATGAAGTCCCTTCATTACCCCTAGAGGGGCATCAAGTACAATTGTCATATTTGAGAAGGAAAACCGAATATTAATGGCCTCTACTCCATCCTTCGAGGGAGGAAAAGATTCCCCAATCAACTCTTCTAGGAAGACTATATCAATTTTTTTTTAAGTCAATGGTTGTTGATGGATATTAGCAAGAGAAACTTCATCATCCAACATTGTTTGCTTAGGAAAATTCCGATTTTTTTATTTGGATTTGGTCCCTTTTTCCCTTGAAGGATGATCTCATGCATGGGGGTAAATATTATGTAGATGTCCTGAAAGTTGATGAATTCAACACTAGAATGTTGTGTTCTCATAATTAAATAACTGAATCTACCTAAAACTTTCATTTAAGGGTCATTTTATCTGGAAGACTCTTACTCAGGTCTATTTCAACATATATGTATGTGTATGTACACAATCTCCTTATAAATCTCCAAAATTTATTTTATGTAACTGCCCAAAGTATTCTCAATATCCTAAAAAATTGATATATACCAAGAATGAAATGGAAAATTTGGGAGGTGTACGCAAAGTTTCATTCTTGTAATCGACATAGAGTTAGGATCAAAATTTCRAAATCAAGGAGATATAAAAAGCCCCACTCTTCCCCAAAACTAGGGACCCTCCTCTTAAACTTGCTTATAAGAAGCATGATCGAAAATATGAATTAAAAAAAACACCTTTGGATCAGAGATAAATCTCATAATTCTTTTTCCATGTTGAGTGGATCCATTGGTACAATGCCGATGAAGGAGGCCAATAACCATTAAACCATTAAATATGCAAATGACAAGTTTTTTAGAGATGAGTGATCTGCGACAATGTGATCTCCATCGATGAAACAAATTTATCTTTTTCCATGATATATGTATAGGCAAAGGAGGGATTGAAGCATTTTTTTGTAGTTGAATACTTTTTTTAACCAACTCCTTAAAGAACATGTCTTTGGAAGTTGAAAGAACCTCATGTTATAACATTTTTTGGTTACCAATGACCATGGATTCCTTGTTGCCCAAGATATTAGCCATTGGATATCTTTGATACACATAAACCATATTTTAAATTGTTTTTTTGCCTCATACCAAGATTCTTCCTTTGAGAAATTCACCGGTACCCATGTCTTTCCTTTAAGAAAGGCAGGGTGTCTTCCAAAAATTGTAAAAAGTAAAAATTGAACATTAATTATGCACTCCTAAGTGGGGTTTACAAGATCCGTGCAACTGTACAACCCTAATTATTATTGCCAACAAACTTAACCAACTTGTGATAGTACAAATTGGGTTCAAATGTTGGAGAAAGGGAACCAACCATTCTAGTACCCTTATGCTAGAGCATTATCTTGAGAATTTAGCCTTGTATTTTTAACGCTAGTTCCTTTTATAGAAACCCTTGTTTTTGGGATTGACAATCTTTCTTAGACTCTGGGATCCAAATCCTTGTTGATTTTCCAATGCACATATGACAAGGAGTTTGAAGCAGAGTTGAAGTCTATATGTAGTCCAAGTAGGAGGAACCTGAACTCTATTGACAAAGGTGCCAACAACATATCATGTATTATTTCATATCTTTGTAGTTGTTTTTTCACATTAAATTAATATATGAAGATCTCTCTTCTTCCCCCCAAAACTATGTTGCAATTTACTTGAGTATTGATAGCATGATTTTAGAAGGAATTGACCACCCGATGTTAATTAATATTATTTAGTTACAAGTTTTCTTGTTTCATCGTCATTGATATTAGATGATTTTAATGGTTTCAAGAAGGTTGTGTATTTATATTGTGCATATTTTTAGAGAATCTTGGAGTATTTAGTACCTTATCCAGATAAATTGCAAGAGATTCAATCTTTGAAACAAGGGTTTTTGCAGAAGGGATTGGCGATAAATATCCAAGGACAATGTTTAGGATAATGCTCCTACATAAGGGTACTAGAATGGACAATCCCCCTTCTCCAACATTTGAACCCTATTGATACTATCAAAAGTTGGTTAAGGTCATTGGTAATAAGAATTAGGGTTTTACAGGTGTACAGAACCCGTAAACCCCACAAAGGAGCCCACAATTAATTCAAATTTATTATTTTTTACAATTTTTGGAAGACACCCATGCCTTTCTTAAAGGAAACATGTAGGTACCTACACACTGACCAAAGGAAGAGCACACATATGATGAAAAATCAATTTAGCATATGTTTCATGTGGAACAAAGATAGGAAATGGATATTATCTTGGCCAACAAGGCATCCATGGTTAGCAGTGACCAAATAAAGCTATAACATGCTAGAACTGACCACCCCTCCATGCAATTGCAACATACAAATGAGGATTGAATATTTTCCTATATGGTAGAGGGATAAAGGATTTTGGTCCTCAAGCTATTTACTCTCATAGATTAGAATCCCTTGTGGTAGCTCCAATACATAAAATTTGTATCAATTTGTCACACAATTAATCAAATGTTTAGCATATTAATTATCAATTCAAAAATAGGTGATGAATGCAACATTTGACTTTTTTTTTATTTTTTATGATTCATGCTACAATTTTTAGAAGTTATATAATAATTTACCACTAAAATGAACGTTGTATTGAAATATTAAGTGATCATAGCCTTCAACATTATGGTTGAAGTGAGGACACTACTTTAGGTAAATAAATATTGACTTTCCACAACAAACTTCATGATAAGGTTCGACATTTTTTAATAACATTCTAGATTGTATGATTTATGGAAGTAAGTTTGCATTGGTCACTACAAACAACAATGAAGACAATATTGGAAACAAAGAAAGTTGTTTTATTGATAATTTAACTTGTTTTAAAGAAATCGTAATATTGGTTGTAAACTCTTGCAACCACTTTGAAGAACTTCTTTGAAATTTAGAGATCAATATTATTTTTCAATAAGAACGATACGTAGATAAATGTTCAAGAATCAATATTCCTTTAAAAAAAGAAGAGAAAAGATAATGTATTTGACTTTGTTATGTACATGATTTCAACATGAACATTGAACATCATGTGAAATATGGAATTAAAATATGCAAGAATTTGTATGTGGATACTTCCCTTGTATAATATAATGATATATACTTTATTATTATTATTTTTAAAGAGAATGAACATTATATTATATATAAGCAGTTCACTAGAAAATTTGGGTCATTTTGTGAGTCGTGACGAATATTTCAATGCTCTTGCGATGTTATGTCATGGATATTGCGACGAATATTAGGTCTCCCAAATTTCACTTCACGTGAACTAATATATCAACCTGAAATTAAAATTTGATACTTTTCAAGCTAGGTGTACCTTGAGTCAAATACAAATATGAAATTTGGAATCATTAACATATGTACTAGAACATATGAAAAATAGGGTTTATGGCTTACATGATGATATGAGGATGGAAGAAAGTGGGTGTGTGAGTGAAATTTGAGTCCAAAAACCCTCCCATATCATTAAGGCATGCAAATAATCTATCCATGTCAAATTTCAATGAATACAGAAATAGTTTGAAAAAGTTTCAACGTTGGCCCCATTCACATGTCATTGTTGCCCGCCTCTAGTATTTTTATGGTGTTGATTAAGAAATCAACGAAAAAGAGGGATTTTTCATCACAACTACGACACAAATACATTGTATATGAATTAATGTAGAACCTGAAAGAAAAATCAAGAAAGACTGATGAAAACATAAAATTAGGGTACTTTGAAAGAAAATTAGGGTTTATGGTTTACATGATGAATTGATGATGGAAGAATGTGGGTGTGTGAGTCAAATTTGATTCCAGAAAACCTCCCATATCGTTAAGGAATGTGAATATTCTATCCATGTCAAATTTCAATGCATACATAAACAATTTGAAAAAATTTAAATGTTGGCCCCATTCACAGGTCATTGTTTCCCGTTTCTAGTCCTCGTACAATTTCTGTTCCTTGTTCCTTGTAAAATGTTTTTGACATTACAAACGTCCCTACATCTAGTACTTCAAGTGATTATTTTTATGGTGTTGATTAAAAAATCAACGAAAAAGAGGGATTTTTCATCACAACTATGACACAGGTACATTGTATATACATTAATGTAGAACATGAAAGAAAAATGAAGAAAGACTGATGAAAACTTAAAACTTGTGTCAACCAATTTGTGTACTTTGAAAGAAAATTAGGGTTTATTGTTTACATGATGAATTGATGATGAAAGAAAGTGTGTGTGTGTGTGAGTCAAATTTGAGTCTATAAACCCTCCCATATCGTTAAGGCATGTGAATAGTCTATCCATGACAAATTTCAGTGCATACAGAAATAGTTTGAAACAATTTCAATGTTGGCCCCATTCACAGGTCATTGTTGCCCATGTCTAGTCCTAGTACAATTTCCATTCCTTGTTCATTGTTCCTTGTTCCTCGTTCCTTGTTCCTTTTTCCTTTTTCTTCGCTCCTTGACCATGGTGTAGTCCCCAAGATCCATTATTTTTGTACAAAACATACTAATGGCATAAAATGTCCAACACAAAGACCAAATATCCACTACATAAGGCTTTTGTCTTTTTTCAAGGACTATGTAACGAATCTCAATTCTAATAAGATTCAAATAGGACCTAAGAACCCTATGGTTTTTCCTTATTCTTGGATTCATTTCATATTTTGTTTATCAACTTGAAATTAAAATTTGATACTTTGCAAGCTAGTTGTACCTTGAGTCAAATACAAATATGAAATTTGGAATCATTAACATATTTACTAGAACATATAAAAAATAGGGTTTATGGTTTACATGATGATGGAATAAAGTGGGTGCGTGAGTGAAATTTGAGTCCCAAAACCCTCCCATATTGTTAAGGCACGTGAATAGTCTATCTATGTCAAATTTCAATGCATATAGAAACAATTTGAAAAAATTTCAATGTTGGCCCCATTCACATGTCATTGTTGCTTGCCTCTAGTATTTTTATGGTGTTGATTAAGAAATCAATGAAAAAGAGGGATTTTTCATCAAAACTATGACACAGATACATTGTATATACATTAATGTAGAACCTGAAAGAAAAATGAAGAAAGACTGATGAAAACTTAAAACTTGCGTCAACTAATTTGTGTACTTTGAAAGAAAATTAGGGTTTATGGTTTATATGATGAATTGATGATGGAAGAAAGTTGGTGTGTGAGTCAAATTTGAGCCCAGAAACCCTCCCATATAGTTAAGGAATGTGAATAGTCTATCCATGTCAAATTTCAATGCATATAGAAACAGTTTGAAAAAAGTTCAATGTTGGCCCCATTCACAGGTCATTGTTGCCTGTGTCTGGTCCTTGTACAATTTCCATTCCGTGTTCCTTATAAAATTCATTCAACGGTACACTCGTCGCCACATCTAGTACTGTAAGGAAGTATTTTTATGGTGTTGATTAAGAAATCAATGAAAAAGACGTATTTTTCATCACAACTGTGACACAGATACATTGTATATACATTAATGCAGAACCTGAAAGAAAAATGAAGAAATACCGATGCAATATTAAAACTTCCGTCAACCAATTTGTGTACTTTGAAAGAAAAATAGGGTTTCAAAAAAATTTCTATAGAAATGACAAACACATTCATTGAAACTTCATTGATGCAATACTATGACAACAATATTGATGAAATCTTATACGATCATGATGGTATAAAAATGAAATAGCTTCTCTTGGTTTCAAGAATATTTTATCCTCTACTAAACAAGGCCAACCACGTGAAGGTGGAAGCTCATATGGCCCCTCCCCTCCCCATCACATCACTCTCAATTGATTCCCAATACCCAATCTATAAAATAGAAAATAACTAAAAGCAACGTCCTATTAAGATTCATGCATAGAAACTATGAAAACAAAAATTAATGAAGGTACATGAAATTGTGTGTTTGTGAATGATATTTTTAGTCTACCACATACTTTAGTATATTGGCAACTATTTTTCAGGTTTCACATAATAATTAAGCAACATGTAACATAGGCTATAAAAACGTCACATAAAACTTAAAAACATGTAATTAACCCATGACATTATAAGTAAATTATTTTAAGAGAATAAATCATACAAATTAAAATATTATATAGGCACGTACCTAATCCAACCTCAACATCTGTGTAATCATCCTTATTCTATATCTTGATCTTCTTCATTGAAATCGACATCTGTATCATCATCCAGCTTAGAAACAGTGTTGAAAGGATTGGTGATATCATCATGTTGATGGGAGAAAATGAACGCTCGTCAACTGGAAGAATGGATCCAGTCCGGGGTTGCCTAAATAACCCAAGCCGTTTGGTATAATCCACCCTGACAGGTTTAGAGGCTCCGTTGGCTGATCTAAGTCCTAGGAAAATGAAGTAAAACTAACTAAAGGAACTAATCTAAGAAAAACAAAAATTAAAGCAAACTAATAAACAAATCAGAAATAATATATACAGTCTATTATCTATACTATATAGCAATAATTCTATAAAATTAAATGTTCAATTATCAACAGAATTAGATCCAATTACAAATATACAATATTTACAAATTACAGATTTAAATAAAAACCTGCAAAAATCATTTGTAAACTGTCTTAAGACAGTGAAACTATTGTTTTTTATTTTTATAATTTTATAAGAAAGAAATTGAATAAAAACTATCTAAGCTAAGCAACTAAAATAATAATTCTAACTATGAATCTAAACTATATATATATCTAAATAAACTACTTAAATAACACTAATAAATTAACTATCAAATAACAAATAAGAAACTGACCTAAAGTAACGCTTTGAATTTGTCCTGTATGCAATAGTTGGTTTAGTTGTTAGGTGGGACAAAACCCGCACCAAATTCTCCACAAGCTTCCCGTAAACGGGAAGCAATTGTGCTCTTCAAATATAAATGACAGGACAAACAAGACATAAAAGTAACAGAAATCTTATAATTTAAAAATCAACACATTTGGATAAATCTGTATGCAAAGATTTGTATGGAACAATTCAATCAATGAAAAAGATAAACCTTTAATTCATTAAATTGAAGCAAGGTAATTGCTGTACTTTTAAAATAAGAGAAATCATATATGGATAACACATTAACCAAGTCACATCAACCTGCAATGAATTATGATAGCTAAAGTAGTCTATAATCGACTGCAAACTGATATGAATAAAAATTGAAACAAAAGTTTGATATATTGAAAGCTAAAGCTGTTACAAGACATCAACTTTCATCCCAGTCTCTATCATAAATCCATAGTCTGGTTTTCCCAAAAGTGATGATGATGATTCAATACAAAAAATAACAAGTATTTAAATACCACAGGGTAAAACATCCCTGTGGGAATTGTCAAAGCAAATTACAAAAAATATGGGGAATAATCTCCCAAGTTCCTATTTTTGCCTATGACTAACAACTTGAGAACTATATCTAAATTGCTACAGAATGTCCCATTTGTGAATGAAATTCATAAGTACCTGTAAGTAGACAAGAATACAGAAGTTTAGATATTGTTTTATTGATAAATTGACAAAAATCTAATTTTTAAGACTAGCTACAGAATCTTGCGATTCTGTAGCTGGTCTAATTTGAGCACAGAATCATTTTAAAATCAATCCAAAACTTAAAGAATTATATTCAAACTATTAAACAAATATTTAATTTCTAATTGGAAACCAAACGAATCATTCAAATAAAAAATTCTATGCTAATTTGAGAGCAAACGAAATCATGTTTGAACCTATTTTAACCAAAACAGGTTGTAACCGATCAAGCATATTTTTCATGCAATAGTTTATGTCAACTCAGCAATTAACAAAATTGTTGTCAAATCAAAATGAAATTAACAAGATCATTTAAATCCAATCTAACTTTGAATCCATCGTATTATGCAAGCGACTGTGACAATCGAGGCACGTAGCATTGTTTGCGGATCAAATCAAACAGGAACGAATTGAACCAATTTAAGATCGACACAATCGTTATGCAAAATCAAAACATAGCCATGTAGTTGCCCCGAATTTAGAAAAAAAATCTTGTGTGTAGGTGGAATACAATCATAATCCAAAATGAAAATATTGATTCAATCCAAAACAGAATCGTTCCTGGTAAATCGAAGTCAATAGGATTGTTTAGAAACAAACTAAACTTAATCGAAATCAAACCCAATCGACTATCCATACAGAATTTTTTCAAAAAGAAATCCAAACAAAATCGAAAACAAATCAATCATTTATACTAAACCGAGAATAATAATATCTCATAACCAAATCATATCTACATTTAATTTTAGAAAAATGAATCTACTGTACATGATTCACACCGAAATCATTTTTAGTGATCTGAGTATAACAAAATTATTTTATATCTATTAAAATGAACAAAGCTAATCGAAAACAAAACCCAATTCGTTATATTAATTGAAGCAAGATCATAAAGAAAAATTGATGTCAAAACACATACCTGGGCAACTCGGTCATGATAATTTTGAATTGACAAAGGCTGTTGCTGCTTCAACGTTCCTGAAGACAATTGAACCGGTGGTTTTTTGTTTCTTCTCGTTGGCTTGAAGCCTGCTGTTCTCCTTTGAAAACACTGTCACCCATTCTTCTAACAATTTTATCTTTGATTTCAATAGGGGAACATCGGTGTAATAATGCTCTAGCCAAGAATTACATTGTGTACACAATAATTGATCAAGCTTTGGTATCACAGGCGAGGGTTTGTTCAAATTACCAGGGGTTTCCTTGTGCAGCTTGATTCCCAGGTAGTTTGGGTTGTTTTTGAGGCAAGAAGGTAAGTTAGACACATAGTAATGTGATTCCTTAGAGCATAGGCCATGAGACTAGGGGTACTCCTCAGCTAAGAAACACTCAATATCGGAGTCTGAGTCCTCGCTCAACACTATGGGATTTTGGTCGATGTTCTATTTAGGCTTGTTCCGGGCAAATCTTGATATCAATCGAGCATTTTTCTTCCCTTTACCGTTGACAACACTGTCACCTTTGCTTTTCTTACTTAGAGGCTTCTTGACGACCTCATTCTTGTCTTTTGTACACGGGTTGGTTATGGTATCGGGTAGGTCGATGTCAGGGCAATCCGAGGGTTTGACAGGGGGTAGAAGGATATGAAATGGCATGGTTTTCCCAACCAAAGTTTCTGTAACCACAACCTTGTCAACTTGGACAGACTCGGGAGTGGCAAAGCTATTCCTAGATAGGAAGGCTTTCCAACAGTCACCATGAAGGCTCAAATGGTGGACGATAATAAGTTTGATCAAGCCGTGATGGAAAAGGCTGCTATCAGCCTTCTCATGCTTGAATCTCTTAGACATCTTGTAAAGAATACACAAGAGATAATGTGGCATATTCAAAGGATAGCCTATTAAATTCATCAATAACCGAAGGTGATACAAAAATACCAAGCCATACCGACCTTCACATGTCACAAACTGTTTAACAATTACCAAAAGATCATGCCACCTGGGTTTGAGGGTAGTGATAGGCATACCTTTATCACAGGAAACAATCTTCCTTTATGTGAATAATAGTTGCCACAACACCTTGTCGAATTTGAAGTTTTTAAACCACCTTTGGCCCGTAGTTGCTAGTCCCGTAGCTGAACTCATGAATTCTTCATTCCACTCAAGTTGTATGTCACCAACCTTAGCCCTACAACCGTCGAAGGTGATCTTGAATTGTTGGGCAATCGAAAGTTTAAAACCATCGAACCTCTGTATAAACACCAGCCAACCATCATTTTCTAAATCCTTACGGGCATTATCGAATAGCAATAGAGTTTGGCTACCATTTCGCTCTATGTGCACCATCGGTGCCATAGACGGGAGCACATGGTGAGCAGAGTGAATGCGCAAGGGTACGAACAGAGTATACGTAGGGTCTATAGCTCACGGGCTTACCCGAAAACAACAGAGTTAACCTGGGATAGGGGGAAGGCATTAATGACCGAATGTACGAAGGTGGTGGAGCTAGATCAGCCCATGCAAAACAGTCATTTCCCACAGTAAAACCGACGACGCATATAGCGATTCAAATCACTATTGAATATGTTAAAAACCATCCCATTCAAACAATCAATGAAATCTATGGTAAGTCGACCAAACATTCGTGTAAGCAATAGCATTAGCATAGTTTTAAAACCAAAACAATGATTCGAAATCAACACCAAGGGTTCGATCATATCGAATATGCATGAAATGATTTATACCAAGGGTCTAACCACAACGTCAATGTGTTTTCATGAAACCAATGTGTCAAAGAAATTGATGAAAGACTATAGAACATCAAAACACCAATGTATCAAAAGCTCGATCATAAGGATATCATCACAGCCTTGTAAAAATGAACTCATATTAACAATTGAACAATGCCAAATGAGTAAATATCTTGGAGTCTTGCCAGCTGTGCGACTATAATTAAATTGGAAACGCAATGAACACATAGACAAGAGTGACCATAATAATCCAGTGACAATTTTAATGTGACTTCGAAATCAAAGTTTTCACGCTTGCAGTCGTGAAAACAAGAACAAATGTAGGTGTGCAAATGCACCAAATAATAGTGTCATTTTATTCAAAGATTGTGATGAAAATCAAGGGTTGCAAAATAGTGGTGTAGGAAGATTATAAGGATAGGATAAAAATGCTAATTGGCTACCAAAAATGGTGACAATGGTAGAAGCAGTTATCTCTGCCAAAAGAACAAATTCAGATTAGGATAACAGGAACAATTCCAACTCAAAAACAACCAGAAAATTGCCTAAACATCATTATTAATCAAATATTCCAGCAGTGTTTAAAGGATGAAAACTGATAACAGTCATAAGATAACCGAGCCACGATATTAAAGATAAAATCTCCAATACTGTTGACAGAGCCACTGCTACCAGCAGGCATCCATAGCTTCGACAGGGTTTCCATTTAACCCACTCTGATATCTGTATCCTGCCAAGAAGTTCCAGATCAGAATAAAGGACAAGTTACAGTTAAGAGGTTTCATATTTGCATATTTTCATATACCCGACATTGCTTCGTTGCCAGAAGGCCTATTCAGTACGCCAACGAAGTTGTCTTGGCGTCATGCATGCATTTACCCACTGCCAGCAGACCTGTTCAGCATCCCGGTGGGTTTACAAGAACTTCCCACATCTCTTTTAATGATTTATTTTGTTTTTTAAAGATATATAGTTGAGCAGAGTGACGCTAAAAATTATGATATTTTAGCATATTTTTTACAGACCTCAACAGAATTTTTTAGAACTTTCCTTCATTAAGATCCAAAGATGGTTTGTTTACAGAACCAACTTTCTAAGGTAGGGAGACATCTTTTTGAGTCATTCCCTTAAGGAACAGAGACATCGTAAGAAGATAATAGATGATTGTGACAGGCTTTACTCATAGATCGAAATCAGTTAACTTCTTTCAAACAACAGTCTTTGCCAACACAGATGTAAATTTCAGAAGTATATAATTGATTTTTATACAATTTTTCAGCAGTCATTTCAGTGAAGGAATTTTTTGTTTTCTTTGTTCGAATAGCTCAGCATCCAGGTATGTGTATTTCCAAAAACAAAAACTCATAAGCACAAAGGAGAAATCAAAACCAAAACAGCAAAGAAAAAGAAAACAAAAAAAAAATATGTACATAGTATACAAAGAGTTGTCATCAAGCAATATATCTTTTCAGAGCTTGGCCATTCACCGGATAGGTGTCAGGCTACCCTTCTAGATTCTGCAATCGGAAAGAACTGGGACCCAACTTTTCAGCAATTAAAAAAAGTCCAAGCCATAAGTTCTGAAATTTCATGTGCTCTCCCTTTCGCTCATGCAGTTTGTCCCACTTCAAGACAAGGTCACCTTCTTCGAAGTTCCTATCAGAGGCAAAGTTAGAATCGAACCATCTTTTGACCGCTAGTTGATGCTGATCTAACTTATGTTTAGCTTGGGATCTTACCTCTTCTAGCTTCATCAAAGCATTAATTTGGTTTTCCAAAGGGGGACAGTCTTCTTCTTTTATTTTATGCAATAGTTGTAGTGAGGGAAGAAGGATGTGTGGTGGCAGAATTGCTTATCTTCCATAGACGAGAAAGAAGGGAGATTTACCTACAATAGTCTTTGGTGTTACCCTATCAGCCCAGATCACATTCAACAGTTCATTGTGCCAGTTTTTGTGATTCTCAGATACCATTCGTTTGATGATTTTAATCAAGTTCTTATTTGTTGATTCTGCCAATCCATTGCCCTGGGGGTAATAGCTAGCAGAATACTTCAATTTAATTCCTTTTTCTAAAGAGAACTCACTCATCTCAAGAGATGAAAAATAAGAAGTGTTATCAAATACTAAATAGTCAGGGATACCAAAATGAGTGATAATATTTGAATTTAAAAAGGCAATTACCTGATTGGTATTCATAGTTCTTAATGCGGTAGCTTCAGACCACCTGGTGAAATAATCTGTGGCTGTTATGATAAAATTATGCTATTGTGAGGATGGTGGATTGATTGGACCTATAATATCAAGGCCCCACTGCTGAAAAGGGGAGTCTACTGAAATGGGATGCAAAGGAAAGGCTGGTTTCTGTAGCTGCCCTAATGCCTTTTGAAAAATAATACACTTATGGAACAAGGTATGGGCATCTCTAAAAAGCACGGGCCAGTAATAACTGGCTTTCAAAAATTTATGGGCAGTGGTGTCACAACCAAAATGACCACTAGCTTCTCCTGCATGCAACTCTAGTAAGACTTTTTCTGCTTCATCTTTCTCAAGACAGCGCATCAGTACGCCATCAAAATTTTGACGAAAAAGAATACCATTAATCAAATGAAGGGAGGCAGAATTTAATCTCAATGCTCTTATTTTAGTGGGATCCAGGTGACGGGTGGCTGACCCATGTTCAAGACAGAATTTTATATCGTCATACCAGGGACTGAAAGAGTTTTGTGTACAACAGATTACATTTGGATCGTGTTGTCCTGGGTTTGACCTATCATTTTCTTCTTGCTGTCCTGCGGCTGAGTCAGCAACTAACTTGCATAACCCTTGGCCTCTCACTATCTGGGCTGGGGTAATTTCTATGTCGTACTCTTGCAAGGAAGTAACCCAGTTTGCCCTCTTTTCACCTAGTTCTTTTTGCACTAAAAGGCTCTTGACGGCTAGATAAGGGACAATAACTTTCGTCCTAGATTTCAAAAGATAAGACCGAAAATGCTTGAATGCTTTTAAAACAACATAGGCTTGCTGATCTACCACTGGGTAATTTATTTCAGCGCCTTTGAAAGTAGATCTCATAAAGGCAATGGGTACTTCATTGTTTTCAACATTCTTTTGAGCTAGGACTGCAGTGTAGGAACGATCAGAAGCAAAAGTGTAGAGCGTAAAGTCTTGCGAAAAGTCGGGGCTCATGAGAGAAGAAGCGTCTATTATGGCCCTTTTTATTGCATTAAAATCTTGATTTTCTAAGGGTCCTTAATGATATTGTGCATATTTCTTAATTAGGTTATGTAAAGGTCTAACCATTTCGGAGAAACTGGGGATGAATCTCCTAACGAAGTTTATCTGGCCTAAGAAAGACTGCATAGACTTTTTGGATGTCAGAGGGGGGAGTTTCGAGATGACTTGAGTCCTTTCAGGGTTGATAATCATCCCTTTGCTTGACATAATAAATCCTAAGAGTTTACCTTGTTCTACTGCGAAGATGGATTTTTTAGGATTCAAGGAAATGCCGTATTTACGACATCATTGTAGAATGACTCTTAAATGAGATAGATGATCGGTTTTGTTTTTAGAAAATACAGTAATATCATCTAAGTAAACTATGATGGATTGATTGATTAAGCCTCGGAAAGAGATGTCCATCGCTCTCTGGAAAGTGGCACCGGCATTAATCAATCCAAAGGGCATTTTTCGATAAGGGAAGGTGCCCCATGGAGTGTGGAAGGTAGTTTTAAGTTGGTCTGGAGGAGACATCAGGACTTGGTTGTACCCCGAAAAACCATCTAATAAGGATAGTCTTTCTGAACTAGATACCTATTTAAGGATCTGTTCCATGGGTGGGACAGGGTAGTTGTCTTTATCAGATGCTCTATTAAGGTTTCAGAAATCGACGCATAGTCGGATTTCCCCACTTTTCTTCCAGACAGGGACAAGGTTAGAGACCCATTTAGTGTGCCTAACAGGGAAAATTATCTTAGCATTTAGGAGCTTATTTAATTCTTTTTTGACAGTCGGTTCGAGCTTAGGGTGCATTTTTCTTATTTTTTGTTGAAAGGGTAAGGTTTGGGGTTTCATAGGAATGACGTGTTGTATGGTGTTAGGGTTGAAAGTTTTGAGGTCATCATACGTCCATGCAAAAACATATTTAAATTCTTTAAACAATTTAATAAATGCAGCTTTTTCTTGTTCAGAACACCCCACCCCTAAATTAATGCACTGCGGATTGTCATTAGTTCCTAAGTTTACTTTTTCATATGATAACGAGGAACTATTGGCTTTACAATTTACCAATTTTTTGAATTTATCTTGAAGATCATAAAACTTCTCTAATCTAACTACAGATTTAGGGATCGAATTTACCATGTCTGATGAAGATTCAGGAGTTCTCGTATGTGGTATTACCGTGAACTCGCACAAATTGTCGTCATGAGTGCATTCATCGATCACCGTGCCTTGAAAAGTTTCTTCCATATGTGGGAAGCTAATAATCTTCTGATCATCGTTGAAGACTCTCCAATTCATGATGTTGTCAGGAACAGATGGCATGAACAACAGTTCGACAGAGAATGCATCTGGGGACAAGCCTTCTGCAGGAAAGAGTTTGGAAGCTATGTTAGCTAATAGATCAGCTTCAACATTATTCAATATAGGAATAGAATTTATATTGAAAGCAGAAAATTTATTCATTAAATTCCATACCTTGGATTGTTAGATTTTAAGATGTAGAGACAGACAGTGGATAGAATCTCTTACCTATCTAACAACGATTTTGGAATCACCAAAGACAGTCAAATTTTGAATGTTCATGTCTAAATCTTTTCTAAGACCTTGCAGTAAAGCCTCATATTCTGCAGTGTTATTAGTACATTCAAATTCTAGCCNAAGCTATGTTAGCTAATAGATCAGCTTCAACATTATTCAATATAGGAATAGAATTTATATTGAAAGCAGAAAATTTATTCATTAAATTCCATACCTTGGATTGTTATATTTTAAGATGTAGAGACAGACAGTGGATAGAATCTCTTACCTATCTAACAACGATTTTGGAATCACCAAAGACAGTCAAATTTTGAATGTTCATGTCTAAATCTTTTCTAAGACCTTGCAGTAAAGCCTCATATTCTGCAGTGTTATTAGTACATTCAAATTCTAGCCTACATGCAATCAATGTTTTGTTACTTGCCGGATCGATAATAATGCAGCCTGCACCAGCTCCTTCTTTGGACTTTGACCCGTCAAAATAAAGAGACCAAATTTGATTTTTATCAGGTGTATGAGACCAATGTGTAGAGGCTGTTGGCTGCACATATGCTACAACCTCAGACTGTTGTTCTAGGTTTGTGATAGCTGAAGTCTCGGCCATGAAATTGCCGAAAAAGGTATCCATCCCTTGTACTTCGGGTGAATCAGCAGAAGGTGTAAATGGTTCGTTGGGATCATTCAAATCTGTGACCATGAACTTAAGGTAGCATTCATGATTTACCTTGAGTTTGTTGGGCTTGTCGTTCTCTAGAAGCCACAGGTGAGACCAATCTGTCGCGAAATAGTCGTGTAGTTGCTCCGACCAGACCCTACTTAAAAATAGACCATACACTTCTGGAATATCCACAACAATAATATCAATGACTTGATGAACTTTGGGGTTAGATGATAATCTTATAAGCACATTCCTTAATTCGCCTACAACTTTAACACTGGTTCAATCAAGTTGGATGATTTTTAAAGTGGATGGTTCAACTTCAGCGTTAACTTTTGGCACACAAACCATGGCATCACATTGGATGATGCCCCTGATTCTACCATACAATTGTGCACGTTTCTATTAAAGATTTTGAAAGTTAACAAAAATGGAGGTACATTTCTGTGAGTGCTAAGGGTAGTAGCTTGCGTTTTTTTACTTGCAGTTTCTAAAGATAACTTATCTACATTATTTACATTATTTACAGGAAGGCTTCCTTTATCATGAAAATCAGGATTATTCTTAGTGGAAATCTTCTGAGGAACTTTGTTCTGAACAACCTTGCTACTGCCTGAATTACCATTTTTGCTATTCTCTGCGATGTTTTGTAACATTTTTTGTAACAAAAATGGAAATTTTAATAACTCATAAACAAAAATGTTGGCCCTTAACTTTTTAATATCTTCAACTAAATCATAATCTAATTTGGGGTTCACATGACTCTGTTTGGTTTCGGCTGGTTTAGATTTCTTTGGAGATACAGTCGTAGTGTTTTCGGAAGAAGGATTGTTTGTTGTCTTACTCCTAGTGTTATAGGGATGCACTATCTCAAAGTTAGCTTGGAAGATGCTATCCGAGAAGTGTCCAAAAATGTTTGGAGAAGACTCTTCTTCTTGAACTGTCTCTTTTTCAACAACCTCCTTAGGAATCTCAGGAGGCATCAAATTATCACGGGCTTCTAGAATTGTTTGAAGGGCGTAATGTAGACTTTCTAGATTAAGGCCCTCAGCATTCGGATTAGGTCGGTTGGTGGGGAAAGTCTTCCTGAACGAGGGTTTGTAAGGCCCTTTGCTCGAAGAAGATTCTTTGTTCGTCCTTTTCAAGTCTATAACTTGATTCGATAGTTTTTGAAAAAAATTAGTTAGGTTTTCTAAATCAGATCTTTCAGGTTGTGTTTTACTTTGAGGAGGTTTGGGGAGGATTTCGATCTTCTTTTTGGAAGAAGAACTAGTCTATGTTTCGTTGCTAGTAGTGTCTTTTATACTAAGTATGTCTTTTTCAATCTAGCTGGCCTCCTCGAAGGCCTCTAATAGTGTGGCTTTCTTAGATCATTTAACCCAAATGTCTATACTTTGATGCAAGGCTTTAGTATAGTATTCTATGATAAGATTCTCGGTAGGCATGGAATCTGTAGGGATTCGGTTCTTAAGTGTTAAGAATCTTTGATTAAAGTCCTTAATTTTCTCTTTTGGGTTCATTTTTAAGCTAGAAAGCTTCATAACTAGAACTTCTGGAGTTTTATCATCTCTGAACTTTTCCAAAAAGTAGGATTCAAACCTTTCCCAAGACATGATGGTATGGGGTTGCTGGGAAAAATACCAGGTAGAGGCATTTCCCTCGAAAGTATAGGGGAACAACCTACAGACTATGTCTTCGTGCTCGACATTGCATATTATAATGGCTAACATAAACTTATTAATATGATCTTCTGCGATCTGTTTAGAGTCAGGGTCAAACATGGGAAGCCACTTCTCCAGATGTTTGGGTAAGGGATGCTATGCCCCATGTACAGATATTGCATCCTAGTCGAGCCAAGGTCTAGCAGGATTGTTTTGGTTGGCCATTGGTGTAGTCGGTGTGGAAGGCTGAGAAGGGGAAATTCCTTCATCATAAGAGTCTCCTCCGAAAGAAGAAGGGGATGATGGAGGTGGTGAGGGAGGTATTCCATATCCTCCTACAACAGGAGTGAGGATTGGATCTGTAGGGTTCACAGTGAGGTTAGTGCCTCTGAGTTGTTCTCTGATATCAGAGAAATCTAAAGGTTGGTCCAAAGGTCAATTTGGTTGCCTTAAATGGGCTAAATCACTATGAGTTCTTCTAAGAAATTGGTGGACAATCTCTTGTATGCCACCACCTGTAGGATTTGGGGTTGCTGGCTCAACTGTGATCTGTGTGTCGTCGTTTGATGTGGTTGTTGTTTGAGGGGGTATGTTATTGTTCGAATGACTTCTTGTCACTATAGGTGAGAGATTAGGTGGTGGAGGAGTCTTGCAACCACCTCGTGCCATTAATAAATTTCAGGCCCTCCTTCTACTACCATTTGTTGACGGGCGAAAATGAACACTCACCAACTAGAAGAATGGATCCGGTCCGGGGTTGTCTAAATAACCAAAGCCATTTGGGATGATCCACCCTGATGGGTTTAGTGGCTCCGTTGGCCAATCTAAGTCCTAGGAAAACGAAATAAAACTAACTAAAGGAACTAATCTAAGAAAAACAAAAATTAAAGAAAACTAATAAACAAATTGGAAATAATATATACAGTCTATTATCTATACTATATAGAAATAATTCTATAAAATTAAATGTTCAATTATCAACAAAATTATATCCAATTACAAATATACAATATTTACAAATTACAAATTTAAATGAAAACCTGCAAAAATCATTTGTAAACTGTCCTAAGACAGTGAAACTATTGTTTTTGATTTTTATAATTTTATAAGAAAGAAATTGAATAAAAAATATCTAAGCTAAGCAACTAAAATAATAATTCTAACTATGAATCTAAACTATATATATATATATCTAACTAAACTACTTAAATAACACTAATAAATTAACTATCAAATAACAAATAACAAACTGACCTAAAGTAATGCTTCGAATTTGTCCTGTATGCAATAGTTGGTTTAGCTGTTAGGTGGGAGAAAACCCGCACCAGATTCTCCACAAGCTTCTCGTAAACAGGAAGCAACTATGCTCTTCAAATAAAAAAGACAGGACAAACAAGACATAAAAGTAACAACAATCTTATAATTTACAAATCAACACATTTGGATAAATTTGTATGCAAAGATTTGTACGGAACAGTTCAATCAATGAAGAAGATAAACCTTTAATTCATTAAATTGAAGCAAGGTAATTGTTGTACTTTTAAAATAAGAGAAATCAAATATGGATAACAAATTAGCCAAGTCACATCAACCTACAATGAATTATGATAGCTAAAGTAGTCTATAATCGACTGCAAACTGATATGAATAAAACTTGAAACAAAAGTTTGATATATTGAAAGCTAAAGCTGTTACAAGACATCAACTTTCATCCCAGTCTGTATCATAAATCCATAGTCTAGTTTTCCCAACAGAGATGATGATGATTCAATACAAAAAATAACAAGTATTTAAATACCACAGGGTAAAACATTCCTGTGGGAATTGTCAAAGCAAATTACAAAAAATCTGGGAAATAATCTCCCAAGTTCCTATTTTTGCAAATTACAAAAATCTATTTTTTAAGACTAGCTACAGAATCTTGCGATTCTGTAGCTGGTCTAATTTGAGCACAGAATCATTTTAAAATTAATCCAAAACTTAAAGAATTATATTCAAATTATTAAACAAATATTTAATTGCTAATTGGAAACCAAACAAATCATTCAGATCAAAGCTTATATGCTAATTTGAGAGCAAATGAAATCATGTTTGAACCTATTTTAACCAGAACAGGCTGTAACCGATCAAGCATCTTTTTCATGCAATAGTTTATGTCAACTCAGCACTTAAAAAAATTGTTGTCGAATCAAAATGAAATTAACAAGATCGTTTAAATCCAAACTAACTTTGAATCCATCGTATTATACAAGCTACTGTGCTAATCGAGGCACGTAGCATTGTTTGCGAATCAAATAAAAAATGAACGAATTGAACCAATTTAAGATCGAGACAATCGTTATGCAAAATCAAAACATAGTCGTGTAGTTGCTCCAAATTTAGCAAACAAATCTTGTGTGCAGGTGGAATACAATCATAATCCAAAACAAAAATATTGATTCAATCCAAAACAGAAATGGTCCTGGTAAATCGAAGTCAATAGGATTGTTTAGAAACAAACTGAACTTAATCGAAATCAAACCTAATCCACTATCCATACAAAATTGTTTCAAAAAGAAATCCAATCAAAATCGAAAACAAATCAATCATTTATACTAAACTGAGAATAATAAAATATCATAACCAAATCATATCTACATTTAATTTTAGAAAAACAAATCTACTGTACATGATTCACACTGAAATAATTTTTAGTGATCCGAGTATAATAGAATTATTTTATATCTATTAAAACGAACAGAGCTAACCGAAAACGAAACCCAATTTGTTATATTAATTAAAGCAAGCTCATAAAGAAAAATTGATGTCAAAACACATACCTGGGAAACTCGGTCATGATAATTTTGAATTGACAAAGGCTGTTGCTGCTTCGACGTTCCTGAAGACAATTGAACTTGTTGTTTTTTGTTTCTTCTTGTTGGCTTGAAGCCTGTACTTCTCCTTCGACAGCACTATCACCCGTTCTTATAATGATTTGATCTTTGATTGCAACAGGGGAACGTCGGTGTAATAACACTCTAGCCAAGCATTACATTGTGTACAGAATAATTGATGAAGCTTTGGTATCATAGGTGAGGGTTTGTTCAAATTACCAGGGGTTTCCTTGTACAACTTGATTCCCGGGTAGCTTGGGTCGTTTTTGAGGCAAGGAGGTAAGTTAGAGACATAGTCATAGGGTTCCTTAGAGCATACGCCATGGGAATAGGGGTACTCCTCAGCTAGGAAATGCTCAATATAGGAGTCCAAGTCCTCACTCAACACTATGGGCTTTTGGTCGACGTTTTGTTTAGGCTTGTTCCGGGCAAATCTCGATATCAATCGAGCATCTTTCTTCCCTTTACTATTGACAACATTGTCACCTCTGCCTTTCTTACTCAGAGGATTCTTGACAGCCTCAGTCTTGTCTTTTGTACATGGGTTGGTTATGGTATCTGGTAGGTCGATGTCAGGGAAATTCGAGGGTTTGACAGGGGGTAGAAGGATATGAAATGGCACAGCTGGCCCAACCAAAGTTTCCGTAACCACAACCTTGTCAACTTGGATAGAATCGGGAGTGGCAAAGTCATTCTTAGACAGGAAGGCTTTCCAACAGTCACCATGAAGGCTCAAATGGTGGACGATAATAAGGTTGATCAAGCTGTGATGGAAAAGGCTACAATCATCCTTCTCACACTTGAATCTCTTAGACATCTTGTAAAGACTGCGTAGGAGATAATGTGGCATATTCAAAGAATATCCTATTAAATTCATCAATAACCGAAGGTGATACAGAAATACCAAGCCATACCGACCTTCACATGTCACAAATTGTTTAACAATTACCAATAGATCGTGCCACCTGGGTTTGAGGATAGTGATAGGCATACCTTTATCACAGGAAACAATCTTCCTTGATGTGAATAATAGCGGCCACGGCCCCTTGTCAACTTTGTAGTTTTTAAACCACCTTTGGCTTGTAGCTGCTAGTCCTATAGCTGAACTCATAAATTATTCATTCAGCTCAAGCTGTATGTCACCGACCTTAGCCCTACAACCGTCAAAGGTGAGGGAGAATTGTTGGGAAGCTGAAAGGTTAAAAACCTCGAACCTCTGTATAAACACCAGCCAACCACCATTTTTTAAATCCTTACGGGCATTATCGAATAGCAACAGAGTTTGGCTACCATTTGGCTCTATGCACACCACCAGTGCCATAGACGGGAGCACACGGTGAGAAGAGTGAATGGGCAAGGGTACAAAAAGAGTATACACATGGTCGATAGCTCACGGGCTTACCCAAAAACAATAGAGTTAACCTAGGATAAGGGGAAGGCATTAATGATCAAATGTGCGAAGGTGGTGGAGCTAGATCAACCCATGCAAAATAGTCATTTCCCACAGTACAACCGACGACGCATATAGAGATTCAAATCACTATTGCATATGTTAAAAACCATGCCATTCAAACAATCAATGAAATCTATGGTAATTCGACCAAACATTTGCACAAACAATAGCATTAGGATAGTTTTAAAACCAAAACAATGATTTGAAATCAACACCAAGGGTTCGATCCTATCGAATATGTATGAAATGATTTATACCAAGGGTCTAACCACAACGTCAATGTGTTTTCATGAAACCAATGTGTCAAAGAAATCGATGAAAGACTATAGAACATCAAAACACCAATGTATCAAAAACTCGATCATAAGGATATCCTCACAACCTTGTAAAAACGAAGTCATATTAACAATTAAAGAATGACAAATCAGTAAAGATCTTGGAGTCTTGCCAACTGTGCGACTATAATTAAATTGGAAATGCAATGAACACATAGACAAGAGTGACCATAATAATCCAGCGACAATTTTAATGTGACTTCGAAATAAAATTTTCCATGCTTGCAGTCGTGAAAACAAGAACAAAAGCAGGTGTGCAAATGCACCAAATAATAGTGTCATTTTATTCAAAGATTGTGATGAAAATCAAGGGTTGCAAAACACTGGTGTAGGCAGCTTATAAGGATAGGATAAAAATGCTAATTGGCTGCCAACACATCATCGCCATCAATGTCATTTTCGAGCATATTTTCATCGACATCATCATGAAGAATTGCAATATTGTCTCCTATGCTTGGATCATGATCTTCTTCATCTTCTTCATCTGTCGACCCTGCATGATCTTCTCGGATCTATCTGGTTTGTAGAATCATCTTCTTCATATTCATTATCATCTTCTTCCTGTAAATTAGTATACTTAATCGGCCTTCCTATTGGATCATATCTAACAACAAATGACCAATCCCTCTCACCTGAAACATTTGAGTAAAAGACCTATTCACATTGGCTTGGAAAAACATAGCGATCATGTCCTCTTTCAAAAACCATTGTTCTAATCATTGGAAATCCATTGGCATGTTGAATAATAGTTCTTTCCTCATCACGTTCATACATTCATAACCTATACCATTTGACATCGAAAAAAACTAATTCGAATGAATTAAAGTCACACTCAAGTATATCATTTAAATACCCATAGTATCTATTTTCAGATTCTCGAGGATGTCTCTTCACTCCTAGAGGAAACATTAGTGGCCTGGAATACTATAGGTATCCCACTATTATAATTTTTCCTAGTTTCATCCAATTGTTTGATGTGAAATTTATGACCATTGCACCACATAGCATTGTGGTGTTTCAACTACAATATGCCAGATATGTAAAAGATGCATTGTCAATTAATAAATTAACATATATATTTATATAACATCGAAGGTATCTGAAAAATACAGTACACATGTAGTCACATTAATATAATATAAAATAACTGAATAAAATGGGTGAATTTTCTTACCTGTCCATCTTTCAAACCATATGCTAAATCAATTTCCCTTTGCATAACATTGGCATCTCCATTACGACGAGATTCTCTAACCAATTGAAACAGTCATTTCCATGATAACCTACCTCCATTATGTTGTTTACTTCTTTCAATCCATACATCCATCCAGTCAAGATTATTTGCAATGTGTAAATGCAGTGTATCCCACACTTGAGCAACCAAATCAAAAAATCATAATTCACCAACATTAAATATTAGTTGTAACGTCCAAAATGCATGCTATAAATATTGGTAATTTATGAAATAAATTATCTTAATATATTACCTCTCATTTTTTTCATTCTATCTTTCCTCAACAGATGCTCGTGATCTTCAATTTTTTTTATGGAGTTCACTTCCCAAATGCGATCCACTGCATGCATAGTTGGCACTGCTAATTTAGGAAGATATTGACTAATATACACCATGGATTGATACCATATATCCCTCCACCATAGAACCCTCAAGACGTTCTCTTTGTCTAACCAATGCCTTCAATGATTTCAAGTGCCTCCCCACCATCCACTTTGACCTTATGTGAACAGGTCCACAAATTTCAATCTCATCAACTTCGTGTATGAGGTAGTGTTCTTGTAACACCCCAGGTTTTGAACCCCCATTTTAAATAATGTATTGTTACAATGCTGAGAGGCCAGAGTGCCCAAACAATTATTAAAAGGCCAGTGTTCCCAAGATATGTAATGCTTTTTTTATCATTATTAATAATAAATACACGTGCTAGATGGACAAGGAATAGAGTTATAGGGGGCTATGATTCCACAAGAGAGGGGGATTGAGGGGCTAAGTGTTTATTCCTATTCGAATTACCCTTTTTGTCTAAGGAAGGGGATCGGTTACATGAGCTTCTTGGGGAAGGCCAGGAGGTTCTTGATTCCCCACAAGAGATACTTAAACCCATCCCTGGTCTAATAGTGGGGTTGGTCATTGGTCATGGGTCATTGCTTGATGGTCATTGATCGTTGGCTCATCCACTCATTCCCTTCTTCATTTAGTACCATTCTTTTCCTCACACCCTTCCATGCACTCACCCATCCATTGATCCATCCTCACCTCCATCTCATCTTGGTAAAGGGAAAGGAACTGCTGAGAATTAGCCATGGGATATTTGGTTGTAATGGTCCTTGGTGCAATCCAACCATGACATGCCGACTACATGTTTGATATGCATTGGCCTGTGCCCTAGTTTTCTCACAAATATGAATCCTAAGTGTTCCAACATTGAGATTCTGGACGAGCTGTGTTGGAGGCCCCAAAATAAAGGAGAAGGACTACCTAAGGGACTGCATGGCAGAGAAGGGTGGAGGTCCATTCTCTTGGGTGGTACAGACTGGGTAGAAGAGATCTAGGTACTTGGATTGTTGTGAGTGATGGGAAACCTATGAGAGCTTGAGGGATGACTAGTTTGGGAATAAAAGTACATTGTGGAACCGTCCTTATGGATTCATATCCCTGGCTTGGGGGTGACACTATTGTTGAGATTTGGAGTAGTGGTGTCTATGATTGGGTGGAACATCCTTGGTCTGTAGCTAGTTGGTGTCTCATTTTTATAAATAGAAGTGCTCTCTGTTGTGTTATTATTATCTGTGTATGAATATATTTCTATGTGTACTTTAATTATCATCTAACTAAATATTATATTATGAAATCTTGTTGAATATTGATGTGCATGTCGCTAAATATTGTATCATATGCATTCTTATTAATGAAAGAAGGTATCAGTAAGAGTGCAAAGTCCAGGGGTGGGCTTGAAGGTAGCATGCCCCGAGCTATGGGTGGTTGGGTATGTTACAGATTGGTATCAGAGCTTTTGGTTGAAACATCAGGCTGGTATGGGTGTTAGGTGATTTATATGTACTAAAAAAGACACTAAACTACCCTCAATTAAATTGTCAACCTGGAGTAAGTAAACTTAGAGTTGTAGCAAAATATATTCCAAAGGTAGAAGGCTGGTAGGAGCATAGTCTAACTAAGGAAGGCAACTATCTAAGGCTAATCTACTCAAGCAAATCTATATAATGAGCAAACCCTACTAAGAAGAATGAAACTAGGTAACCTAAGTACTTTTGGGCCAAGGGTCGATGGATAGTTCCTAAGAAAGTAAATGAAAACTCTATGAAAATCAAACAATAAGAAAAAGCAAACTACTAAGCATACTAAGAAAATGATGAAAGCAAACTACTTTTAACTTTCCAAACTACATTCAATGAGAAATTACCCTATGAAATAAATTAAATAAGAAAGTAAGAAAAAGCACCTATCTAACCTATTAAAGAAAATAGACATGTAAGCAAAGACACCTTACTAACCTACTAAAGAAAAAGACAAGTAAGCAAAGACAGCTATGTATCCTACTAAAGCAAAGGGACAAGTAAGCAAATACTTCTCATTGAACAACTACCTAGTCTAAGAGGCAAGTGAAGTAAATGCCTAATGAAAAACTATTTCTCTTGCATGAAAGGAAATTTAAATGCTCGATGCAATGAATGAAAGGAAATCTATTCTGTTGAAAGCAAGAAAGACTACCAACTAAACTTATGAAAACAAGAAACTATCTCTTCTAATCTACGAAAGCAAGAAACTATCTTTAATCTATGAAACACTCAAATGTAATGATTGTGGTTGTGTGAATGCCTTCGGTGGTGATGGATGATATCTCGATGACACTTGACAACAAAGGACAATTCCAATGGTATAAACTCAACACTAATCTCAATGGCAAAATAGAGGGTATGGATTAAACAATCTAAGGAGAATTTATCCATGACAAAGATAATGTTAAATACCCTCCATATTCATGTATGAACCATCAACAACATAGCGAGGTTATTATTCCAATTCTACACTATGTAAGAAAACTAGATTCATTCATTAACTAAGAAATTAAATTGCACTTTAATGCTAAGAAAGGAAATTGCATGAAACAAAACTATACTATGTGTATTTTAACCATTCAAACTATGATAAGAAAATGAATTAAAAACATAAATTAAACTATGATATCAAGTAAATTGACAATTACATTAACCAATAACTAAGTAAATGAAATCTATGTAAAACTAAGATAAGCAAACTATAAAAACTGGAAGTAAATCTACCCATCCATCAATTCCTGTCAGAGAAAACCCAAATTAAACTCTATGCTATTCTAATCAAAACTATGTTTTAAACTTGACTATGAAATCACAAATAAAAGCATAATCTGATATTTAAATGTGCATGGGGTTAGTATAGAGAAAGACTTTATAATTGCATGTAGGGTTAGTTCAGAGAGATAGAGAGACTTGCAAGCCTTTTTTAATCTATAAAATCAACACATACTAACACATATCATCATCTAACCTACAAAAAGAAGTAAAACAATAAGCTACAGTAAACTAATTAATTAAATAAAAATATACATGTACAGGAAGATAAAAAGGAAATTTAAATTAGAAAATGCAAAATAGACACGAAGATAGTTACCAGACTGTTGGTGGGCCCCCCATCAAGTCATGTTCACTCTCTAAAAGCACACCATGAACTCAGTAGGCCAAATTCACCATAAAAATCCAAAACACAGTTCTAGCATAATTCTGGCAATGTAAAAACTCAAAAACAGAGAAAAACGAATTTGTCTCTAATCTAATGGCTCTTATACTTGCTTAACAATCTAATGACCATCCTAGTAGTATTTATAGGTTTACAAACCAAGTGGTCGACCAGAGGAGGGTTGAACCACTTCTAAATTCAGAAAATTACAATAAATGATGCCCTGACTGACAAAAGAGAGTGAGCCAATAATCACCTTCTTTGGACAACTGAAACTGAGTTGTCTAGAGCTTAGTAGCTGGAGGAGGCAATGATAAACAAAACCCATGTGCCCAATTTATCCATCATTGGATGCTAATACCATAACCGCCAACTTGCCTTGCATTTTTGTGCAATACAGAGTGCTGGAACGAGTGTCGGATCGAGTGCCGGAATGAGTGCCGGATCAAGTGTTGGAACTAGAAACATAGTTCATTTTTTCCCTGTAACTCCAAAAAATGTGAATTATCTCTTGGAAACCATAAAACATGATTAATTATACTTGATTCAATCATTAAGAATGAATTACGTGTACCTTATGGCGATCATACCATTTTATCATGAAATTCTTCAAAAAGCTCCTTTAAAGTATGAAAAAAACATATGTACATGTGGAAAAAGTGTATAATAACCATCATAAAAGTGATCATATCTCGGGCCCAACAATGGGCCAAGTCTATTGGTTAGAGTCTTGAGGTTAATATAGAACTATGACCATGAAGTTGAATAGCTCAGGAGGACTGGCATTGCATAATCTACATAGGAGATAGAACATCAGAGACATGTTGTAATGGGTTCAAAGGATCATGACCATCCCCCTTCAAATTCAGGAGCGATCGCCACTGTAGGATCAAGAGAGATATAGGATTGTTGGATTGGAGGACGGGTGAACAAGGGTCGTCCGATGAAAAGGAAGCAAGGGCTAAGGTCACAATCGTCAGATCCCATTGGAGAGTGAGATCAATGGACATGAGGCATTGCGGGGAACCAAGTTGCATGGGAGATAATTTCCCAACGTGGTCTCGCAATCCAAAGTATGGTTTCACCAAGGGGTTATGTGTCAGCATTAAGAGAATTACGGGGTGAAAGGCAGTAAGTGATGTGACATGTTAGGGCTCAAACATAGAAAAAATATATAGATGAAGTATTTTGGGGCCATCCATCGTCAAGGAGAGATAGGTGGCGCGAGATCCACAACTAAAAAATTTTGTGGAAGAGGAGGAGGTAAAATAGTCGAAGTAGATCCTGAACATCGATCACCAAGAGGTACGTGTCAGTAGATCAGTAAATTCAAAGTAAATATCAAGCATCAGATCAACTGAGGTGAATCTAGGTCATCTGATCTAGAAGAGATGTGGTGCATATCTATCAACTCTGGGTGGAGGCCTGAAGTAAGACTCAATCGTCGATTCATAGGAGGACACACATCAATCGATCGTGTGATTCGGGTGAAAGCACTCTGGGAAAGAGAAAGTGAGAAGAAGTTGAGAATTGATATTTCTGAAGCCCAGAGAGCTGAAATAAATCTCAGTCATCTGATCCAAGAGGACACACGACAAAAATCCGTGCACTTTGGGGGGAAGCAAAGGTTAAAAGTTGATATTTCAGAAATATAAAGACTCAAAGAAATCATATCCATCAATCCATGGGATACACACGTCATTAGATCGTGAGCTTCAGATAAAAACATGTTAGAAAAACTAGAGGTTTGAGTCTTCCGAAGTCTGAAGGACTAAAGGAATGGAAGTTGTTGATCCTTGCAGCTGTAACTTCCAAAGTCCCAAATTCTGAGGGTAATATGGGTCATCCAATAAGGGAGACACATGGTGACAGATTGGCCAACTTGGGAATTCAGAGTTTGGGAGAATTGGAAGTGTGATAGTATGGAAACTCTCGAAGTCCTGAAGCCTGAAGAGCCGAAGTGATGGGGCACGATGATGTCACCCAGAGGTGATGTGGATCCTATAATTTCTGAAGTGACGTGGCTTGCAGACATCACTTGGGATGACATGGGCACATGGGATGTGTGCCACATGTTAGTAAGTTTTGAGCATATGGAGTGTTGAAATGTCAGTTAGAATGTGACACATGTCACCCACCCGATTAGGCCACATGTCTACTTCTAGTATTTTTCCATGTGGCGACAGATCGTGTAGTCCGGAGACTGGGCACTCCAATGGGGAAAGATGTGAAAGTTTGTGTTTGGTAAAAAAATCTCGAAGGCCTGAAGGCCGGAGTACATATCGACCATTGATTCCATAAGACACACGTCGAAGGATTGTCGACATCAGGTGAAAGCACTCCGAGAGAAAGTGCAAGAGGAAAGTTTGAAACTTTTGAAGCTCAAAGAGCCAAAGCGATTCCTAGCCACTGATCTGTGGGAGGACACCCATCGATAGATCATGAAATCTAGGTAAAATCATTCTATGAGGATGCAAGTGAGGAAAGTTGAGACTCTCGAAGCGCGGAGTCCCAAAGTGGATCTCAATCGTTGATCATGAAAGAGGAAGAGGGTCGTTGATCCAGTCCTAGCTGAAAGCCTCAAGTCTTGAAGCTCTGGACAAGCACTTTTTCAACTAAGAACAGGGTCATGGCCATGGTCATATGAAAATTGAGATGTGAGGGAAGGAGGGCTAAGGGCTGAATTGGTTGTCTTCGAGATAGAAAAGTGCTAAGGAAGGATTTATCCATGGTTTCTAGTCATGGTCACCTAGGAAGGTGGTTTGAAGGAAGCACCTGCATAGGATGAAATTCTGTATCAGCCAAGGATAACAGGAGACTGTTATTTTCAAAGAATGGGGATATGATCTCCATGAACAAACAAAAAAAGAGACATGTATCATGGTTTGGAAATTTTGTTTATCATATGCATAATTCTAACAAAATGGTCACTTGCACATTTTGTAGAATTAAGGGGTTAAAAAAAATCAACTTAGGATGCCTATTGAGGAAATGGAAGAAGGGGAGGGAGCCTCCAGTCATGATTTTCTTCATATGGAGGCCTGCTGGTGTCTCTAGCTGCTGTAGCATCAGTCCTTCATACAATCTTCCACTAATTCTCCAATCAATATCTTGCTAGTTTTCTTCTAACCTTTTCCATGAGCATTCCCCTCAATATATAGGAGAGAATAGATTAGTTACTTGGATAGCAATGATCCCAAGATATCAGGAAAACC
>JASDQU010100212.1:559578-610228 GCA_032191745.1 Picea mariana | reverse complement strand
ATCAGTGTTGATAAGGAAAAGTGATTCATCTAGTAATGAATCGACTGCTACATTTTCCGTGGCAGAGTGGGGAAAATCACAAATCAACTCAACAAAAACTAAGGATTTCTTCAACGTGGCACGATCGAATTCCAAGTCGAACTCCTGGAGAATGACAATCCACTTGGAGTACTTGCCCCCAAGCAATTGACGTGTCAATATATGTTGCATGGGGTTACAATGTGAAATCACTGTAGTTTTCCTGGAGAGAATGTAATGATGAAAACGTTGAACTGCTTGAACAGTAGCCAAAGCCAGTTTTTCAACATATTGGTACTTGATTTCAGTGGAAGTGAGACTTCGACTCAAGTAATAAATAGCATGTTCATTGTGTGCATCATCCTCTTGAATGAGAACCATGCTGATAGTATAATCAGATGCAGCTAGATAAAGAAAGTAATCCCGACTATAATCAGGAGGAAAAAGGAGTGGAGCTTTCGTGAGGGACAACTCCAAATCTTCAAAAGTGTTGTTGGCAATTTTATCCCAGACAAACTCTGAACCTTTCTTTAGAAGATGTGTAAAACCACGAGTAATCTCAGCGTAATTAGGGATGAAATGATGAATAAAGTTTTCTTTCCCCTGCAAACGTTGTAACTGGCGCAGTGAAGAAGGAGGATGGAGATTAAGAATCGCCTCAACCTTAATAGGATCTACCCAGATCCCTTGACGTGAAACAATGAAACCTAGAAGGTGGCCAGACTCTACGGAAAAGACGCATTTATGAGGATTTAGATGAATGTGATAGAATCGACAATGAACAAAAATTGCTCGGAGATGATTAGGGTGATTGACTCGGCGTAAAGAATGAGCTGGCAAATCGTCCAAATAAGGTTGAAAAATATGCTTTATATCATGAAACGCATAAGACATAGCACGTTGAAATATCGCACCCGCGTTCTTAAGACCGAAGGGAAGTTTTATATAGGAGAAAGTACCCCAAGGATAGATAAAAGAAGTTTTATGTTGATCCTCAGGAGCGATGTTAATTTGATTATAGTCGAAAAATCCATTCATTAGAGAAAAGATTTCACTGTCGGCACAGTCGTCGATAATCTGGTCAACGAAAGGGGTTGGAAAGTTCTCTTTTGGACAATCTTTGTTAATATCCCGATAATCAACACAAACACGTATACTACCACCTTTCTTATCAATCGGTACAAGGTTGGAAACCCACTCTGTTAGAGCCACGGGATAAATAAAACCGGCTTTGAGAAGTTTTTCAACTTCGAGTTTGATAGCTGCCGCTTTACGTGGATGAATCAGACGAAGGCACTGCTAGACTGGTTTAGCTCTGGGGTATGTCTTAATCTCATGCACCATAATGGCAGGGTCAATACTTGGCATCTCTTCATAACTCCAGGAAAAGATGTCATGAAATTCTTTAAACAGAGACGTATATGTGATGATTTCCTCTGGAGAACACGAAGCTCCAATGTGAACATTTTCAACTATCCCAGGTTTAACTGATATATCAATGGGTATTGTGGGAGAAATATTACTGAGGTTCCCTTCTGCAAATACATCACATGTAGATTCGGGAACGGTCGATATGACAATAATGGTTGACAGAGTCAAAATCCGTTGGTAGTTCTCGAGAGTGTGTTGTTCCAAAAATAGTATGGAACGATGATGCCCATCGTCCCAAGGGGTATCTTCCATGACGAACATGATCATCTCGTCAGTGGGAAAGATGACACAGAAAGGATCGGGAGACAAATCATCAAGAGAAGGTGTAAAAGGGGTTGCCGATTGAATGGCTTGATAAGCAGACTCAACCGGACTTAACGGCATGACGTCGCCGAAACGAGTATGATCTCCGGGATTAGGGACTATCCAAGGGTCAGAAGACACAGGAAGCTCATGAGGTACAGTGGAGAGCATATTAATAGAAGCAACTGATGGACGTGGAATATCAGGTGGTGGAGGTATGGGGAAAGTACCCATTAACGAAGAGTCTTTTAAAAGATCGACACCAACATTCTCGTAACCCGGTGGGGTTTTAGCTATAAATGGCACATTGCCAGTACGCGTATCGAAATTAAAGAAGGCAAGTTGATCAATCGTAACAACTTTTCCCTGGTGAGGAAATTGTACGACACGGAAAAGTGTTGACACAACAGCGTGCATAGAATCTATCCAGCTACGACCAAGAAGAAGATTATAATCCAGGGGAGCATCAAAAACTTCCACTTCAACTTGGACTGTCTTACCTTCTAGAGTAACAGGCAATGACAGAAGAACACCGTAAGGCTTAAAACCAGAGCCATTGAAGGCTTTCAAAGTATTTTTTGACTCATTTAAAGGAGGAGAGCCAATGGCTTTCCAACAAGTAAAAGACATTACACACGTAGAGGCACCCTCATCGATAACCATTTGAAAAATGTTCTTGTCAGCAACAACAACTTGTATCTGAAATGCAAGTTGTGGGGGTAACCTTGGAATATGGTCTTCCAAGTCAAAGACTATCAAATTCGTATCTGCTGGATCAATTCCACCTATAGCTTTCAACATAGCCCTTCGTTGTGAAGGACAAGATTGAAGGACTTCAAGGGCAGACATCACTGAAGATGCCTGGGCTAGATCTTCGACAATGCTATAGTTCTGGGCCACACGAGCATGAGGATTGAAGGCTGATTTATTAACAACACCTTTCAGGGGTGGTCATATAACTGTATCAAGGGTTGATCGTTCGAGATGAAGAGGATCGTTCGTAGGTGGATTGGGTGGAGAGGGTTGTACCAAAGCAGGAGGTAAATCGTCAACCTTATCCTTAGATGGAGCATAATCTTTGGCTCTAGTAGTAAGTGCAATGTTATCTTCCATTGAATCACCGGTACACATCAAAACATATGAAGTCGTAGACATAGATGGTTGGTCATGGATGACCAACGAAGCCTGTTGTTGAGACAGGAAGGGTTGAGACAAGACAGCCGGCATAGATGGTTTCGGCATTCCTTGAAGGAACTTAGTGACCTCGACACATCTCAGACAATCCTTCGTGTAGTGATCGTCACCACAGATAAGGCAAGGGTATCGTGGTTTGTGCTTATCCCGGTCTTCAACAGGAGGGTTTTTAGTTTTCTCAGTTTGATTATTATTTTTACTCTCCTTATTCTTGCCTCTTCCTTTCTTTGATTTATTTTTACCAGTCGACATAGACTGAATAGCGTTCACTTCAAAAGTTTTACCGGTGGAAGGGGCAGGAGACAGAGCACTTTGAACATTAGAAGATGTAGACTTAGGGGTTGTACTTGAAACAGAATGTGAGTGGGTATGAGTAGTACCAATCACACCATCAGCTGCATGGGAAGCAGCTGGAGCAGTTGAAGTGCTGAAAGTACCAGGATGAGGTAGTTCAGGTAGTAAATCATAAAGTGTTCCCGCTTGTGAATAAACAAGATCAAGATACTGAGTGCGACTTATATCCTGCTCCTCTATAACAACACCACCCATAGCAATGTATTTACCAATTTCATTCACGAAAGATTTCGTAAACCATTCAGCCAGTAACTGATCAGGGAGTTCAAGTTTAATGAGACGTCGTCTCCTTCACCACTCATGAATATGATCCGATATATGAGTGCCTTTAGTTTGTTTGAAAGAAGTCAAAATATCAGTCCCAGTATCATAACGGATTGGTAACTGGTAATGTGTGAGAAAATCCATAGCTAGGGTGTTGAAATCAGAAAAGAAACCTCGTGGTAATTCAGTATACCACTTCGCAGCCGAACTGGTAAGGGTTCCTTGAAAAATACGTAGACGAATGGAGTCATCCATAAGTGATTTGGAAGAACACGACAAATAAAAATTCATGACATGATTATTTGGGTCCTCTCTCGCCTTGCCATCGAATTTCAGAATATCTAATGGGAGCTTAGCAGGAATAGCAGGCCATTGGGGAGAGTGACGAATAGGATCATTGAGGATCCTAGACAAATCTGGCAAATCTAAGGTATCAAGAAAAGGTAACTGTCGGTTTTCTTCTGGGTACTGATGGCTTTGGGGTGGAAGCCCTGTCGACAAACCAGTAGGACCGTAAGCAGACTGTCCGTAGAGGGAAGACCCTGGTTGATTTTGTGGTGG
Organism: Picea mariana; assembly: GCA_032191745.1. Classification (NCBI taxonomy): domain Eukaryota; kingdom Viridiplantae; phylum Streptophyta; class Pinopsida; order Pinales; family Pinaceae; genus Picea; species Picea mariana. Next base: position 606,103 of record JASDQU010100212.1, on the reverse strand, counting down.
TCGGATAGGATAGTAACCTCAAGGATTGTAACCTTGAGTTTGAGTAGGGACCTGGGGTTGAGTAGTTTTTCCTTGACCCAAAATAGGATTAGTTACACCTGGATATGGTTGGCCTACAGTAGGGACAGTTTGCTGCCCCCCAGCATTTTAAGGAAAGTTTTGTAGAAGTTGATTCCAGTACTGGGCCAATTCAGGAGGTATATTTTGTCCAAAAGGTGAGGTTGGTCCCCCTATCGTGGGTATAGTTTCACCCGGAAGTTGTGTGCCAACCGTAGGTTGCGTAGTAACTGTATTGTGTCCAGGAAAAGGAAAAGGAATCGTACCACTCTGTCCACGCACAGGAATCTGCAAGTTGGGTGCAACAGTTGGGATAGTGCAACTAGAATTAGGATTACCAGAAGGAAACTGAGGGAGTGTCAGGATAAAACCAGGAATGGGATGCCCAGGAAAAGGAGGACCACCTGGAGAACTGGCTAGGGTTTGCGGAGGTGTTGGATTAGAAGCATTCAACAAAGCATTCAATGCATGGTAACCAGGGGGTAAATTTGTATTGACCTCAGGTATTTGCTGGGTATTGATAAGATAAAGAGTAGTTGTAGGAACTTCAGTTTGAACACTCGTAGTATTTGCGAGATAATCCATCTCAGGAGGGAGAAAAAAGTGATAAGTGGTAGTCTCTGGTGTAGTTTCTGGCTCAGAAGAAACAAGAGGGTTGATTTTGTAGACTGTAGGTGACTCAGTACCAAAAAGGACACATCAGAAATCACCCGACCAAAAAGGATCTTTGCCTACTACACCATGAGAAGGCCCAACGATCGATTCAGAAGACGTAACAACGACTTCTTCAAGAGGATTTAATCGCACAAAAGGTCGTTCACCATGGCGAATGCGATAGTCTTATCTAGTATTGGTAATTCGAAAATCTTCTAGAGAATCAGTCCGTTCTACCCATGGAGGTGGTGTAGAAACGTCTTGGACTTCACTCTAATGAGGGGAACCTTTAGGGGTACCCTCAGGTGTCATTGTATGCAAGGGTTGTGAAACGTCCGAATGTTCCGAAGATAAACCTTGCATTCTACGTGAACGTCGTGGGGGAGAAATTGTAAACAAGTAACAAGCTCCGCGAAGAAAATCCTATGGTCAACTTCGAGAAACAAACAACACACACTAGTAAAGAAAATCTAGGAAGCAATCACCAAGAAAACAATACCTTCTAATTTCGAAGCCACTAGTTGGTGATGAAATCCAACGTCGCAACAACGAGACGAGAAGGGGTGGGGCTAAGGTGGAAAAGTTACGTTGACGACCTGCTTAACATACTTACACCCTGGTGCAAGCTCCCACACATAATCGTGGGTATACCCTCCAAGGAGCCCGAGTGAGTTTGATCAACATCAATTCCAGGTACCGTGAAGACTTTCCCCTCCACAGTCATCTTGGGTAAGAACCTAGAGAGATAGGAAACTAAGTTCACCACCAACAACAGTAAATCCTGGGGGGACAGTCGTCAATCCGATCCACATGCAAGGGCAGGGTATCTAGCCTGAAATCAACTCAAAATGCTTCCACTCATCATTGTGGGTATACCTCAGAGTGATCCCCATAATACATGCAATCTCTACAATGATGTCAACAAAGCAGAGTTAGTAACTCTGCTAACACCAATGTGACCTGGTGCTTGACCTTGTGTTAGAAGGGCTTCCTAGGACAATATGCTGCAAATGGAATTTAACACTCCCTAACTCAAGATGCTATTGTGTGTTTTGAGCTTTTGGAGAGTGTATCTCTCTTCCTACTCCAAAGCACTAGCCTAGCTAAATGTTGGTGTAAAAGAGCCCTAGAAAAAAGTTATTAGATAAATTTTAAGATTATGCAATGTTTTTAAGAGTTGTTGTTTACTCAAAGGTAACAGAAGTGAAACTCATGTTGTATGACTCTGACCCAAATAATGCAAGGACAATAATTAAATATGACTCTTTTCATTCCATGAATCCTATTTATGGGAGAGAGAGAAAATTTTCCAAAGCAACTCAATACTACAATGCAATGCACAATTTCCTTTCAGATGTCAATGCAAACAATCAGTAATCAAAGGACAATCTCTATGTGTCTTTTTCAAATACTTCAACAAACTCTAAAATTTGATTTTCCAATGTTTTCTAAAAGACAAAAACAAAATTTTTGAAAGAAGAGATTATTGTTCACTTTCCAAAAAGAATTCCCACCATATCAATGAGAAATCATAAAATCAAATCATAAATAATCAATCAATAGCAACCCAATCAACTCTTTCAATGAAAGTAAAAACGAAACAAAGAGAAAACCAACAAGTCTTCTCAATGCAAACGAAAATGTTCTTTCGAACCAACAAGCGAATGAGAAAAACCAAACACTTAACTCTCGACCAATCACTAGCTCTCAGCCAATCAAACACACTCAACTCCAGAAGTCAGAGAGAATGAATTTGCTAATAAGAGCTAAGAAATGAAAGTCAAGCTACAAAAGACAAGAAACACCTTGAAACCCTAAAACAGTTCAAGCATGCAAACTAAAGCAAGAGTCGTATCAATCAATGATCCAATAAGCCCATCAGAGGTGAATCAACTAATATGAGCAGTCAAAACTCAATTTCAAAATTTTCAAAAATCTTGCTCGTAGGCAAGCAGCGTAACACAGTGTGAGAAGCTAAGATTCTCACAGGCCACCTTGTAGCAAGGTGCTAGGTGTTTGCACTGGACCCTATGTGCAGGGTGCGAACCTGGCTAGTTCTCGCAGGCTGCAGTTAGACACAATGTGAGAAATTCTGAACATGACAAAAATTTTGAAGGATGGAGTAAAATTCAAATAGGCTTCTGAACCCAGTAAGTCTATCAGGATATCTTGAAGACTCAGAGACTGACAAGACAGGAGGAAAATGAAACTGGAGCAAATGGCCACAGAAAAATACAAAAATCCACCAAAAAAAATGGGATGGTTCCCCAGTGGAGTCGCCAATTTTGTTTTAGGATAAATCCGTAAGTGCGGACACAAACAAATCTCCCTAGATCCACCTGGATCTAGAGCAAAGCAGGACAGAATAATACTCTTTCCCTAGATTTATACTATTGAATGGACTAGGAGGGAAGAATCATGAACATACCTTGTGATCGCTTCCTTGGGTCTCTGTTGTCTAGCTTCACTCCAATGCTCTTGTACCGTCAATATCACAACAGTACAAACCAATCGAAGTGAAGACAATTCAATATATTCAATATCTAATCTATACATATGATCAAGGAGTTATGTAATAAAGTGACATTGGCTTTATGGGAAATGGACATATTACTGTATTATATTGATTGAAAGTGAAACTTACAACCTGAGACTTGATGTTGCAAACCTCCTTTCGATGGCTCCTAGCTCTGACACACACACTTGCTGATGCATGAAGAAAATCAACCACTTTTGATAACCCTGCTGGTGTCTCTAGTTGTTGTAGCATCAGTCCTTCATATAATCTTCCACTAATTCTCCAATCAATCTCTTGCTAGTTTGCTTCTAACGTTTTCCATGAGCATTCCCCTCAATATATAGCATAGAATATATTAGTTACTTGGATAGGAATGATCCCAAGATATCAGGAAAACCAATACTTAGATAACCATTCGAAATCCAACTCATCCTTCTAGAAGATTCCCTTCTAGAAGGTTCGAGAATTTATCTTTTTTCTTCCTTTAGAAGATGTTCGCACCCTGATAGTTAGGTACAGTGTGAACCCCTCACACCCCAGCTTAATGCAGCCTGCGAGAATCATGCATTCTCGCAGGCAAATATATAGGTAGCCTGCGAACCTCCCTTAAAAATATGATTTCTGGAAGCAGACAAAGGTAACTTTTCTTAGGAAAGTGTTCTAGTGAAGAGCCTGATTTCTCCATTATCATTACATCATCATGACAACCAAAATTATGGATAACAGAGTTGAGAAAGCTCAAGCCACCTTCCTTTGAGGGTGAAACAGAAATGGAAGATGATGTCGAAGCATGTTTTCTTGGGCTCAGGAGATATTTTTAGTTGCATAACTATTCATCCAACCTAGAAGACAATATGGCCACCTACCATTTACATGAGAAATATGTAATGTGGTGGGACCAATTGAAGCAAGTGAAACATGTTAATGAAATTAGGATCACTTGGAAGAAGTTCAAGAAGTAATTCCAGAAGGAGTACCTCTCCGAGCATTTCTATGACAAGAAAATGCAAGATTTCTTTGAACTCTGATTCGGAAGCATGACTATGACAGAATATGAGAAGGAGTTCTTGGGATTGTTAAATTATGTTAGGTTCATTGGTGATGAGAAAGTGAAAATACAGAGATTTATAAGTATACTGCCATCATTTTATAAGGAAAAGTTCAAGTATGATGAGTCCAAGACCTTGACTGAGGCCATCAGGAAGGATAAATACCTATATGATCAAGGCCTAGGAAGAGAATCTTTGCAAAAATCTTGGAAGGACAAGAAAAATGTGAAGTATGATCAGAGGAGGAAATGATTCAAACCTCCCTTCAATAGAAATGAGCCTAATAGAAATCATCAAGATCAGTTTGCTAAGGGAGATTCCAAGAAGGACGATTCCTTGGGAAAAAGGGGAATACAACCAATCCAATGTTGTGGATGTAAGGAAGATCACCTGTACAAGGATTTCCCACAAAGAGAAGATAGAGTGAAGATTGTTCACAACATCCAAGAGGCTACAATAGTCAAAGATATGGGAATAATCTATGTAGCTTTAAATGATCGACAAGCAGAGTACCAATCCAATATGGTCGAGGTGGAAGGTAAGATTGTAAATCAACCTGTTTCTATTTTGATTTATTCAGGAGCAGCTCATTATTACATTGATCCTAAGATATTGGATAGATTACATTTGGAGTAAAGTAAACTTGGAAAAGAAAGTTTGGTTTAGTTAGCCACTGGAACCAAAAAAAGAATCCATGATATGGTAAGAAGTTGTTCCATAAGAATTAATGGCGTGAATACTAGTATTGATCTAAATATCATACCATTGGGGTGTTATGATATTCTGATTGGAATATATTAGTTGGACAAGCATCATGGTATCGTATATTTTCATAACAAGATATTTACATGTCTTGATGGAAATGGAAAACAAAGTACTGTGAAAGGAGTTCCAAGACCCATCTTTATAAGGGAGATTTCAGCCTTACAGCTAAAAAGATGTTTTATGAAAGGATTTCAATTGTATGCAGCTCATGTGGAAGAGCCGGATAATACAAAGGAGCCAAGCCTCGAATATTTCTCGGTACTATAGGAATTTGAATATGTATTCGAAGAAATACCCAGATTTCCATGAAGAAGGGAGATATATTTCTCAATTGATTTAGTGTCAGGAGCTGCCTCGGTGTCAAAAACACCTTACAGAACGAGCACACCATAGTTAAAAGAATTACAAATGTAGTTGGAGGAATTGTTGAAGAAATGGTACATACATCCAAGTGTTTCACCTTGGGGAGAACCAATACTTTTTGTCAAAAATAAGGATGGAACCTTCAGGCTATGTATTGAGTTCCGATAGCTGAACAAGTACACTATAAAGATCAAATATCCTCTACCCTAAATTGATGACCTCTTTGATCAGCTAAGAGGAGAAAAGATATTTTCAAAAATTTACCTGAGGGAAGGATACCATTAGGTAAGAATCAAGGAAGAAGATATCCACAAGGCATCCTATGAATTTGTAGTGGTGCCATTTGGACTGGCCAATGCACCAGTTGTATTCATGTTCTTAATGAATGGAATATTGATAAATTATTTGGATAAGTTTGTCATAGTGTTCCTGTATGACATGCTTATTTATTCTAAGTCTAAAGAGGAGCATGAACATCACTTAAGAATGGTATTGTAGGTACTAAGAGAACATCAGTTGTGTTCCAAGTTGAGTAAGTGTTCTTTTTATCAAAAGAAGATCCATTACTTGGGACACATTATTTTAGAGTAGGGAAAAACAATATATCCAGAGAAGATAAAATCCATTAGAGGATGTCCAACACCCATAAATGTGTCATATGTCAGATCTCTTATGGAATTGACTAGCTACTACAGAAGGTTCATAGTAGGGTTCTCTAAGATTGTTCATCCCATCACTTCTTTGCAAAAGAAGGGAACTAAATTTGAATGGACACTCAAGTTTGAAAATAATTTTAATCTATTGAAGGAATTACTTACTAGTGCACCTATGTTAAAGATTGTTGACCCAAAGGAAAGTTTTGTGGTATGTATAGATGCATGTAAGGAAGGACTTGTGGGATTCCTCATGCAAAATGGACATGTCATTAGATATGAGTCCATAAAGCTTAAGGAACATGAGAGGAACTATGCCACCCACGACTTGGAAATTGCTGCCATTGTTCGCGCCTTGAGGATGTGGAGGCATTATCTCATGGGGAAGAAATTTGAATTAAGGACAAACCACATTGGCCTGAAGTATATTTTTGAACAACTTACCTTGAATTCCATGCAAACAAGATAGCTGAAATTTTTAAGTGAATATGACTTCGATATCAAGCATATCAAGGGAAAGGAGAATAAAGTTGTTGGTGCACTTAGTAGAACAATGCATATCATGCATGCTACTGCTGTCAGTATGCATCGGTCAGAATTGAAAAGCATAATTTTAGATGGTCTTGTTACAGACCAGCATTACCTACAGGTAAAGGAAAACTTACAGCAAGGAGATGTACAACAAAAAATAAAGGATTATGAGATAAAGGAAGACAAATTACTCATGCATAAAAATAGAATCTATGTTCCTAGTTTCAGAGAGCTGGGGAATTTGGTACTGAAGGAAATGCATGATGTTCCTTATGATAGACATACTAGTTACCAGAAAACAATTACAGTAGTAAGAAGCCAGTTCTTTTGGCTAGGAATGAAGAATGATGTTGTTGATTACATTGTTTCATGTATGGAATGTCAGAAGGTGAAGGTTGAGCATAGGAACCCAACAGGTTTGTTGCAGCCATTTCCAATCCCAGAGAAGAAATGGGAAGTGATGACCATGGATTTCATCGCAAGATTACCCAGAACGAATAAGCAACATGATTCAATCATGGTGGTGGTTGACAAATTAACAAAGGATGCTCATTTTGTTCATGTGAAGACAACGCATACAATGACTAATATTGCAGAAAGTTTCATAAAGGAAATTGCTAGGTTTCATGAGATACATAGGACAATTGTCTCGGACAGAGATACAAAGTTTAACTCCAATTTCTTGAGGGGATTGTTTAAAGGATTTGGCACAAATATAAACTTTATCACAACATATCATCCCCATACAGATGGACAAACAAAGAGGGTCAATCGAATAATTGAAGACATGTTGAGAATGTATGTGATAGATAATCCATATAAGTGGGAATATTACTTACACTTGGTTAAGTTTTCATATAATAATGGGTATCAAGATTCATTGAGAATGATCCCATCTGAAGCCTTTTACAGTAGGAAATGCAATACTCCAGTAAGTTGGGACAACCCAGCAGATAGAGTGGTACTTGGGCTAGGGTTGCTCAAGGACATGGAAGACCAGGTGGTTAAGATCAAGAAGAATTTAAAGGCATCTTAGGATAGATAGAAATTTTATGTAGACAAGAACAAGACAACTAGACAATTTAATGTAGGGGAGCATGTACTTTTGAAAGTGAAGCCCAAGAAAAGATCCATGAAATTGGGTAGTTGTACAAAGCTAACAGCCAGATTCTACGGTCCATTTGAAATATTGGACATAATAGGGCCAGTTGCATACATGTTTGCATTTCCTACTTTCATGAATGTGCACAATGTATTTCATGTCTCTTTACTAAATAAATATGTACATGATCCTAACCATGTTATTGATTGTAATCTGATTCAGGTAGAGACGGAGGGAGATTTTCAGGTTCAATCAGTGTGGGTATTGGATAGAAAAGTCAAAATGCTCTAGAATCGAGTTATAGAGCTGGTAAAAGTTTAGTGGACCTACTACGGTCTTGAAGATGCTACCTAGGAGCATGAATATGCCATGTGGGAAGAGTACCTATAAATTTTTGAATGAATTTGATATTTTGATCTCTATTTTGTATATGCAATGAGGACTGTGCCAAAATAAGGGGGAGGGGATGTAACACCCCAGGTTTTCAACCCTCATTTTAAATAATGTATTGTTACAATGCTGAGAGGCCAGAGTGGCCAAAAAATTATTAAAAGGCCAGTGTGCCTAATACATGTAATGTTTTTTTTATAATTATTAATAATAAATACATGGTTGGTTGCTCGACGGAAAAGGAATAGAGTTATAGGGGGCTATGATTCCACAAGAGAGGGGGATTGAGGGGCTAAGTGTTTATTCCTATTCTAATTACCCTTTTTGTCTAAGTAAGGGGATCGATTACATGAGCTTCTTGGGGAAGGCTAGGAGGTTCTTGATTCCCCACTGGAGATACTTAAACCTATCCCTGGTTTGATAGTGGGGTTTGTCATTGGTCATGGGTCATTGGTCGATGGTCGTTGGTCATTGGCTCATCCACTCCTTCCCTTTTTCATTTTGTACCATTATTTCCCTCACACCCTTCCATGCACTCACTTACCCATTCATTGATCCATCCTCACATGCGTCTCAACTTGTTAAAGAGAAAGGAATTGCTGAGAATTAGCCACACAATAGTTGGTTGTAATGGTCTCTAGTGAAATCCAACCATGAATTGGGGCCTACATGTCTGAGATGTGTTGTCTTCTGCCCTATTTTTCTCACAACTGCAAATCCCGAGAGTTCCATCATTGAGATTCTGAACCATATATGTTGGAGGCCCAAAAATAAAGGAGAAGGACTTCCTGAGGGACTGTGTGGCAAAGAACTCTTGGGTGGTACATGCTGGGTAGAAGAGAGCTGGGTACTTATATTGTTATGGGTGCTGGGAAACTTGTGAGAGCTTGAGAGATGACTAATTTGGAAACCCAAGTACACTTTGGAACCATCCTTGTGGATTCATAGCCATGGCTCAGGGGTGACACTACTGTTGAGATTTGGAGTAGTGGTGTCTACGATTGGGTGGAACTTCCTTGGTCTATAGCCAGTTGGTGTCGCCTTTTTATAAATATAAGTGCTCTCTATTGTGTTGTTATTATCTGTGTATGAATGTATTCTACTGTGTATTTTAATTATCATTTAACTAAATCTTAGATTATGCATGTTTGTTGGATATTTATGTGCATTTCACTAAATCTTGTATCTTATGTGTTATTATTAATGAAATAAGGTAAGGGTAAGAATACGAAGTCCAAGGGTGGGCTTGAAGGTAGAGTGCCCCGGCCTGTGGGTGGATGGGTATGTTACATTTCTTGTGCATCGAAAAATGTTGGAGGTATATACTTTTCCATTTCACACATTAGACAAGGAATTTCTCTCTTCAAATACATTATATCATCTTCATGGATTTATTTCAATCACAACCATCTACATGAGATCATGACACAAGAAAATAACATGTTTCAACATAACATAATATAATATATTACATTACAAGTAAAACACATGTCATTAAGTACAACAATAATTTGAAAGAACATTTTGCATATAAATCACAATTAATTACCTCATTTATTTTTCAAGATCATATATAACTTGTTTGACGTTGTTGTCAAATTCGTTTGGGAGAGATAGCGATAGAACATACTGTAACAAAAAAATGAATCATTGTTTGTAATTTTGACCAAAGTAGACAAAACAAAATAAAAATAAATAAAAGATATATAAGGCCAATATATATAAATATTTATACCAAAATTATTACCTTAATGAAGGTATGGCAATTATGTATTTTTACCCCACCAAATTCACCTTTCTTTGTTAAGGTATTATTTATGTTTGAAGCAAAACCCATGGGAAATTTAATTCTTTGAATGACCTCTTTTACATCATTACTTTGTTTCTCTGTTAATAACCATGGAAGGTTATTTTGGTCTAGCCATCTGATCTATTTGAATATTAGATCTCACTTCGCATTGCATGATTGGCTTCCTTAATGTCAGTACAATTTTTGACAATTTTTTCTTTGTCCCTCCTACCATCTATAATTCACCATAATGTTTTTGTCACATTCTTCCCAATATGCATTGTATCAAACAAATGAGCTATTTTTAGCTCCTCATAGTAGGGAAGCCTCATGAATTGAGTGGGATAACATTTCATTCCTTGTGGAAGCCCATTATTAGTACCTTCATGATGATGGCGGCCTTCATGAAGCATAAAAGAAATCACAAAAATAATTATCAAATATGGTAAAATAAATTCAATGATTAAAATAATCATTCAAAACATTACATGATCTACGATACATAAAGAAATTGAGTACCTTGATGATTTCTATTATATTCCAGCCTCCATAGGTGAGGTGTCATTCTTCATGATTTTAAACCAGTCTCTTCTTTCCCATTGAAAAGATGTTTTTCAGTAGTACGATACCTATGGTTCTTATGGAGAAGGTTCCTATACTCATCAAACCCCACCTTTCCTAAACCTTTTGAATGACAATACTTCATCTTAGGGACACAAACTAGACATGCAAATTTACCCTTTGTTTGAAGACCTGCAACAAATGGATTAATGTCAATTATACGATGAGATTATTTAAAAATTAAACATGCACCATGATAACATTAAAAAATTGTATAGTATTAAACAACAATATTAGAATTCTACATACCACAAAAATTTGTTAGTCCAGGGGCATCATGAATTTTCCATAAAAGTATTCCATGGAATTTAAATTTCTTCTCCCCGATTGGTTTACATATGTCATACATTGTGATGCCATCCTATAACTTTAGTAGCTCATTGATAAGAGGATAAATATATACATTCATATATTTAACCTAGTACTTACCTAATTTTTTGAAATTACACATAATTACTATAGGAATGATATCGTGTAATATATATAAGTAAATAAATAAACAAAAGACATTGTGCAAAAATTGAAACAAATGAAAATGTTACATTCAAAAAATTATTGTAAATAAATGCCTGGAACAATCATTGTCAACATTATGTGCTCCCTCTTTATTGACATCCAAGGAGGATTGTTATTCTTGATAACAAAACTAGGCCACACTGAGTAAATAGACCTAAGCTCTCCAAATGGATTAACACCATCAGCTGCCAATGAAAGCCTAACATTACGAGGTTCATCTTTGAAATCTACCCATTTTTCCTCAATTTCCCTAAATGTAGAACCATCGACAGACATTCGAAGAACACCATATCCACTTCTATTACATGCATGGTAATCCATAAATTGTGTTATGCTTTCACACATGAACAATCACTGCAAACGTGGAATTATGGGAATACGACGAAGAACCTTTCGAGGAACCTTTTTTGTTACTTGATCGGTTCGATATTTATTGATAAGACATTGCAGACATTTTGTTTTCGAAGCATGTTGTCCATAATATATAATATGGACATTAGGAAATGCATCTATAGTTTGATAATCCATTCCAATGTATTTCATAATGGCATGCAAACCTCGATATGTGCGAGGTAAAATATTTGACGATGGTAACAAAAAATCACCTAACAATCTACAACATAACAAATAACTAGTTAATGTAAATAATATTAATCGTAAAAACTGCATTCTTATTTTACACATTAATTAACACTAAAAACAAATAGAAAAAAATCAACATTTATGTATAATATGAGATGAAACATATTACATACCTTAGGACCTGTGTCATTCAAATGTTAAACAAATTATTCATAACCTTTAAGTTCACTAACAACAATGTAGAGGAGAGAATATTTTCTCTTGATCCTTCATAAAGTCGTTTATTTTCCTTTTCTAATAGAGGTTCATCATAAATACCAGCACTGTTCCCATCCTCATCCGGCTGGGAAAACAAATCTTGGATCATTTGATGTGTCCCATCATCTTCTTCCATGGGATCTGTTGGAGCCGCCTTTTTATTTTGGTTCAAATCTATTTTAAAATTCAAATGTCAGTTTTTAAGTTCTTTTTCACTTCGTGACATTCACCTACTAAAATTCTCAGTAATCTCAACATGCGAAGTAGTGGGGGATGTGATGTTTCGTAAGTTACAATTTTTTATTGTTAAACGAATGCTGTTATTTTTGTACCTCAGAATATCGTTCTTCTAGAGTTACAAGTCACAAGATTTACAAACCCTGATGTGCGAGGTCGCGAAAAGTTCTAAAAGCTTACCTGAGGTGAAAGCTAAGAGTAAGACCATGTAAACCCCAGTCAAGTGTTGTCGGGATTTTGCGTCTCGACGTTCACTCTCTCCTAAAACATTACCACTAAAACTCTGAAACACGAAGCCACAAAAATTTTACCTAAGTAACCCAGGTTAGAGTCAGGGTTGTTTAGTTTTGACCATGGTTTAAGTTTCTCAAGATTTCGTGACTCGACATACATTCCTCCCAGAAGCTATACCTTTGAAGTCCCAAGCTGTGAAGTCACGATATAAATTAAAGTATAATCAATTAAAACACTTAATTCTAGTTACGTCCTTTCTTAATTAAATCTAATCTTCTCAATCTTGGGTTTTAGAGGCTCGAAAGGTTAGAGTTAAAATCCCCGATATGACGAACGCCGAAATGCTGATTTAAATCCTAATTAAGAAAGCCAAGCTAGCATAATCAATGTTTAATGCAAATAATAATAGTGCACAGTTTACAAGGTATTTTCAAATGTTCCTTGCACCAGCTTGTGCTACGAACCATCAAAATTTATGGCATTAATTGGAAATAAGGCGAAATGGCAAAGTAAGGATATGGTTTTTATTGCCAAAATATTTATCTAAATATGATTGGACCGTTCTGTTCATAAGGACATCGTTATTTTAAATGTTCGAAGATATAGATCTTTTGCTTCCTATTTTATTCATAATGTTCATTTATATCCCGCACAGAAAAGTTTTTCTCAATAAGCTAACTTCTATATGTATATGCATTTTTATTGCAAAAGAGCTAAGTTACAATCCCCTGTCATGGCCCCACGAAAAGCATCCAAGGCAAGAGTTGAGGTTTCAGGAAAGGGTTATGATAATGTTTCAGATACTTCATCTCTGAGCATTGATTCCGTGCGAACCTATTCTTACGTTTTAGAGGTTTTGCAATCATATGTGGTGAACTGTTCAAACGATTCCAGTGACAACGAGAAAGATGACATGACTACCAAATACAAGATTGTTGTCCAGGTGGAGATGCACAGAGTAGCAGCCAGGTCATGGCTTCTTCCTTACTATGACATGATCCTATGGGCGCTAGATCATGTAGACATCCCTACCAGAACCATCATCAATGAACAAAAGATCATTGTTGGGACCTTTAGGCTAGAAAACTTACAGGTGATGTACAAGTTACCACCCACGTCAGACTTCACATACAATGCAGAGTTCCTAGAGGGTTTGAAACAGAAGGAATGCGAGCAATACGTAAAAATTTTATCTGATTTGATCAAGGATTGGGTCTCACACCCAATGAAGTTCAGGGCAGACAGCAATGGAATTTATTCCATATCTTCTTTAGAACCATATTTCAAATACATAGCGATGATGACCTGCAGATTGTACGAGAGGGAAGACACCACGCATTTGTTCCTTCCATGGGTGCCCTTGATATATTCAGTAGTAGAAGGCTCTTCTTTTGACTTGGCCAAAATGCTATTAGATAACCCGACCAGTCAAATTACAGAGTATCGGACGCAGAAAGGGAAAGAGAAAGTTGCTTCATTTTTTATGTCCACATATCTCATGGACACAGTATCTTCCATGACACCTTTTCCCTTGATGAATTGGAGATGGGATCCATCGAATGTTGAGCCAGTCCATGTATACCATTCTAATCTTTGGGAGGACAAGGATTCATATTTCGTATATGAAATCTTCAACTAGGTAATGGTATCGATGCATGTTTCCATCTTTGATAATCCACCACCCAGGATATTGGATAGCATCATGAAAAATTTAAGCAGAGTGGTTGATTGGTACATGGAGAAAGAATTTTCATACATCAGGGTTTTCGGTGCTTTTGTCCCTCGTCATACTTTACCCTTACTTATACCTAACAGGCTGGCTTGTCGTGAGATCGCCAAGCAAACCATAATTGGCAGTACAAGTAAAGAACTGAAAGGGTTTTCAAAAAAGGTATGGCCACCTTTTCCTGTTCATTTAAACACCTATTCATTATTAGACTTCGGGCATGCAAAAGCTGAGGCAACAGCCCTAGAAGATATAAATTTGATTCATATTGAATTCAAGAAACACAATCTAGATAGGGTCATGAGTAATCATTTGGCCAGTTGTGGCCTTAAAATATTTGAGCATGAGAATTCGCCTCATGATGATATTTTCCAAGGCACGAAATATTATGATGAAGTTTTGGCTTGAATACAAGCTCTGTCACTCGAAGAGAGGGCCGATGTTTTTAGATTCCAAGAGCATAGGTGGAGTTTCCTTCCTCCAGTATTACAGGGTGAAGATCCGACGATAGCAGAGGAACAACAAACAAAATCCAAAGGCTCTAAAGGTTTAGTGCCCAGCCAAGAAGGACAAAAGGATAAAGAAGAGCAAGATGGGGGCCCGAAACAGGAAGTTGAGGCTTTCAGTCCTCTAAGCGAGTCAACTTCGATCATTACTCCTAGGAAATCTTCTAAACAGGCTGGCTATCCCATCGCCTCCATTACCCCCCTACAGTCAGCAAAGGAAATCCCGAACGCAGGTTGGATTGTGGGTGAAAAATTGACACCTATATCAATAGAAAAGCTACCTCTGAATCAATTCTTCTTCGATAAGAAGAGGAAAGAGGTTGTGAGACAAGAAATCTACCAAGAGGCAGGTGTTTTCTCTAAGAAATTTAAAGTTTTAACTGATGGGAAAAATATGACGAAAGTAGAATTCGCAATGCAAATAGCAGGAACATTGGGGGCTTTCACCACGACGAACCAATATTCAATCGGGACCCTAAGGGATCAACTAAAATGGAAAAATCATTTGATCAAGACACTAGAGGCTAAACTAGCTACAACTGAGGTTGCTGCTAAAGATTAGGCAAGTGCGACTTTAGAGCAAGCAAGAATAGAAGATCAAAAAAAAATCGAGTGGCTTAAAGTCGATCTCGAACAGAAACAGTTGAAGGTTTAGATGAGTCATACTCAAATAAGCTAGCAGGGAAAATTTATAGACCATCTTTGGGCCAAACTAGAATTCTTCGAAGGCCAGGTAATCGATATCGGGATATTTCAATCCCAGGCAATAGAGATCAGAAAAAGGTTATTGGTGGCACAACAGGGTCTGCTTGTTCAAGTAGAAATAATTCAAAGAAGCTTCCAACTCATTGACTAGGTGTTGGAAAACTTCTCTCTTAAAGAAAGAGATGTCGGAGTAGCTCATGTGGCATTCCAGGAGGCTATTATAGCCACAACAAGAAGGGAAACAAATAGTAATTTTAGTTTTCCCATCGCAGAGTAGACCAGGGGTAATATCTTGTTGAAAGAATGGGAGCGAAATATATCTGAAGGTAAACAACAAGCTACGAAGCTAAGGAAATCTTGCAAAGAAATTTTTGGTTTGTTAAGTGAGATTTGTTTGGGTTCCGATGGTGAAAGTGGCTTGGAGGTACTGGGTCAGATAAATACATCTAAATATATGTTGAATATCAAGGAAAAGGAAAAAAGAGAATTCGCTGAAATATCACAAATATCTCAGACGGACATAGTGCAAATAGACAAATGACTAATTAAACCAAGTATATTGTTATGCTCTATCAATGCCAAAGATCAACAGGTGGAAGGAAAGTTGATGCTATTGATGAAAGACTGCTATATTTTTTAGTCAAATAATCAAGCAGAGCCATCTAAGTTAATATCACAGCTAGTGGAGAAGTTCATTATCTACAAGGAGCATGTGAAGAGGTATATTTCAGTGACCATATGAGAACAGAGATAAAGAAATGAAACATTTTGACTCCTTTGATTCTAACCAAAAACCTATGGAACTATTGAGATTCTAGCGCATAAAAATTTGTATAAATATATATTTTGAAGAAACAAAAAGGGCTGGACCTTTTTGATTATTTGTAATAGAGACTGTCTCTTTTCGATATTAATACAAAGCAATCCAAAGATTCCTAATTCTGTCACTATTGTGTTATGAGTTTGTTCTCTCTGTTATTTCATATTCATTCTTATTTCATTTATATATATCTGATGAATGTCACATTGCAATTTAGTAAAACTTCTACTGCAGTGATTAATATTTAGCTATCTATTATTTACAGTTTTTCCTCTGTATCAGCTTACTAGTAGGTACAAGACCTATGAATCTTTAGGTTGTCATATTTTATGCTTCATCGGATTATTTCTTATCTTATTTTCTTCTCCTGTTTATAGAGTGAGATTATCCCTCGATAGGAGCCTTATTCTATAGACATCTTAATGTTTTTCTCCATAATTCATACACCATTTTATTCAATATAATGCAGTTACAGAAAAAGGCCTTTGGTTTGCAATTTGTTTCTAATATTGATTTCTAAAGTTCTCTTTTATAAAATCAAATTGATACAACAAAAAAACTTTCGGATTTCTTTAAATTTTATGTTCCTATATGACTGTCCCTATTGTAAGACAACCCAATATTGAACCTGGTTTGATAGATCAAACCCATATCACTTTAAATCTCTTCGACACCATACTTAAAACGTCTAACACCTGGGTAGAACTTGAATGTTCATGGGATGCAATTGAAAGGGATATAAACATCAAGGAGCAGATGGAAGCCAGATAACGACAACCTAGAAATCAACCCTAGCTTCCTTTCCCAAAAGTATAACCTCCTCCCTTTTTACAGCTTACTAACTTTCATATGCCTAGACACTATACTTTTTAAAGCCTTAAGTACAGACTCTGGAACAACAGGATCATTAACTTGATTTTTCCCATCATCTTCTTCCATGGATCCTCATTTTCTTGGTCATGTTCCTTGGCTTGTACAACATCATTTCTACTACTACTTGGTGCAATATTCTACGAAAAGGTAGAGAGAAACTCTAACTTTATAATTACAAACAATCATGCAAAATTAGTGTATACTATAACAAACATTCAAACAATATATATATATATATATATATATATATATATATATATATATATATATATATATATATATAATATAAAATTGACAATATAAAAATGGATAATGAATATATAGCTAATTACCATGGGACGATATTCATTCGATCCACCATCAATGTGCCCATATTTTCTACAAAGTTTTGTGGCTGTTGCTATTAAAATTCTTATTGGACATATGAGGCACCATCTTTTACAAGGGAAATAACATCTACCATCACCCTTTTCATCCACTTTACTTTTTTTCCCACCTCTAACTATATTCTGCAGCATTCTTCCGCACAAAAATACCCTTTTGGAATCATCGTTGTTATAGCAAGATTGTTGCAACATCTTTAAATAGTCAAATATTTATAGGTCAATTTAGGTCATTGTCATCATAATTTCTATGAACAATGACCTAAATATAACTACTTATTTGTTATATTTATGTCACTTTGTCAAAGCGTATAATGGTTATAACGGTCATATCATCCCTCTTGCGATGAAAGTTGACCATATCAATTTAGACTTTGTCAAATAGTATAACAATCAATATGGATAGTATCAAAGAGTGTAATGGTCAATAGATAGCGTTGGTCTTGCAACGAATACACATGCTCATCAAAATATAGATGATAGTCCACTATATTCATGGTCTTCGCAAAACAAATGAAAGTTTGATTCCATCGAGAGAGCGATGAATACGGGATGGATTTAGAACAAAATTGAAAAATTGAAATTTTTCTCTTGAATTTTGGAATGAAAGAGTACTTTCATTGCAAGTAATCGTCATAAATTTTTCAATATGTAGTAGTGGATGAATTCATATACAAGCTCTATTCCAAAATCTCACCCAAAAAATCTATTCTCTAAGCTCTTCCAAAAAATCTAAATTTCCCATGAGAACTCCCCTCCTTTTAAAAGTTGGAAAGGATAGGGTGAGGAGGTTAGGATCATCCCATGAGATCAGGGATGTGACTCAGATCAAAACTAATCAGAGGCCACCTCACCCTCGAAGATTTTATTCTAGAAGCATCAAGAAGATTATATTTTTCTTCGTACAGATGATCGCCACACCCTTAACACTAAGAAAACTATGACAATGTCACAGGCCACTATGGTGCAACTTGCGTTGATCCTAGATCACCGCACTCTTAACATTGAGAAAGGTGTGACAATCCTTATTTATAAGGTTTTTATAGAGGAAAAGATAATTTTATCTATCTAGGAAAGCTCATCTTCATTCTTCTTAAGGGATTAAGGAAATTGCTCCTTCTAAAGACAAAGGATAGATGTACATCATTAATGTTCATAGGGGTGAAAAAAATAATCTGTAATAGTAATCCCCCTAAAAAATGAAGTTAGAACAAAGTGATAGATGAAATACTTTGTTGAGTGTGTGTTGGGAACAAGGAACATGTCGGTCAGAAACCTGCCAACAAACAAGGAAATATAGTACAATAATATATTATCACTGAGGTAGGTATTCCATACTCAAAATACAAATGAATCAAAGCATAAATGTTGACATGCAAATATCCATGTCCAGTAAGACAGGTCATGGCCACCAAACATACACTATGATCCATGCCAATATAACTCAAATATGAACATAGCCACCCAAAAATACAATGTGGATCTATGTGTTAAAGAATCAAATTTGAACATAGACATGAGACATACACTAAGGATCTATGCAAAAGTACAATATTAATATACTGCAACACAACATGAATTTGTCAGAAACGATTCAAGGTCTTCATCTCCACCACTCTATAGTATCAATCTAACCATGAAAATACATGTCATAAAGTCAAACATGGTCAAACATGGTAGAAACCACTTGATTACCTATCATTAGTGAATATCATTAACAAGTGTGAGGAAAATCACCATTAATGTCAATGACTCCCAAGGTAGACTAGTACAATCCAACGAGTGCGAATTTGTGAGCTAAAGTCAAACAATCGGCAAAATCTCCTGATCAAGGGTCAATAATGAAAACCCACTGTCAAAATCAAGGAAACCTTCCATTGGGGCATGAAAGTTCCAAGGTACCAATTAGTTTCTAAGTATAATTCCTAAATAATGAGTTGAATTCGATAGGAAAAGAATCATCATATGAGGGCCTTAATGTATCCCCCATCAATGACATGAAACGGGTAAAATGATTTGAAGTAGATCAGAGTAAAAAGTGATTAAGGATTGAATCAGGGATGGCTGACACAATATAAGGCTTAAGGACTACGGAAATGGTCGATGCAATAGAAGGCTTTCTGGGTTGAACTTCTCTTTGAACATAATGGTGATAGGACAACTGTCTTGGAAACACTGAATCAAAAAAAGAGGACCATAGACCAAATTGTAATCTTATGAAGGAATATGATCAAGTGGCAAGTGGATTTTCCAACCTAGACACAAAGCGAGTGAAAGGGTTTCATTTTCAAAAGTGACTTACTTCCATAGAATACAGGTTTAGACACATTTCTTTCCCAATTCCCCCCCACCATCTCTGACGAGTACCTATTTATTTTTACAAAAGATTGACGAGGATAACATATGCTTGAACTGTAAGCTCATCCTTTGGATGAGTCCCTCAGTGTATGTTTAGCGAACCCTAGGAAGGAGTGGTTCTGTCCTATATGGGTCTTTCGATGTTTGTTTTACAAGTCCAAAGAATGTAAACTCAGTGGTCTTTTCATGTTTATAGAGTTTGAAAAGAACTTAAAGAGGACTCTGTAACTTCTTATAATCATGCATGATTAGAGTGTTCCTTTTTCGTAAAGTAGTCTGATAAGATCAAAAAAAATATAAACTACTGCTCAATGGGCATGCTTTCTAATTCACTTTAACGAGCATGAAAGACAACAAGATCACTCGACAATCTTTTCATATTTAGAGAGTTTGAAAAGAGATTAAAGAGAACTATAGGGGGTTCTTTTTTCATATAACCTTTACGAGTCCAAAAAATTGATAAAATTATACTCGGTTACATTATCAAGTATTTACGATCATGAGAAAGAACAAAGACTAAGCTCGGGATTGTTATCATTTTTACTCAAGATTAAAACAAAACAAAACTATGCTTGGGATAGATTTTATTTTTACACAAGCTTGAACAAGAGGAAACTATACCAGATAAAACTATGCTTGAGGTATGTAATACCCCAAGGACATGTCCCAATTTCATTATGAATTGTAATTATGTTTTATAGGCTGGTGAGCCAAGTTTATATAAGCCGGTGGGCTTATGTTCTTATTAGTACAGAGAGCCTAAGTGTTTAAGGACAAGAGATTGATTTTTGTACATGTAATGGTGCACATTATTAATATAAAAACACCTCTGTGTGTGGATCGACCACGATGAATGAGTGATGGGGGGCTAATTTTCCACAAATTCTGGGTAAGGGAGAGGGGGATGAAAGGTTGCGAGAAGAGATAATCTTAAGAGCTTAATTCCTTGGGAATAATAATAAAATATTATTCCAAAGCTGTGTAAATGTTTATGTTTTATCCTAACTTCATGGAAGGGGGAACATGTGAAAAATTGGGAGCATGCAGCCCCAGGGAGACAGGTGTCAACCTGGGCACATGTAGTTAAAACCAGAGAAGTGATTCATGTTGAGGGTTCTACCTCCCATTCTCCATCCTCCGTCTAAACTCACGAATGTCTAGGATCAACCTCTATTTTATCAACTTTGTTTAGGGGAATCCTTACCTGAACTGTCAAGTCTCTGCATGGGATCTTTGTACACCCTCACGCATCCCCAAAATCTGAGCCATGAGTCTATTCTGTATTGCTGGTTGGGAAAACCAAAAGTCCCATTTTTGTTGAGCCTTGTTATGTTGTAGCATTTGTTTGTCACCAGTTTGGGAAAGCCCATGTCTATGTTTTCTGTGGACTGTTGTGTCCATGCAGTGATTGATTTTGGGTGGCTTGTTGGCCAGTGTATGTTCATATTGAGCCTCATAGTTGCCTGACTACGTTGGAACTTGAGTTGAAGGAAACACGTTGTATGACCTGTGTGTAACACTCTCTCCAGGTGAGGGAGGTGGTTGTAGCTGAAGAGGTAGGTTGTCAAGCCTATGAACGACTCTCTCCAGGTGAGAGAGTGTGCGGAGGAAGTGAGAACTCATGGAAGGGGTCTTGTAGCTGATACAAAACTCAAAGACTTTTGGTATGGTTTGTTACTTAAGCCCAAGGCAAGGTATGTTAGTAGCGAAAGAAATGTCTTGGTGAAAATGAAGGTGTATACTCCTGGGGTGGGACAGGCATGTGGGGAATGAGATTCTATGAGCAATGGGCATAAGTGGCCCCAGGGAGAAAATCCTTCCTCCATCAATGTGTGTCTTCCCATCAACCTTTCCTAGCCTAGGATTCTCTTCCTAGTGGAGCTTAGTCCCATCTCGGGGGTGACCTACTGTTGAGAGTGATGAGTAGTGTGGTCTAAGGATGGGAGGTTTGTGGAAGTTCTGCACGCAGTTTGTGGATTACATCAAGTTTCAAATATAAGTATCAATTTGTTATTAATACTATGTTTTGCGTGCCTGTGATGCTTATACGTTATCATGTATTCTGTTGTGCATATAAATTATTGTTAATGTCCTTGATGATGTATATTAGCATTAATCATGTGCTTACTCTAATTTGTTTGATTAAATATGTTAATTAGATTTATTATCCGTGTTTTATATATGAGTATGATAATTTTCCATGTAGTAATGTTAACTGGCAGGTGGATTAATGGTCGGGGATGTTACAATCTAGTACCAGAGAAAGGATACAATAATGAGCCTGGATGGGCCAGATAAGTGGTCTTTGGACCCAAGGTTTTGAGAGGAAATTGTGTCTAGAGGACTAATTTCGAACCTTAGATTGTCTCTAAGTGCCAAGGAGTTACTTGGCCACATCACGAATCTTAGGAGGTGTAGCATTAGAATAAAACTTCAGCCATAGATCAACTATGCGGAGAAGATATGCATCATCCAATCCATGTCCAGACACTTAGGAGAGCATGTAGAAGAGATCAGATCTAAGCATGTGGACCAATAGCCGTTGGATCTAGGGAACCTACAAAGGGTTTAAAACCCTTTGGAGTTGCACAGGAGTGTGGGTATCATGATATGTAAAGTCCCAACTTCATCAATATCATCCATCAGAGGGATGCATGGAGAGCGATCACCCTTTCGCTGACTCGTGACTTGAAAAGGTCAGAAGGGAAACTTTGTGAGAATTTGTGAAACGTGAATTCACGACTGGATCACAACCATTGATCAAGGAGAGATCTGGACCACTAATTGTCCAGGAGGAATTTTGACATTTTGGGAATCAGGTGAAGTGAGAAGCGCTTACGCACAAACTCCCGAAGCCTTGAATCATGAAATCTTGATGAGCCAAAGTAGTGAGTCAGCCTGACATCACTAGGATGGATGAGGACACATGGAATATGTGCCACGTGTCAGTGGTTCCCAAAGGAAAAAGAAGAAGTAGTGGGGACGAATGGCGTCACCTAGGGTAATGTGGAACTTCTCAAGAGAAACACATGTCAACACCCTAGCTGGTGACAACTGTACTATGTGGGCCCAAAGGGTAAAGTGGATCAGAATTTTGGATGTCATAATATTGGGAGAAACAAGTGTGGGAACTCTCAGGGTCTGAAGTTCCAAAGTTCCAAGGTCTGAAGTCTCGAAGTCCCAAAACTTTGAATACGGAAAGAACACCATGGATTTCAACCATTGGATGAGGGGTAAACGTGGAGCGTTGATCCACTCAACTTCGCAAGTTCAGAAATCAGAATTTTGAGACATAGTTGTATGTGCCTTGAAATCCCTGAAGGAGAAATCCTGAGTAGCACCTAGTAGTTTAGCATTTTGTCATGGCTTGTGATTGCATAGGTTGGGGACTAAGGAAAAATGAGGCTCTCACTCAAAAGTTACAGAGCTGAGTAGAGCTCGGAAAATTCATGAAATAGAAACATTTTCTTAAATTGGTTTGGTTTTTAATGTGTGGAATTTGTTAAGGAGAGATAACATGACAAATTCCAGTTGTCTGCATGTTGTGATTTCATAAGTGTGATGAGTGCCAAAACCAATTGGAATTGCCACAGAGTGCCACTAAATGGAAGAGACACATAATGCTTCCAGTTCAGAAAATGAAAGAGAGGGGATGGAAATCCACTTGGGAGTTGAAGGATATAACTCCAATGGGCACAGAAAGGAGATAGATAAGGAAGGAAATCTGAGGAAGATCATCGAAAAATTGTAGAAAGATCTCCAAACTCACCGAGAAGATAGTAGAAAACTCGGGAAAACTCAGGAAAAACAAGGAGAATTCAACGTAAAGTTGTTAAAGAGTTTGGAGAAAATAGAAAAGAAGTTGGATAAGGAGAGTGACTATGTAATATACCTCAGCCGAACTCAATTGTAAATGTAATGTAAGTGTACTTAAGCTAGTGAGTTGTTTTGACATCATTTTGTAATGCACCTTCCATGGCATAGTGCGCACATGAACTGCGCAGTAAAATGATGTAGTGTGCACATTCTCAGATGCCACATGCAGTAACTAAAGTGCATGTTATATGGAGGTTAGCGGACCTTGTGTATATGATATGTGCTATAGGCTGGTGAGCTAGTTATTATAAGTTGGAATGCTTATGTTTTGGAATTAGGCTAGAGCACCTAGATGTTAAAGGCCAGTGCACCTATTTTGTATATGTCACATGATTAATATAAAATACATCATTGTGCACAGACCGACCATGATAAAAGATATGGGGGACTAAACTTCACCAGTTAAGGAAAGGGAGGGCCAAAAGTTAAGGAAAAGGGGTAAGCTAGAGACCTTAAGCCAAAAAGGAATATTATATTAATATTTCTTTAAAACCTAAAGTATGGATAATTATTTTATCCTAAGTTCTAAAGTTGGGGACAAGTGGACCAAAGTATCTTCCAACATGACAAGTGTCAAGTGGGGGACATCCATTCATATTGTGGAGACTTACCTCATTTGGTCACTTTTTGGAGGATCATTCTCACCATCATCCTAACGATCTTTCTGACTATCATACTTCACGATCAATTTTCACTATGATTCCTTCCATCACTCATTTATCTAGTCAATGATTCCATGACCATTTCACTCACACAATCCATTATCCTTTAGACATTCATTTCACTATATCTGAGCCTATTTCCATAACCTTCTCCGGTTGGTGTACATAGTTATCTTGGGAGCAGGATTGAAGAAGTGGGTTATTAGGCCCATTGGAAATTGAAGAGGTAGGTTGTTAGGACCATGACCAATTCTTGGAGTGAGAGAATTGATGAGAATTGATTCCCAAAGGTGATAAACTGCAGCTACAGTGCTCTGAGACTTCCTGTCCAGCCTGTTGCTGAAGCCGTGGAAGGGAAGTGGGGCAGCCGAGGGACTGTTGAGTAGAGTGTTAATGTTTGTGCCATTATTATAGTTATTTTCATTTCAATAGATAAGATCATCATAAGAACAATATCACTAAGAAATACACATTCACAAGAGACACAACATTTATTCTAGGAAACCCTCTAGGGGAAGAAAACCCAGCAAAAACTTCCTTATCATAAATTGCCAATACAATGTTCAAGAGATAACTCAAACCAATACAGATAGTCTTCTCCAAGAGATGTGCCACTCTTCTCCCTCTCTCCAACTGGTAATTGCAACTTTCCTCATAAGAGAATGACAAAGTGAGTTGTGTGTTTGAAGTGAGGTGCTAGCCTCTTATTTATACAACACTGGCACATGTGAAAGGTCACAACCGGCAGGGCCGACCTCTCACTCTAGGTGGGTAAACCCACCTTTAATTAATTCAGGGTCTTCCATAATAACTGTTGGGGCCGACTTCTTACTCTGCCCTTTATAATTGTCCAATGACCAATCCGCAAAAGGGGATTTGGTCCTTATACAATTACCAACATGATTAATCCACAATGGGGATTAATCCAATAACAAAAATAATAATAATGACATGATTAATTTGCAATGGGGATTTAATCCAATAATAATAAAAATTCTCTTTGCAGTTACATTATTTCAACACTCCCCCTTAACAACAAGGGTATTCTTTCTCAGCATCAGGCAAGAGAGGTTTGCATCATTAGTGGCATCTGGAGGGAAGTATCATCAATATCATCTTGAAACATTGGCTAGCACATTTACGAGTCATCAGAAGTTTTCTCCATCAGCAACATCATCATTCTTGAAAGAATACTATCATCATCTGCATCAAATATGTATCATTAAAAATGATACCTCATCACAGCACTAGGCTGGCACATCATAGTACTACACTAGCTCAATGTCACAGCGGTTAAGCTGGTAGCTCAGTGTCAGTCACATCTTGCTTTACGTCTAACAACTAGGTCAGAAGCAAGTAATATCATCATCTCGCTTTATGTCTAACAACTAGGTCAGAAGCGAGGAATCACAATGTCATGCTTTACGTCTAACAACAAGGTCAGAAGCATGACTCATCTTGCTTTACGTCTAACAACGAGGTCAAAAGCAAGGAACACATCAACATCTCGCTTTATGTCTAACAACGAGGTCAGAAGCGAGGAATCATCTTGCTTTACATCTAACAACTAGGTCAGAAGCAAGGAATCAACAACATCATGCTTTATGTCTAACAACTAGGTCAAAAGCATGACTCATCTTGCTTTACATCTAACAACGAGGTCAAAAGCAAGGATCACACGACATCATGCTTTACATCTAACATCGAGGTTAGAAGCATGACTCATCTTTCTTTATGTCTAACAACAATGTCAGAAGCAAGGATCACACGATGTCATGCTTTACGTCTAACAGTGAGGTCAGAAGCATGACTCATCTTTCTTTACGTCTAACAACAAGGTCAGAAGCAAGGAATACATATACTCCCCCTTTTAGGGAGGTTCCTTTCATAATATACCAAGCTTATCTCGAAAGTGTTCAAACTTTACATGAGATAGAGGCTTAGTCAACACATCAACAACCTGTTCATCCGTGCTAATGTAATGGAGCTTCAAGGCTCCTCTCTGTACCATGTTGCGGATGAAATGATAGCATATCTCTATGTGCTTCAACCTATCGTGGAACACAAGATTCTCTATCATTTTAATGCAACTTTGATTGTCACATATAATCACGGTTTCTCTCATTTCCAAATCAAATAGGCTTGTCAGCAACTTTCGAATCCATATAGCTTCGCAACTAGCAAAACATGCGGCAATGTACTCTGCTTCCGTTGTGCTGAGAGAAATATTGGATTGCTTCCTACTCTGCCACAAGATCATAGCTGATCCCAGACTTAAACAACATCCAGAAGTGCTTTTTCTATCATCAATGCTTCCTGCCCAATCTCCATTAGTATATCCACTCAATGTGAAGTCATGATCTCCATCATAGATGAGACCATAATCCACTGTACCTTTAAGGTAGCTCATTACATGTTTTGTAGCCACTAGGTGAACACGTCTGGGCTCTACCAGAAACTGAATCAAGGTGTTCACTTCAAAACAAATGTCTGGTCTGGTGTTCGTCAGGTACATTAGTGATCCAATAATCTATCTGTACAGTGTGGAATCTATCAAATCTGACGAAGTATCGACCAGCAGTTTCAGCTTTGCTTCCATGGGAGTATTCATGGACTTGCATTCTAGCATGTCGAATCTCTTTAAGATTTCAATCATGTTCTTCCCTTGGTTAAAGAAGATTCTTTTTAGACTCTTCCATACCTCAAGACCTAAGAAGTAATGCATTAGGCCAAGGTCTTTCATTTCAAATTCTGCAACAAGTCTCTGTTTACATTCAGTGATGAGATTTTCTTCTCCAGTTAAGAATAAGTCATCCACATACAGTAATAATATTACTGGTTCATTATCCATAATCTTGAAGTAGAGATTTGTGTCTGCTTTACTCTTGGTGAAGCCTAAGCTCATCAATAAACTTTCTATATGGCCATACCAAGCTCTGGGATCTTGCTTCAATCCGTATAAGGCTTTCTTCAATCTGTAGACATGAGACTTCTTGTCTTCAACCTCAAATCCTTGGGGTTTCTCTATATACACTTCCTCTTCGACAACACCATTCAGGAAAGTTGTATTCACATCCATCTGATGCAACTTCCATTTCATCTTAGCTGCAAGAGCTATAATGGTCCTGATTGAAGTGTATCTGGCCACAGGAGTGAATGTCTCTTCATAGTCAATGCCTTCCTTCTAGGAAAATCCACGAGCGACAAATATTGCTTTATACTTCTCAATACTTCCATCAACAGTATGTTTTATTTTGAAGAGCCATTTGTAGATAACCCATCTTTATTCTTCAATCTGGGAACTATTTCCCATTCTTGATTAGTATTCCTCTATCTTGGCATCTACCCATTCTTTTCTCTGAATGGCTTCTTCAGAGAAGGTAGGCTCTTCATCTGGGAGATCACATATCAAAGCCGTGTAACTGGAGCATGGCTTTGGTCTTTTCACCTGTCTCAAGGCTCCTTCTGGAACACCATACTTCTCTCCATCTTGAATAAGCTCTCTTGCCCAAGCAAGATTTCTTTTATGGGAGAAGGTCATTTGAGGAGGTTCTTTAACTTCTGTTATATCATGATCTTCAGGAGTCTCCTCATTAGGGGAAGTTACGACTTCCCTTACAGGTTCTGCAACTCTAGGAACTTCCCTCACGTATTATGTAGTCCTAGGATTTACAGGTTCCTCTTCATATACTTCTTCAAGATGGCATCTTCTCGATTTATTAAGTGTTGCTTCTTCATCAAAGGTCACGTCCCTTATTATCTCAATGTAGTGGTGATTAGGTATGTATATTATGAAGGCCTTGGATACCTCACAATATCCCACAAACATTCCATTCTTTCCGGAGGGTTCCATCTTGTTTCTTTTCTCTTTCGATATACGAATAAACATTAGACAACCAAATATTTTGAGATGGCTTATCTCTGGCTTCTTTTCGGTGAACATTTCTTCTGGGGTCTTGAACCCAAGTGCACTATGGGATAATCTGTTATGCACATAAACAACTGCCATTGCTGCTTCTGCCCATAAGCACATAGGAAGATCTTGATCTTCACAGCTTCCAGCATGGTTCTGTTCTTCCATTCAGCTACACCGTTTTGTTGGGGATCTTGATCCCAACACCTTTGCAAAATTTCACGAGCTCTTTCGAGGTATATTCTCCTCCATTATCTGACCTGAGTATCTTAATCTTCCTTACATAAGGGTTCTCTTCTCAAGGCTTTGAATTCCTTGATTTTGTTGAATACTTAAAATATATCCAGGTCTTTTACGAGAATAATCATTAATGACTGATACATAGTATACATAACCATTATTGGAGGATGATGGCATTGGGCCTCATACATCTGAATGAATGAGTTCTAGGACTCCTTCTGCCTTGTTGTCCCTCTTCAGAAATAGGTTCTTGACATTCTTCCCTTGTGCACATCCATTGCATACACCTTCATGGTCACCTTTGAGTTATGGTAAACTTGTGACAACTTTGCATATGTATGGTAGCGCCTTGTAGTTGATGTGAGCTAATCTTCTAGAGTTCACATGGATTTTTCAATAGCGTGGGTCATGGCATCTTCTGAGTGACCCACCTTCTTCTTTTCCACTGATGATTGCTTCATTTATGATTTCTTCTTTAGCACGTTGCCTTCTGCAACCTTCTCTATAGCTTCCTCATGTGACTTGGAGCAAGGTCAACAAAACAACAAGCAAGAATAATATCCTTCTTGATAATATAAAGCAATAGCACAAACAATCATCACAGTAGCTCCTTTAGATCTTATTACTTATAATTTAGCAAAGATTAAAGGTAAGGAATACAATATGAAATGAGGTCAACACTCTCTTAGTGTTGTGACCAAGCATTCTTCCATGGAAATCTAAAACTAACACACGAGGTTTCTCCTAGAGAAGGTGTTAGTCATATTAGGCAAAGTATTTACATCTACATTCTCACATACTATCAAGTATAATACTTTACAATGATTGTTATCTCAACTAAAGTCATCATCTTGTCATGTGTACCTTTGAATCTTGATTAATCAAACCTAGAGCCTTGTCCTTAAGAGTGAGTGCTTGCTTTTCTTCCAGGTCTCCTTCACTCAAGTGACGAGTACTTTATTCAACCTATCAGTTGTACTAAGACAATATGCTATCTTGACAAAAGGTTAGGTTAGAGGATAAGCTCTATGATCAAATTTTAATCCTNCTTCACTCAAGTGACGAGTACTTTATTCAACCTATCTGTTGTACTAAGACAATATGCTATCTTGACAAAAGGTTAGGTTAGAGGATAAGCTCTATGATCAAATTTTAATCCTTCTAATGATTTGATCATAGATTCAACATGCAACACTGATCAAGATACTTTCATAACAAATTGATGCATATTAGAATAATCACACCTGGGTTGCATCATTCCTCTGAATGTGTTGGATCTTGAGATTCTTCTGGATCTATGGCAAAGCATCCCTTCTCCTGCAAATACTCTTTAGGCTTTAACCATTAAACATATGTGAGTACATACCTTGGATAACATTTGCAGGTGGTGGCTCCATATTGGTGGTAGCGGTAATCATTACCAAAAAATTCAAGAGTGATTGCAATTGGTTCTATGGCTGCAAATGCAACTGGTACTGCAACTCTAGTTGGTTTTGAGACTGCAACTGCAACTGCAACTTAGGGTTTTATGAGGAAACCCTAATTTTTCAAACTTTGAATTTTGAAATTCTGATCCAGGAGATAGATGCACTGAGCTGAGGCGAGTTAGCTGGTGTAGTCAGAATTTCAAAAATCCAACTTTTACCCCTTCAAATCTAAATTGCGGATTTCTGGACTGGTGCTTCTGGTTTTCTGGTACTCTGGTACTTCTGGTACTCTAGTTTTCTGGTTTTCTGGTACTTTGTGAAACTAGGGTTTCACTTTCTAGGAGATGTAGCCACTAAAAAGGTGCGCTCTAAGTGCCAAAATGATCCTTGGGGGAGGGTGCATCTTTGTAGGTGGTTAGGGAGCTGAAAAGATTCACTTTTGCAAAATCCTAATTTTTGGGTACAGTAACAATGACGTTTTTCCTCTTCTGAAATATGCTTCCTTCAAGTTGGCTCTGATACCATGTTAATGTTTATGCCATTATTATAGTTATTTGCATTTCAATAGATAAGAGCATCATAAGAACAAGATCACTGAGAAATACACATTCACAAGAGACATAGCATTTATCCTGGGAAACCCTCCAGGGGAAGAAAACCCAGCAAAAACTTCCTTATCATAAATTGCCAATACAATGTTCAAGAGATAACTCAAACCAATACAGATAGTCCTCTCGAAGAGATGTGCCACTATTTTCCCTCTCTCCAACTGGTAATTGTAGCTTGCCTCATAAGAGAATGAGAAAGTAAGTTGTGTGTTTGAAGTGAGGCGCTAGCCTCTTATTTATACAAGACTGTCACGTGTGAAATGTCACAACTGGCAGGGCCAACCTCTCACTCTGGGTGGGGAAACCCACCTTTAATTAATTATGGGTCTTCCATAATAACTATTGGGGCCAACTTCTTATTCTTCCCTTTATAATTATCCGATGACCAATCCGCAAAAGGGGATTTGGTCCTTATACAATTATCGACATGATTAATCCACAATGGGGATTAATCCAATAACAATAATAATAATAATGACATGATTAATCCGCAATGGGGATTTAATCTAATAATAATAAGAATTCTCTTCGCAGTTACATTATTTCAACACAGAGAAGGGGCACACTTTCTTGGGTGTGACAGACATGTGGGGAATGTGAGGCAATAGGTTGTTAGTTGAGCGAGCACTTGAGCCAGAGTCTTTCCTTTTGTCTATGAACCCTAGACTTGTTAGGAATAACTTTACTTGAAGACTCACTTCAGCTTAGCGATCTCCTCCTTTAAAGAATCAAACCAGATCGGTTGATTCTCTCCAACACTTTCGGTCATTTCAGTCGTGGACTCCTCCTTCTTCTGCCGCTTGCTCCGTTTCTTCTTAGCAGTTGTCATGTTGATGACTAAATCCTTCATAGTGGGATTCATCCTGACTTCCAACTGTGAGTCTATAGTTGGCTCTGTGTGGAATTTAGTCACTAGAATGTGTGAAAGTACCCTTTCCTCCTTATTCCTAGGAAAGTCTAGCATGTTGCCCGAATAACCAGTCTCACTAGATTTAGCCTTGTCCATGTATCTCAATTTGTGGATACCAAAATGCTTTTATAGAGAGAAGAAATTCGAGAAATTTGGAGATCACTTCGTTTATGGATAAGAAGATACCTTCATACTTGAGGATTGGTAGTTATGGAATTCCAATTATGAAGCACAGACAAACTATGTATAAGAGCGTTGGGTTTCCATGCTAAGATAATCCATTTCAAATGATTAACTTTTGAGTTCATTACATGGAAGATTTTAGTTGACGTCACATGCCTACGAAGTACCGAACAAGTGAAACAGGGTTATCTGACTAGCCATCGCCCGCTCTACGAGTGGTGGATTTGACATATTGAAATATGTGATACCACTTCATGGAGAAAGTGGTTTCGAAAAACCACCTTCTTGTCTAGATGTATCTCTGAAGGCGTCATGCATCTATGTTTTCAAGACTTGGGTCTTATCTATATTTTTCATTGTGATAACACCAGGAAATCATGAGAGATAATTATGATGTATATATTTAACCAAAATGGTTCATATTTTTCATGAATTGTTGAATTGTTAATCTAATAATTTTCGATGGCTGCATGTTTTGTAGAATTAACAACAACTATATCAGATCATACCAATGCAGAGTCCATAGGATTGGAAGAATCACAGGGGAATTATAGTCAGCAAGATGAGAGCAGAGGGGTGGATGTCCATTTGGGAATTGAAGGAACAAACTCCAATGGACATGGAGAAGAAAGGAATGAAAACATGATTATGGCAGAGACCATTAAGAATTTTCAGAAGGATGTCCAAAGATATAAAGATGATAATGAAAGGCTTATGAGAGACAAAGAAAAGTAGGATGACTTCAACATGAAGTTATTGGAGGGATTGAACATAATAGAAAAGAAATTGATTAAGGAGAATGGATTAAGCAAATCTAGAAGTCACAAGCCTTCGGATGAGGAAAGAAAAGCAATAAGTATTAGAATATATCACCATCACTCCCCAAGGAATTCCAATAAAAGAACATGAAACATCTTGATTCCATCCCCTGTCATAAGGTATAAGAGTTCTGGGGTAGATGAACTACGAGGAGAAATGAACAAAATCAAACCTCCTACATTTGATGGAGAGCACAAAAAGGATGAAGATGCAGAAACATGGGTGCTGGACATAAGAAATTATTTTCAATTGCATAATTATTCTTCTCATGCAGAAGGTAGAACTGCTATTTATCAACTCAAAGGAAATGCCTCCGTGTGGTGTGATTAGTTTGTGTAGGTGCAACACATTAAAGAGAAAAGTGTTACTTGGAGGGAATTCAAGAAGTATTTTGAGAAGAAATACTTGACTAAGAGATACTATGACAAGAAAATGAAATAGTTCTTTGAACTCAAGCTTGGAAGTATGACCATAGATGAATATGAGAGAAGGTTTCTATAACTACTAAAGTATGTCTCTTTCATCAAGGATGATACAATCAAAATTCAAAGGTATTTGAGTGGATTTCCATCACTCATCAGTGACAAAATAAATTATGATGATCCCAAGACATTGGAAGAGACCATAAGGTGAGCTAAATGCCTATATGATTAGTAGAAAGCAAGGCCAACTTTCCAAAAGGCTTGGGAAGACAATAATAAATTCAATATGGATCAAAGGAAGAAGGGAGCTAAGCCACCATTCTTCATAAATAATCCACTAGGACAGAAAATGACTAAAGAACCCAGAACGATTGACACAAGGAGTCAAAGGCCAAGGCAACCACCTATTCAATGTTGGGGATGTAAAGGAGATCATAGGTTTAGAGATTTTCCTCACAGAGGTGAAAAAGGTAGGGTTGTTCACAATGTACAGCAAGATGAAACAATGGAGGACATGGGAAGATATGTGCCAAGGATTTATGTAGCCCTGGAAAAAAAGAAAGCAGAGTATCAGTCCCACATGATTGAAGATGAAGGTATGATCAACAACCAAACCATTGTTATTTTAATTGATTCAGGAGCTAGTCATAATTATATGGACCCTAAGATGATGGAAAGTTTGTAATTTCCAAGAAGTAAGCATGGCAAATCCTGGTTGGTGCAGTTGGATACAGGAGCTAGAAAAAAAGTTAATGAGATGGTTAAGTCATGCCTCATAGACATGAATGGACTGAACACCAAGGCAGATTTAAACATCTTGCCTTTAGGCTCCTATGAATGTCTAATTGGGATGGATTGGTTGGAACAACATCACTCTCTCTTAGACTGTCACAACAAAGCATTTACTTTCCTGGATGAGGAAGGCAAACTAAGGAAATTACAGGGAATTCCCAGGGTAGTAACCATTAGAGAAATTTCAACATTGCAGCTGAAGAAATGTTACAGAAAAGGGTGTCAAATAATTGCAGCTCATTTGGCGAAGACAACTAGAGATAAGGTGTAAAATTTGGAGGATCATGCAGTCATGGAATATTTTGAAGATGTGTTCAAGGAGGTACCTGGACTACCCCCAAGGAGAGACATTGATTTCTCTATAAATTTAATGCGTGGAGCAACGCCAGTATCAAAGACTCCTTATAGAATAAGTACATCAGAGTTGAAGGAGTTCAAAATGCAGCTTGAAGAACTTCACAAGAAGGGGTATATATGCCCAAGTGTGTCATCTCGGGGTGCCCTAGTATTGTTTGTGAGAAATAAATATGGAACACTAAGATTGCGCATTGACTTCAAATAGTTGAAGAAAGTGACTGTTAAGAACAAGTATCCTCTACCAAGGATTGATGATCTATTTGATCAATTGAAGGATGCAAAGATATTTTCAAAGATAGATCTCAGATCAGGATACCATCAAGTAAGGATTAAAGAAGAAGATATCATCAAGACCTCCTTTAGGACAAGATATGGTCATTATGAGTTCACAGTGGTGCCATTTGGGTTGACAAATGCACTATTTGTTTTCATGTGCTTAATGAATGGTGTTTTCTGAGAATATTTGGACAAGTTTTTCATTGTCTTTTTGGATGACATTCTTATATATTCTAAGTTAGAGGAAGAGCATGAACATCATTTGAGGATGGTGTTGCAACTATTAAGGGAACATCAATTGTATGCCAAATTGATCAATTCTCATTTTATCATAAACAAATTCATTATTTGGGGCATATCATTTCAAAGGATGGGATAGCAGTGGATCCTGAGAAGATAGAGGCCATTAGAGAATCATCATCACCGAATAATGTGATAGAGGTGAGATCATTCATGGGTCTTGCAGGATACTACATAAGATTTATTGAAGGATTCTCAAAGATTTCACACCCAATCACTTCCTTGCAAAGAAAGGGAGTGAAGTTTCAGTGGACACTGCATTGTGAGAAGAGTTTCCAACACTTGAAACAATTATTGACAAGTACTCCAATATTAAGGATCGCGGACCCAAATGAAGACTTCATTGTATGCATCGATGCATGTAATGAAGGACTTGGTGGAGTCCTCAGTCAAAATGGGTTTGTCATATGTTATGAATCAAGGGAGTTGAAGGATCATGAAAGAAACTATGCCACTCATGATTTGAAGATGGAAACCATAGTTCATGCCTTGAGGAAATGGAGACACTACCTCATAGGGAAGAGGTTTGAGCTAAGAACAGACCACAATGGTCTGAAATATTTATTTGATTAGCCAGATATAAATGCTAGGCAAAAAAGATGGTTAGAATTTCTAAGCGAATATGACTTTGATATAAAGCATATCAAGGGGAAAGAGAATAAAGTGGTTGATGCACTCAGCAGGAGGGTGCATGAATTGCATGTTACAACCATTAGCATGTATCAGACTCATATTGAAAGAAAAATTATGGAGGCTGCAAATGCAAATCTGCAATATAGAGAAATGGTAGAAATGCTACAGTAGGGTAAGATGCCAAAAAAAGGTGGATAATTATAATCTGGGAATAGATGGAATATTGGTGTACAAGAACATAATTTTTGTTCCAAATGCCCAGGACTTGAAACGTACGATTTTGAATGAGATGCATAATGTTTCTTATGCAGAGCACCCTAGATATCCGAAAACCATGGAAATGATCAAGAGACATTACTTTTGGCTAGGTATGAAGAGAGAGATCGTTGAATACATCACTAGATGTATGGAATGCCAGAAAGTTAAAGTTGAGAATAGGCACCCAACAGGGTTGTTGCAACCTTTACCCATTTATGAATGGAAGTGGGAAATGGTGACAATGGATTTTATTATGGGGTTTCCTATAACAAGAAAGCTGCATGATTCGATCATGGTGGTGGTGGAAAATATTATGAAATCTTCCCATTTTATTCCACTGAAAACTACTCACAAGGAAACATATGTTGTTAATATTTTCATGAAGGAAGTAGCACAATTGCACGAGATTCCTAAAACAATTGTATCTGACAAAGACCCAAAATTCACCTTGAATTTATAGAAAGGATTGTTCAAAGGATTCAAAACGAATATGAACTTTAGTACAACTTATCATCCTGAGTCTGATGGATAGACAAAGAGGGTGAACATAGTGATAGAAGATATACTAAGAATGTATGTGATGGATAAACCATCGAAATGGAAAGACTACCTACATTTGGTAGAATTCACTTACAACAATGGGTATCAGGCATCATTGAAGATGAGCCCATTTGAAGCACTTTACAATAGAAAGTGCAATACTCCAGTGATTTGGGATAATCCAGCTGATAGGACAATAGTTGGGATAGAATTACTCAAAGAGATGGAGGACCAAATGATAAAAATTAAGCAGAATTTAAAAGCTACCCAAGACAGACAGAAAATTTATGCCGATAAGAGAAGAACCCATAGAGAATTCAAAGTGGGTGATCATGTTTTCCTAAAAGTGAAAGCTAACAGGAGTTCCCTGAAGTTGGGAAGCTGCACCATGTTGGCAGCCAGATTTTGTGGGCCATTTGAAATCCTACAGAGGATTGGTCCAGTTTCTTATATGATTGCATTGCCTGCATATGTGTCTATTCATAATGTCTTCCATGTATCATTTCTAAAGAAATATATACTTGATGCTAATCATGTTATTGATTGGAATGTGATTCAGGTGGAGCAAGAAGGCGATTTTCAAGTGCATCTGGTGTGCATTTTGGACCGGAAAGTCAAGAAGATCCAGAACTGATCCATAGGGCTTGTAAAGGTCCAATGGACCTGGTATGGTCCTGAGGATGCTACTTGGGAGCATGAGGATGCAATGCAAATAGAATACCCACATATTTTTGAAGATTTTTGAAAAACTTTGTTGTATATGGGTGTATGATGCATTGAGGACAGTGCATAAATAAGGGGAGGGGATTGTAATATCCCTTGACGAAGCCCAATTGTAAATGTAATGTAAGTGTACTTAAGCTGGTGAGCTGTTTTGACATCATTTTGTAATTCACCCTCCATGACATAGTGCGTGCATGAACTGCACAGTAAAATGATGTAGCGTGCACATTCCCGGATACTGCGCACAGTAACTAAAGTGCACACAGTATGGAGGTCAATGAACCTTGTGTATATGATATGTGTTATAGGTTGGTGAGCCATTTATTATAAGATGGAATGCTTATGTATTGGAATTAGGCCAGAGTGCCTAGATGTTAAAGTACAGTGCACCTATTTTGTATATGTCACATGATTAATATAAAATACATTGTTGCGAACAAACCAACCATGATAAAAGAGATGGGGGACTAAGATTCACCAGTTAGGGAAAGGGAGGGCCAAAAGGTAAGGGAAAGGGATAAGCTAGAGAGCTTAAGCCAAAAAGAAATATTATATTAATATTTCTTTAAAACCTAAAGTATGAATAATTATTTTATCCTAAGTTTTAAAGTTGGGGACAAGTGGACCAAAGTAGCTTCCAACATAACAAGTGTCAAGTGGGCTACATGCATTCATATCATGGAGACTTATCTCATTTGGTCACTTTTTAGAGGATCATTCTCACCATCATCCTAACGATCTTTCTAACTATCATACTTCACGATTCGTTTTCACGATGATTCCTTCCATCACTCAGTTATCCAGTCAATGATTCCATGACCATTTCACTCATGCATTACGTTATCCTTCAGAAATTCATTTGATTATGTCTAAGACTATTTCCATAACCTTCTCAAGTTGGTGTACCTGGTTATCTTGGGAGCAGGATTGAAGAAGTGGGTTGTCAAGCCCATGGGAAATTGAAGAGGCAGGTTTTCAGGCCCGTGAGAAATTCTCCAAGCAAGAGAATTGTTGAGGATTGATTCCTAAAGGTGCTAAACTGCAGATACAATGTTGTGAGACTTCTTGTTCGGCCTATTGCTGAAGCCCTAGAAGGGAAGTGGGGCAACCAAGGGATTGCTGAGAAGAGAAGGGGCACACTTCCTTGGGTTGGATAGGCATGTGGGGAATGAGAGGCAGTAGGCTGTTAGTTGGGAGAACACCTGAGCTGGAGTATTTCCTATTGTATATAAACCCTATCCTGGTTAGGAGCCCATTTACCCAGGTGGAGTTCAATCCTAGCTCGGGGGTGACTCACTGTTGAGAGTGATAAACAGTGTAGTCTAAGGCTTGGAGGTTCGTGGACAGTCTGTACGTAGTTGGTGACAATATTTCCAAGATAAGTACCAATCGTATGATAAAATTATATGATACATTGTTATTTACATGATTATGTTATGGTTTATCATATATGTGATTATAATTGCATGTATTATTATAGGTATTTACCTGTATATGCTGCATATCTACGTTTACCATTATTTCGATAGGAAAATCGTATATTATAGAATGTAATTGTTTTTTTATGTTATATGTAAAGATTCTGCAAGAGTGTTGTATGTATATGTTTAAGTTTCATGCAGTTTGAAGAGAAAATTTATGTGGAATAGCTCAGTTGAATACTGGGTATGTTACCATATGTTCCGCATTAAGAGAATGAAAGCATTCCCTAGAGTAGCATGGCCTGGCCTATTTAAGGCTGGGGATGTTACCAACTAGTATCAGAGTATTAGATATTACTCTGGAGTGGCATTCCCCAGCCTGTGGTTGCTCGGGGGACGTTAGAGACTCGAGCAGAATAGGGAAACACTGAACTTCTGAGGGGAGAAGCAGATCAAGGAGTGTTGGTATACACCATCATCACTCCCAAAGTTGCTCCAAGAGAAGGGCACATAGTAGCTCATGCCCATATCCTGCTAGAAAGCACAAGAGATCTAGAGTGGATGAACTGAAGGGAGAAATGAATAAGATTAAGCCTCCTACATTTGATGGAGAACATAAGAAATAAGAAGACACCAAAACATGGTTGCTTGGCATGAGGAAATATTTCCAACTAGAGAATTATTCCTCTCATGCAGAAGGAAGAATTGTGATGTATCAACTGAAGAAAAAGGCATCCATGTGGTGGGATCAGTTTGTGCAGGTACAACACATTAGAGAGAAGGATATCACTTGGAAATAATTTAAAAAGTATTTTGAGAAGAAGTATTTGACTAAGAAATACTATGACAGAAAGATGAAATAGTTATTTTAACTCAAGCTAGGCAACATGACCATTGATGAGTATGAACAAAGGTTTATGGAATTGCTAAAGTATGTTATGTTCATCAAAGATGAGACTGTCAAGATTCATAGGTATCTAAGTGGATTTCCACCTTCCATTGGTGAAAAGATTCATTATGATGATCCCAAGACTATGGAATAAATGATTCATTATGCAGACTATGCAACTCGCTACGGGAACCAAGAGGAGATTCACTGAGTTGGTTAAGTCCTATCTAGTAGACGTGAATGGACTGTGCACAAAGGATGAATTGAATATTCTGCCTTTAGGGTCTTATGATTGTTTAATTGGCATGGACTGGTTGGACTAGCATCATGCCATCTTGGAATGTTGTAATAAGGCATTCACTTTCCTAGATGAGGAAGGGAATCGGAAAAAATTCCAAGGAATTCTCATAGTTGTTGCTATCAGAGAAATCTCAGAAATATAGCTGAAGAAGTGCTACAGAAATTGTTGTCAATTATTTGTAGCCTATGTGGAGGAAACAACCAAGGATAAGGTGTCATGTATTGGGTATCATGAGGTACTAAATGAGTTTGAGGGTGTATTCTAGGAGGTACCAGGATTACCTCTGAAAACAGATATTGACTTCTCTGTAAACTTGATCCCTGTAGAAGATCCAGTGTTGAAAGATTTTTACAAAATGAGTATGCCAGAGCTGAAAGAGTTACAATTGTAGCTTGAAGAGCTTCTAAATAAGGGGTATATACACCCAAGTGTGTCACCTTGGGGAGCCCCAGTTCTGTTCATGAAGAAGAAATATGGAATGCTAAGATTGTGTATCAATTTCAGACAATTGAACAAAGTGACTGTAAAGAACAAGTATCCTCTGCCGAGGATTAATGACCTCTTCGATTAGTTGAAGGATGCAAAGATATTTTTGAAGATAGATCTCAGGTCGGGATATCACCAGGTAAAGATAAAGGATGAATACATCAACAAGACTTCCTTTAGAACAAGGTATGGTCATTATGATTTCAAAGTGGTGCCATTTGGACTGTCAAACGCACCTACTATTTTTATGTTCTTGATGAATGGTGTTAGCAATCAAATAATTCATTATGAAATTTGTTTGAAAAATGATACCTCAGATTGTGGAGGAATTTTGACTACCTTCCCAAGATCTAAAAATATATCTGAAAGTACCAATGGAAATCTTAGGATTTCTAGATGTCAATCGACTATTCAAGCATGTAAAACAGACTCTCCACGGCTCAGAAATTCGATTTTTCCCAAGGAAGTTTTCATTAAAACAATTGCGCTTTCACCAGATCATTGGTTTTGAAATGTGATAGTAAGTTGTTGAAAGATTTCCTTTTCACCAACTAAAGGGGCGAATTTAGGACAAAAGAGCCACTGAAAGTGCAGAAGAGTCCATAAACGTCTTCTTTCTTCCCAGATCGCGAATTTTTAATTCCTGAACACGTGGGAAAGGTGTCAAATGATGGATAATAATTAGGAGAAGCTAGAATATCTTTCTCATGAAGTTTTAAAGACATGTGGTGAGGAAATAACACTGTTATAACCCTAAATTGCACCACACATGCTTACCTAGCATCAGGCCAACTCATATCCCTTCTTTGCCAAAACTCTACTAAACAACTCTTTGAAAATCCTCTTGTGTCAAGGCCCACATGCCCTAACCCATTACTACATGTGTGTGCATGCTGGATGACTCACTACAACCCACGTGTACCTAACAAAGCACAGAAAAAGGAAAGTTGTCAACAGAACAAAAATCTATGGGTCAGTTAACTGAAACTCCCGGCCATGCATGGCTGAGGGTTCGTCCAAAACCCTAGCTCCTTCTAGCCTATAAAAGAAGGGGTAGGGGTACCATTTGGAAGAGGAAAAAATATAGCAAAGAAACTCTGCCCATTTACGTAATCCATTGTCCCAACCCTTTAGCCTTTCCTCATGCCAAAGGAGATTTAACGCAAAGTAGTTGAAGGACAGAAGAAGAGGAGCCCAAGATCAAGTTCAAGGAGCGGTGGTTGGTCTCATCTTTGTTTGTAAGTTGATTCAATTTCATTAATAAAAAGAATACTTTTCCCATCCCAATGCATGAATTGTCTATGGTTTGGTTAATTTATGCTTTATTTCTAACCCTTGAGTAGAGAAGTAGCATGCATGCATAGTTGTTGTTTGTCTTGAGTGCAGGTCATCTCTGGAAGGAGCAACGCAAGCAAGTAATCGAAGAGAAATGGAGGATCTACATCGAACATCGGTAATAAGGTTAGTGGGCCTCTTCCATGCATTTACTATGAAAGAGGGGTTTAAATATTGGGTTGTAGGTAAAAAAGTAGTTTCTTTTCGGTCAAAATCTGCATGCATGTCTGACCCTAGTTTGCTAGTCTGTAGGGTATTTTTCCCAAAAACAACCAACAAATGGCACAATAACTCTTGACAGAAAATCTCCCAGTCATCAAAAATAAATTTCTGAATCTGTGATTACCACCTACAGACTTCCAAATAATGCTTTAGTTTTCAAATTCAACTTGTAATGATCAGATTAAATCTATTTGGTTAAATATTAGGTTATTTTATTGTATTAATTTGTGTACTCTATTTTCCATATTTAGAAATCAAGATCCATGTTTATAGGATCTGAGATCTGTTGTAAAAGATATAAATACCTATCATTTGATAGAAGCAGGGGGTCGATTTTGGATACAGGAACTATACCTTTGTAACAAACTTTTCATATGATAATACAAATCACAAGTTTCTCTCTCTATTAATGTCATATTTCCACCCTTCTTCTTCACTCTTATTCAAGTTGTTTTAACTATGAAATGACTATCATCTCATTAGTCAGTTCATAACTTGATTAATAGTTTCTTACATTGTTTATTAAACCCATCATTGTGTATCTAGTTTATAAGCATTGTCTTCTTCACCCACTTAAAGCTATTATCTTATTATTGATCCTTCAGGGCATTAGTTTATTTGATTATTAATTTTGATTGTATGGATACTATATTGTAGTTGAGTTATCCCATTGATAGACACATATAAAAATACAAAATCAAGTTTACTTTAAGTTACCAAGTGCCTTTTTCTTACAACCTCAAAGAGTTTCTTGGAGTGATAACAAATTGGCACCATTTCTGTGGAGAGGAGATTGAAGCTCAGCTTCCTTGGGACACGACAAGATCCATCTTTGATGATAGACAAAGTCTAGACACGAATCAGTTGTAATAATCTATCTAGTGACTCCATGAAGGAAGATTCAGTGGCGACTCTATTGTTCATAAATCTGTTGGCGAATCCACCGGTATGAAATGAACAAGAGGTATGCATTCTGTGATTTTTCAAGTATTTTTGGTTATCCTCATCCAGTGCCTAGTAGAGATGAATGGGAACGTAGTATTCCCATAGTTTGAGTTGAAGAGCGGGAAGTGCCAGCTAAACATTTGTTGGACTTTCATGACTGCATGCATCGGTTGCAAATTGTGCATGAGGATGTTCAGATCCGACTCTTATTTTTCTCATTAGAGGGAATTTCTCGTGATTGGTACCGGTCTCTGCCTATCACCAATATCATCTCTTTGGAAGAATTTCATGTTTCCTTTCATTTGTTCTGCAAAGAAATTTTTTCAACTGACCTTTTATTTTCTGAATGTTTTCATGAATTCAAATTATTGACTAAAGATTTAGATAATCAAAAAGAGTATGTTGTTATAAGAGAAACCTCTCATTGTGACCAAGATATTGATGATATTCACAATGTTATCCATAGTATAGATGCTTGTGATATTGTAACAAATGCATATATTGTCTTAGGCTGTCGGGAAGATCAAATTGTTCCCTTTGAAGACTTGAAAGATGATGATCAGATTGATAGATCAACAGGCGAAAGTATTGGATCTGCAGTAGATGTTGAGGGCAGACCACATCTTCCAGATTTGCAGATCAAGGGAAGTTGCAGTAACCATAAGAAACAAGATTTGCAAGGACTGTCTAATCTTCATCTTGAACATTAGAAATATCTTCCTTCTCCTTATGATTATTTGATTTCAAATTATGATGAGGAACGAGGTGAGATTTTTCCAAATTTGTTTCATGATTTTATTGTTGATCCTGTTATTCAAGAAGATTCATCTTTGTCATTAGGATCTTATCTTGATGCTCCTATATTTGAACAATACAGTGATGAGGAAGGAGATGTTAAGGTTTTTGAAGATTTATTGTTTACTCAAATTCCATTTAGTTCTTATTTTCAGTAGAGAGATGATCAAAAGTATGTGCATGTTGTGATTGATGCTTGTCACAAATCCGTTG
Source organism: Picea mariana (assembly GCA_032191745.1). Classification (NCBI taxonomy): domain Eukaryota; kingdom Viridiplantae; phylum Streptophyta; class Pinopsida; order Pinales; family Pinaceae; genus Picea; species Picea mariana. The sequence continues at coordinate 562,867 of JASDQU010100212.1, read as the reverse complement.
AAGATATTTTTAGTCTTGATATATCATGCACACATATTATTATTGGAGAAGAAATTTTTAGCTATGATAAGTCAAGATATCATCATGATGAAATCAGAATGCAGATAAATGGTGAAGGGAAGCATAAAGATTCAAATCAGCAGTTGAGTTTGCATTTTCCTTCAACAAAAGAAGAACAATTTACTTTCAACATTGATATCATTAAAGGAAGCCAACATCACTTCAATCTACAATTGAAACAACAACATGAAGAGGCATTTCCTTGGGTCTATCATGACCCTTTTGTTGATTTTCTGAAATCTACGAGCAACATAAATGCCAAGATATATTTGTCAGATGATGGTTGGTTCTACCATCTTTTCAAACTATATTTTTGCATGCTATAGTTTCATTTCTAGGAGTAGGTGTGAGAATACGCTTCTCATACGAGAAGTTAGATCATGTTTAGTTTTTGATTTTTGAAATAAGAAGGAAGACTACAACAAACTACAGTCAATTTTTAGTTTAGAAGAGGATTAGTTGAAGCCAATGTTATCTCTTGTAATAACACAGCCCATTCATTTCATTTCTAGGTGATAGCATGGTCATTAATAAATATTTATATAATTTTTATTAATCTTGAGTGTCAAAATATAGGGAATAATTTGTTGTCTCCTATAATAAATCGATCCATAAAAGGTCTTTTCAAAAAATCGAGTAAAAGGATTTTCACCAGCTAACATCTATTTCGAAGTTGAAGTTAGCTGGTGAAAGCCCCAAGTTTCAACGACTAAAGTGTACTCTCAGCAGCAAGAAAGTCGGTGAAATCATTAACATGGGTTTTCCTCCAACGACTCTAGAAACCCAAAAAGGATGTGCCGGACACACGTCATACAATCATTATGGAGAAGTAATGGATGCAAATGTGTGTTGACACCTTTCCATCACGTTTTTTGCAGGACATCATGATAGATTGCACTCACGAAATTCATGGGGCATATAGAGAAGGGTTTGGATATGTGACACACTCTTAATCATCATTGAAACCAAAGGATAAAGTACCAGTTAGCTGATGACATCAAATCAAATCACCATTTCCTATTTAAAACACATAGCTTTCAAAAATTTCTATTTTGGGGTTTTCATATTTCATAGATAACACAGATTTATTTTCACCAGCGTTAGCCTCTTCCTTGTTAAGAAGTTTTTTGTTTCAACCATGTACAAATTAGGTGGTGATTGAGTTACAGATGGAAAAGAAGCAAGGAGGATGACTTCTGAGGAAAGAATTAGACAAATTATCCTTCTTATTGTCTTATTCAGAGGTGCAGAAGCATTTCTCAGATCCGGGTTGTATGACATATGTGGAAAGGCTACAAGAAGGCTATCACAAGGAAATTGAAGAGGTTTTTGCAAAGTCTTACGATGGAAATAAAGCTGCAGTAGGTTCCTTGGAACTAATAGCAGATGAGGCTGCCATTGCATCAACCACTAGTTTACCAAGAGCAGGTCAGATTTGGTTTAAGAAAATAGTCACATGTGAGGAAGGTGATGAGTTGAAAAGTTTGGATCAGTAGTTCATCATGATTTCTTCTCAGACAGAGATTAAGCAGTCTATATTTAACATTGAGATCTCTAAGGGAAATGAGCAACTTGATTATTTTCAGTTGATTGATTTAATGAATAAATAGGCAGGTTACAGGTTTGCTACAGGTTTTCAGATGATAAATTTTAAAGGATAAATGAATCCATGCCCAATACTAAAGGCACAAGATATTCCAGGTTCTTGGAAACCTCACAGGGAGGTCTCCATCCCAATTGGAGCCAGATGTTAGCGATCAAATAATTCATTCTGAAATTTGTTTGAAAAACGATGCCTCATCTTGTGGAGGAATTTTGATTGCCTTCCCAAGATCTAAAAACAGATCTAAAAGTACCATTGGAAATATTAGGATTTCTATATGTCAATTGACTATTCAAGCATTTAAAACAGACTCTCTACGGCTCAGAAATTCGATTTTTCCCAAGGCAGTTTTCATTAAACAATTTGCACTTTCACAAGCTCATTGGTTTTGAAATCTTCTAGTTAGTTGTTGAAATATTTCCTTTTCACCAGCTAAAGGGGCAGATTCAGAAAAAAAGATCTGGTGAAAGCATAGAAGAGTCTAGAAACATCTTCTTTCTACCCAAATCATGATTTTTTAATTCCTGAACACGTGGGAAAGGTGTCAAATGATGGATAATAATTAGGAGAATCTAGAATATCATTCTCATGAAGTTTTAAAGACATGTGGTGAGGAAATAACACCAAATGGCACAATAACTCTTGACATAAAATCTCCTAGTAATCAAAAACAGATTTCCGAATCTGTGATTTTCACCTACAGACTACCAAATAATGATTTGGTTGTCAAATTCGACTTGTAATGATCAGATTATATCTATTTGGTTAAATATATGGTTATTTTATTGTATTAATTTTTGTACTATGTTTTCCATATTTAGAAATCTAGATCCATGTTTATAGGATCTAAGATCTGTTGTAAAAGATATAAATATCTATCATTTGATAGAAGTAGGGGGTAGATTTTGGATACAGGAACTATACCTTTGTAACATACTTTTCATATGATAATACAGATCACAAGTTTCTCTCTCTATTAATGTCATATTTCCACTCTTCTTCTGCACTCTTATTCAAGTTGTTTTAACTGCAAAATGACTGTCATCTCATTAGTCAATTCATAATTTGAATAATAGTTTCTTACATTGTTTATTAAACCCATCATTGTGTATCTGGTTTATAAGCACTGTCTTCTTCACCCACTTAAAGATATTATCTGATTATTGATCCTTGAGGGCATTGGTTTATTTGATTATTCATTTTTACTATCTAGATACTATATTGTAGTTGAGTTATCTCATTGATCCACGCATACAAAAACACAAAAACAATTTTACTTTAAGCTACCAAGCACCTTTTTCTTACAACCTCAAAGAGTTTCTTGGAGTGATAACAAATGGTGTATTCAGGGACTATCTAGACAAGTTCGTCATGGTTTTTCTGGATGACATTCTGTTTTTATACCAGAAACCCTCAACCGGGAAAACCTTTCTTATATTCATTATATCGAATTTCACCATTCACTATATAATATATATACAATGTTTTTACGTATTTTATATATACCAAAACCCTAATCCCTTAATCTAGGATTAATTTAGAAAACCGCTAAAAATAGCAAAATCCCTTAAAAATAGCAAAAACAACCCAAAAAGAATTTTCGAGGCACTGCCCCAGGCTACCACC
>JASDQU010100212.1:514689-559423 GCA_032191745.1 Picea mariana | reverse complement strand
CCAACATTCTCCCACTTGTTGTTTTCTTTGCATCTAGGGGTCCAAGGGATTGTATAGTCAATAATATAGGGCAACAATGCCCATTGTTACTCTACACCAGGAGAACTTTTCTGTGCTCACAAAATTTGTCAATGAATCTGCAACATTCTTCAAAGTGTCAACCTTTTCTAGCAACAACTTTTTTTCCTCAACCATGTCTCTCACAAAGTGATACTGAACATCAATATGCTTTGTCTTTGAATGATAAGATGGGTTCTTTGCCAAGAATATTGCACTCTGACTGTCACAATCTAATCTCACTGCTTGTTGTACCAGCCCAATACCTGAACACAATCTTTGTAACCATATTTCTTCCTTGCTTGCATGAATGGTTCCCATGTATTCATATTATGTAGTTGAGAGTACCCCTACATATTGTCTTTTGCTCATCCAACTGACTTCTCCTCCAAATAGGTTAAACACAAACCCACTTCCAGATATTCCGCGATCTAGATCTCCAACCCAGTCTGCATCAAAAAATCCATGTATGTCCAACACTTTGTCCAATCCTGGTCTTCCTTGGTAACACAATCCATAACTGGTAGTGCCCCGAAGATACCTGAAGATCCTCTTTATTGTTTTCCAATGCTCCTTCCCTGGTTTTGACATATACCTGCTCAAAACTCCCACTACATGTGTAATGTTTGGTCTAGTACATACCATTGCATACATCAAACTGCCAACTACACTGGCATATGGAACATGGGACATGTCCTCTTCTTCTTCCCGTGTCTTGGGACACTGATCTGTAGATAACTTTACACCTATAGGAATAGGAATCTTGACTAGTTTACTTCCATCCATATTAAACCTCTGCAATATTGTCTCAACATATTTTCTCTGATTCAACCAGAGTTTTATGTTTGCATGATCTCTTTTAATCTCTATTCCCAGAATGAAGTTAGCAGCACCAAGATCCTTCATGTAAAATTTGGAGGATAGCTGTGATTTCACCTCCTTGATAACATCCATGTTATTTCCTACCAACAACATGTCATCAACATACAAAAATACATAAATGAAGTGATTACCAACCTTCTTGGAATATACATAGTGATCAGCCCTGCTTCATACAAATCCCAATCTAGGGATGTATGTGTCAAACTTATGGTACCACATCCTAGGTGATTGCTTCAGACCATATAGTGACTTCTTTAGCTTACAAACCAACTCTTTCTTTCCCTTCAATACAAAGCCTTCTGGCTGCTTCATGTAGATTTCTTCTTCTAGATCCCCATGTAGGAATGTTGTCTTCACATCCATCTATTCCACTTCAAGATAAAAAGCAACAATAATAGATTAAAGAAATATAATAGAAGTTAACTTAGCAGCAAGAGAAAAAATCTCACCAAAGTCAATTCCCTCTATCTGGGAATAACCTTTTGCTACTAACCGAGCTTTGTATTTCTCCACTTTACCTTGTGCATTAAAGTTCTTTTTAAACAACCATTTGCTACCAACATATTTCCTTCTAGCTGGCAACTCAGCTATATCCCATGCCTCATTCTTATCCAAGGCATCCATTTCTTCAACCATGACCTTCTTCCAGAGTTTGCTATCCTATGAATTCACTGCTTCCATGATAGTTATGGGATCATCATCAGTAATAGATAAAGAAAAATTGGAACAAAAATCAGGTGGACTATACCTTTCTGGTTTCCTTATATCTCTCATTGATCTCCTCAATACTGGGGTATGAGGTTCTTCTTCTTCTTCTTCTGCTTCCTCTTCTTCAGATGATTCAAATTTTGCATTATCCAACTCAAGCTCTATTTTCTCAGGTTCATCTTGCATTGGTAGGAATTCCTATTTGGACACATCTTTTACCTCTCTAAAAACAACATCTTGACTGTAAACATTTTCCTTGGTTTCTGGGTTCCAAAGCTTATAACCTTTCACACCGTCTTTATAACCAATAAAGATACACTTTTCAACCTTTTTGTCCAGCTTACTTATACTTTCCTTTGGAACATGTACATAAGCATCGCAACTAAACAATATAAGATGTTGAAATGAGGGTTTCTTTCCAAGCCATACCTCATGTATAATTTTATCATCCAATGCTGATGAAGGCGATCGATTGACCAGATAACATGCCATACTCATTGCCTCTACCAAAAATTATTGTCCTAACCTGACACCGCTGAGCATGCTCCTTGTTTTTTCCATCAGTGTCCTATTCATCCTTTCTGCAACTCCATTCTGTTGAGGAGTGTATGGAGTAGTCTTCTACCTTGCTATACCACACTTCTTACATAATTCTTCGAATTCATTTCCATAGAATTCTCCACCATTATCTACTCTCAATACATTTATTTTCTTCTCTGTCTAATTTTCTACCAGAGCCTTAAACTCTTTAAATTTATCAAATACCTCATATTTCTTTTGAAGAAAATAAATCCATGTGTTCCTTGAAAAATCATCTATGAATGAAACATAATAAACAGATTTACCTAGGGATGGACTAAGAATAGGTCTAAACACATCACTGTGTATCAACTCTAAGATCCCCTTTGCTCTTGTAGCACCAGATGGGAATCTTATTCGATTTTTCTTACCATATATGCAATGTTCATAAAAATCAAAATCCATAGTGCAATTAGACATACCTTCAACTATACCTTTACTGTGTAGTGTTTGCAGGACCTTTTCTCCAATATGCTCTAGTCTTTGATTCCATAGCACGGTCTTCTTTTCTGGGACAGTATTGGTCTTGTCTCCTTGATTTCTCTACTCAGGGGCAACAGAACTATTACACCCATTAGTATAAGTGCTTCCCAACAACTTGTTCAGAGTTCCACACTGAACTCCCCTCATCAACACCATTTCTCCTCATACCATATTGCAAGTATTCTTTCCAAATACAGTATCCACTCCTGCATCATCCATCTTGCTTATAGATATTAGGCTCTTGGATAGTTTTGGAATGTGAAGAACCCCAAGGAGAGTTCTAATCCTTCCATATTTTAGCATAAATGTAACCCTTCCACATCCCAAGATTTTTGTTGTCAAGTCATCTCCTAGGAATACATCACCACCATCAGATTTTTCATATTTAGAGAACCACTCCCTATGAGGAGTCACATGGTATGACACACCTGAGTCGATAAACCATACATCACAGTCTGCATGTGTACTTGTAAATGCCAGGTAAACATCACCTCCTTCTTCAGTGGAGGTTTTCGCCTCTGTGGAAGAGGTACTATCAGATCCATTTGGTTTTTCAACCTTCTTAGACTTGCAATCTTTCTTATAATGCCCTGTTTTGCCACACTTCCAACATTTCCTCAAAKATTTTCCTAGAGACTTAGATCTACCTATATATTTAGATCTCCACCCTGAAGGCTTACCAGGGTTCCTGTCTTGGGTACTCCCTCTTACAAATAAAGAATCTGTGTTGTGAYCATCCATGCTTTTTCGCCTCATCTCTTCAGATAGCAAGGATGAAACTACATCCTCATACTTCAATGTGGTTTGAGTGGTACTACCAATTGCTACAACCAGATTATCCCAAGAGTTTGGGAAAGAACATAACAAAGTAATATACTTATCTTCTGCTACAATCATAATATTAATAGAGACAAGTTGACTTACCAGAGTATTAAAGGAATTTAGATGTTCTGTGACATAATCTCCATCTTCCATCCTAAGATGTCACAACTTCTTTCGAAGAAATTTTTTTTTTACTAGGGACTTTGATTGATACAAATTCCCCAACTCATCCCATAGTTCCTTGGTTGTAGATTCTCCCGAGACATTTAAAAAAACCGAATCTACCAGGTAGAGTTGAATAGTACTCCTTGCTCTTCTGTCCAACTTCTCCCAATCTTCCTTCGACATACCAGTAGCTGGTGTACTAGTAGTTTGTGTACTGGTAGGTTGTGTACTAGTAGCTTATGTGCTAGTAGATGGTGTACTAGTAGGCTGTGTACCAGTATCAACAACGATCCATTGTTCTTTTTCTACAAGAAGGTCCTCCATCTTTAGCTTCCATAGATCAAAGTTTTTACCATTGAACTTATCTATCTCGATTCTAGAAGAGCTTGCCATTCCTCTTTATGCACTCAAATCACCACTGCAAAATCTCCCACTAAACCTAGGTTTATCACAGACCCAAGATAAACTTGATCTATCAAGACCGATCCAAACCCTCAACAACAAAGGCAACCCTCTGAAGCCGAAAATGAGCTATGATACCACATGTAAGTTTTAAACCTATGAAGTAAATCAATGCATATAGATTCTTAAGAAAAACATAATTTAATCACTGACTCATAAACAGAGTACACAGAGAGGGATTGTCAGACAAAGTTGTCATATCTGACGTGCCCACACACACACATGCAAAGAATATAATAGATACCGAACAATTACGAGTTCATAGTGGTGCCATTTAGACTTTGAAACACACCTGTTGTTTTTATGTGCTTGATGAATGGTGTATTCAGGGAATATCTAGACAACTTCATCATAGTATTCCTGGATGGCATTCTGGTGTATTCCAAGTTAGAGGAAGAACATGAATAGAATCCTTGATGCAAGCACGCCCCTCTAGACACGTCTGCTCATAGGATCTTCTCCTTCCTCAGCCCGAAGAACACTAACCGATCCTTCTATTTCCCTATTAGGGAATCTACACCCACAGAACTATTCGCGCGATCACCCTCTTTACTTATCGGGGAATTGGACTTCATGGTATCACGAGGTCAATGGTTGAGCGCTAGTGTTTTGGATTCCCAAACCCCGATGTAAGTCAACGCTGACCCCTCCTTTGCCTGTCGTGACTTCTCCTATTGCGATTTCGCCACTCGCGATATCAAGCAATTCACTTTACCGACTCCTGAATCACGATATGATGAAACTCCAATGAACTCATTGCTTTTACTTTTCAATGAATCCTAATGTCAATATTTCGGGACTTCTCACCACGAAACTCCGATAGCTCATGCCACCTGTCCTCCACTATCTCCACTGTGGACCATGCTATCCTTTAGCTGTCGAGATATCGCGTTTCGCGATATCATGATTCCTGATTCAACGTTCCACTTATCTCCAGGATTCAAAAATTTTCGAACCCCGACTTCTTCATATCTTCCAACACGCGTCCCAATTGATGGGCAGTTCAGATCGAATCTCAGGCTTCGCCCAAACGCAAAGTATAACCACCACACTTATATGAACCATGATGACCAAATATCTGATCAAGCAAAAAAATGGCATGTGTCTTACCTAAGATCCATGACTATGATCCCTTTGTTGTTGCGAGACTCAAAGGGGTCTTGAGCTTTTGAATTCTGAACCTCCAATATACCGATGACTCCTGGTTCCTGCCACCTATCCCAACAGATGGACGACTCTCAGCTCGTCGGGATTTCCATGATGGTTTTGCCGATCTCTGGTCCACAGGATTCCTGATTTCCCAAAATCTGACACCTCAATATTCCGATGCTTGTCGGAGTTTCCACTCTGCTCACGAAGGCTTAAACCCAGTGCAACTCCTGCCAAATCGGACGGTTGATGGGTGACTATGTGTAGATCTGACGATGCACAATCCCTTGAACTTAAACTCTGTACATAACCGTATCCTCCTCGCTTCTCTGACAGATCTGACAACTGACAGAGTTTCACTAATCCTCCCATTGATTCCTGACTATCTATCTCTCCCTTGGGGACTCTGTGCATGAACCAAACGTTCTCCCTGTGCACAACTCAAGATGGCTCCTAGACACTTCCATTCGTAACTTTCCTGCACTGTTCTTCAACTACTTGAAGGCCCTATCCTTCCTAAGCATTCTCACGAATTTGAGTCCTAGAGAAGCTTCTTGCGCGCACTCCTTGTGGCAACTCTCAGACACTTCAAGTACTGAATACCTTCGACTCTGCACACACCTGCAACAACAGTCCTTCAATACTTCACTCAAATTCACAACTGAGACTTTCCTTATCCTGCACACTCCTTGCATGGCTCCTACAACTCAATTTCACTTCTGGGTGAACGAGAACAAGAGTTAAACTATATGAGCCTTCTGTCAACGCACTCCTTGCAGACGACTTCAACTGCACTCCTTGCAGGAATCCTTGCTCAGATAGAGAAACAATTGAAACTCATTTCTCCTACTTCCTTTCTCAGATTTCAAACACTCAACAAGAAATCATATACACAGCATAACAACAAATGCATAACAGGAAGAAACCATCTATGAGCATATCAATCAACATACATACACAGAGAATAACACAACACCCTGAATTTGAATCAATTTCCTTCTATTAATTCAAGATCTATACATGGGTGTTCTTACACAGCTCTCTGCATGCTCTTATTCTTAATGCTTAGAATTATGTTACAATGCACAATGAGGGTGTCTATATCTCGTTTCTCTCTTTCTTTCTAAAACTGTCTAATCTAATCTTTCTAAAAGAATCTTTTCTAAGCTCTGATACCACTTGACACAAGCACGCCCCTCTGGGCACATCCACTCATAGGATCTTCTCCTTCCTCGGCCCGAAGAACACTAACCGATCCTTCTATTTCCCTATCAGGAAATCTACACCCACAAAACTCTTTGCACGATCCCCCTCTTTACTTATCGGGGAATTGAACTTTGCGGTATCGCAAGGTCAATGGTCGAGCGCTGGTGTTTCGGATTCCTGAACCCCGATGCAAGTCAACGTTGACCCCTCCTTTTCCTGTTGGGACTTCTCCTATCATGATTTTTCCACTCGCGATATCAAGCAATTCACTTTACCGACTCCCGACTCACGATATGCCGAAACTCTGATGAACTCGTTGCTTTGACTTTTCAACGATCCCTTATACCGTCGGGACTTCGAACTTCACGGGATCGTGAACCCTAATGTCAATATTTCGGGACTTCTCACAAAGAAACTCTGATAGCTCGTGCCACCTGTCCTCCACTATCTCCGCTGTGGACCATGCTATCCTTTAGCTGTCGAGATATTGCGTTTCGCGATATCGCGATTCCTGATGAAACGTTCCACTTATCTCCAGGACTCCCGAATTGTTAAACCCCGACTTCTTCAAATATTCCAACACGCTTCCCAATTGATGGGCGGTTCAGATCGAACCTCGGACTTTGCCCAAATGCAAAGTCTAACCACTACACTTCTATGAACCACGATGACCAAATCTTTGATCAAGTGACCAACTGGAATGTGTCTTACCTAAGATCCATGGCTATGATCCCTTCGTTGTTGCGAGACTCAAAGGGGTCTCGAGCTTTTGAATTCTGAGACTCCGATATACCGATGACTACTAGTTCCTGCCACCTATCCCAACAGATGGACGACTTTGAGTTCATTGGGATTTCCACGATGGTTTTGCCGATCTCTGGTCCACGAGATTCCCAATTTCCCAAAATCTAACACCTGAATATTCTGATGCTTCTCAGAGTTTCCACTCTTCTCATGAAGTCTTAAACACGGTGAAACTCCTGCCAAATCGGATAGTTGACGGGTGAATGTGTAGATCTGACAGTCCACAATCCCTTGAACTTAAACTTTGGACGTAAATGTATTCTCCTCGCTTCTCTGATAGATCTGATGACTGGCAAAGTTTCGCTAATACTCCCCACTGATTCCTGACTGTCTATCTCTCCCTTGGGGACTCTGTGCGTGAACCAAGTGTTCCCCCTGCACACAACTCAAGATGCCTTCTAGACACTTCCAGTCATAACTTTCTTGCATTTTTCTTCAACTACTTGAAGGCCCTATCCTTCCTGAGCTTTCTCATGACTTTGAGTCTCAGAGAAGCTTCTTGTGCGCACTCCTTCCGGCAACTCTTAGACACTTCAAGTACTGAATACCTTCGACTCTGCACACACCTACAGTAGTAGTCCTTCAATACTTCACTCAGATTCACAATTGAGACTTTCCTTAGCCTGTGCACTCATTGCACGGCTCCTACAACCCAATTTCACTTATGGGTGAGTGAGAACAAGAGTTAAACTATCTGAGCCTTCTGTCAACGCACTCCTTGCGGATGAATTCAACTGCACTCCTTGCAGGAATCCTTGCTCAGATAGAGAAACAATTGAAACTCATTTCTCCTACTTCCTTTCTCAGATTTCAAACACTCAACAAGAAATCATATACATAGCATAAAAACAAATGCATAACAGGAAGCAACCATCTATGAGCATATCAATCAACATACATACACAGAGAATAACACAAAGCCCTGAATTTGAATCAATTTCCTTCTATTAATTCGAGATCTGTACATGGGTGTTCTTACACAGCTCTCTGCATGCTCTTCTTCTTAATGCTCAGAATTATGTTACAATGCACAATGAGGGTGTCTATATCGCGTTTCCCTCTTTCTTTCTAAAACTGTCTAATCTAATATTAAATTCTATCTACCTATTTCATCTCAACATAAATGCCTCTATCTACTTCAGATGAGAGCGCGGCTCTCAAGGTCTGATTACAATATACAAGTGCGCCTCATCTTAATGCCTCATTTAAGATCGTGCATCAATTCCGAAGGTGATTTCAAAATTCATGCTGGCTTGTCTAGCTGTCCACTTTCATTCCACGCTGGCTCGCTTGAACTAGGAGATGCTCTTGCATCATACTCCCTCGCTTGAAAATTTTTCATGGGCTCCTATCCATGAGCTCCTACATGATATGTCCACGCTTCTATATCTCCACTTCATTCTCTCAACTGGCATCCTCAACTGGATGTCCCTTCCACTTGACCAAATATTCAAAACATTCTTTCCTTTTGGTCTTCTTACCAATTCTTTTATCTAGTATGCGCTCCATCTGTGGCTTTTCTGCAACTGGCATTTTCTTTCGCCACTGAATCTCTGGTTGTTCATCACTTGTTCCTACTTCCTCAGCTTTGTATGGGTACAAATTTGAGACATTAAATATTGGAGAAATTTTGATCCCATCGGGTAATTCAATCTCAGAAGCATTTTCTCCCATTTTCTTCAAGACCCTGTAGGGTCTGATTTTCTTCATCTTCAGTTTATTATATGTTCTTCTCGGGAACCTTTCCTTTCTTAAATGTGCAAGAACCAGATCACCAACCTCGAACTAAAGTTGTCTTCTATGCTGACTGGCTCTGCATTTATATTCTTGGCTTGATTTTAGCAATCGTTCCTTCACCTGGCTGTGAAGTTCCTTCATCGCTTCTGTGAATTCTTCTGCACTAGCGCTCCTAGTTGCATTCTGTTCTGAATCCCTCAATTCAAAAATTCCCCTCAGTTGTATGCCATAAACAATATGAAATGGACTCTACCTTGTACTCCTGTTCACTGATTCATTATACGCAAACTCTTCCTGTGGCAATATATTGTCCCAACTGTTGTGGTGCTCTGTCACTAAGCTTCTCAACAAATATCCCAGACTTCTGTTTACTACTTCTATCTGTCCATCCGTCTACAGATGATACGTCGAACTAAATAACAAGTTAGTTATCAGCTTCTTCCATAAGGTCCTCCAGAAATTCCCTATGAACTTTGTATCTCTATCCGAAACTATGCTCCTTGGTAAGTGGTGAAGTCGAATGACTTCTTTGAAAAACAGGTTCGCGATGTGAGTCGCGTCACTAGTTTTCTGACATGGGATAAAGTGTGCCATCTTGGAAAATCTATCCACCACTACAAATATTGAATCACAACCTATTTGTGTCCTTGGCAACCCTAATACAAAATCCATGCTAATTTCATCCCACGCCCTCTCTGTTATGGGCAATGGTTGATAGAAACCCACATTCTGCTTCCTTCCCTTTGAATGCTGGCAAATTCTGCATCTGTCCACAAATCTATTGACCTCTGATCACATCCCTGGCCAAAAGTATGACTCACTCAGCTTTGCGAATGTCTTGTCATGACCGAAGTGTCCATCCAATCCTCTGTTGTGTTTCTCGTTCAGCAGATTCTCCCTCATGGAACAATTTGGAATACAAAGCTGATTGCCTTTAAACAACAATCCTTCCTGGATCATGTATTCGGCCCACTGGCTTCTATCTCTAAGAACTGGATTCTCAGTTTCTTCATACGCTTCCTTGAAACCCTGATCATCTGTGTACATGTTCCTGAGATCATCAAAACCCAATGTTTTGACCTTGAATTCCTACAACAACACACACTTCCTGCTCAAAGCATCAACAACCTTGTTAGCAGTACCAAAAATATTTTTAATCACAAATGTAGAATTCTGCATGTATTCAACCCACTTAACATGCCTCTGATTCAACTTCTCCTATTGGGTCACAAACTGTAATGCATGGTTATCACTATACAAAACAAATTCTTTTGGAATCAAATAGTGCCTCCACTTTTTCAATGCCTGAATGATTGCATAAAACTCCTTATCATATGTGGAATACTTCACCTTCTCTTCATTCAGCTTCTCGCTGAAATATGCAATTGGCCTGTCATCCTGACTTAACACTGCTCTGATTGCAAACCCACTTGCATCGCATTTCACTTGAAATGTTTTCCAGAAATCCGGTAACACTAGAACAGGTTGTTGCGTGATCTTCCATTTCAATAGATTGAAACTCTTCTCAACCTCTTCTATCCAGTGAAAAGATTTATGTCTTTTCTTCACTGTATCCATCATTGCTGCACTGATTCCATTGAAATTCCTGATGAACTTTCTGTAGAAACTAGCCAATCCATGAAAACTTCTCACCTCAAATATGTTCCTTGGTGATGGCCAATTCTTAATCACTTCCACCTTATCTGGATCCATCCTCAACTCATTTGCAGAAATAACAAATCCCAAATAAATGAGCTATGTCTTCATGAATGAGGACTTCTTCATGTTTATCAGCAGCTTCTCTTGCTGTAATCTCTTCATCACAATGGCCAAATGCTTCAGATGTTCAGCCTCCATTTTACTGAAAATAAGTATATCATCCAGATATACAATAACAAATTTCCCGATGAAATCCTTCAGGACTTCGTTCATCAACCTCATGAAGGTACTTGGTGCATTTGTTAAGCCAAATGGAATAATAAGCCATTCATACAACCCTTCATTTGTTTGAATGTTGTCTTCCATTCATCACCTTCTCTCATGCGAATATGATGATAACCGCTTTTCAAATCAATCTTTGAAAAGAAATTTGCTCCACTTAAGCAATCCATCAAATCATCCATTCTTGGTAATGGAAATATGTATCTAATCATTATATTATTTATCATCCTCAAGTCAATACACATCCTCTAGCCTCAGTCTTTATTCGGACTGAGTACTGTCGGAACATCACATGGAATCAAGCTTTCCCTGACCAAACCTTTCTCCAACAAATCTTGGACTTGTCTTTTGACTTCTTCATTCTCTTGCGGTGTCAATCTATACATGGCTTTGTTTGGTAAACTAGCTCCTGGTATGAGATCAATATGATGACTCACACTTCTCATCGATGGCAACAAATGAGGTAATTCGTCCAGTACAATGTCAGCGAACTCTTCCAACAGTTCCTGAACCTCCTCTGGTAAATCATCCACTCTTGTGCTAGTCAGAACAATCTTCGGTTTTCTGACCACAATGAACTACAGTTCTTCTTTCTTCTTTACCTCAGTAAGAAGTTCCTTCCCACTCATGAGAAGTACTGTATTACCTACTTCCAGCTTCACGTCTTTATCTTTTATTGGAAGCAACATATGAGTCCTCCCATTCTTCTCTAGGGTATATGTATTCATCCTCCCATCATGAATCACATTTCTATCATATTTCCATGGTCTACCCAGTAATAGATGACAAACATCCATAGGAATGACATCACATAATATATTATCATTATATCCTCCTATCTTAAACTCAACTAAACATTGTTTAGTGACATTTACCTAATGTCCCTTTTCTAGCCATGAAACTTTATATGGACTTGGATGATCAGTCATCTCCAGCTCTAGCTTTTCCACCATCTCGGTTGAAACGAGATTGTCCATGCTACCACTGTCCACAATGGCCTTGCATGCCCAACCCTTGGTCTTGCAAGTTGTTCTGAAAAGTTTGGTCCTTTGGACTGAAATTTCCACTTCTTTCTCTGGCGTCAAAAGAACTTTTTACATCACCAACAATCTTCCACCTTCAGCGTCTTCTGCTTCAACATCTTGACTCTGCACTTCGGTGATGTGAGCTTCTCCTCCATCTTTATTTTTCTCTGGACACTCGAATGACTTGTGCCCATTTTTTCCACATGTGAATCATGTGATTACTCCACCTCTTCCTCTTCCTCTACCTCTAGTACGAGGAAACCTATTGTTATCAACATATCCTCCTCTCTACTCATTATGTTGTTCTCCTTCCTTAGCGTATTTCCCTCATTGTGAACTTCCACCTCTCTCTGTCCGAGTCTGAGGTTTCTTCTAGTCTTCCTTGGGCTTTTGGGTTCTTTCTTGGGTAACTGATTTGCCTCTGGGTTGACTTTTGCCTCTGCCCCTCTGACTCTTTTTTCAGCTCAGCTTCTCTTCTTCTTTCAGATCCATCTGATAAGCATCTTCCATCGTTCGGATGGTCACCATACTCATTTCATCATGAATCTCATATCTCATGCCATTCATATACCTGGCCACTTTTTCATCATTACTTTCACGATGACCTGCCCTGATATTCAACCTATAAAATTACTCAGTATATTCTTTTACTGACATCATCTTCTGTCTCAGGTTCTGCATCCTCCTGAATAGTGAAATTTGATAGTCCCTGGGAATGAATTTTTCCTTCATCTTTGCAATCATCTTATCCCAGCTCTTAATTTTCTGCTTGCCTTGGCAGCACCTATCCACTTGTAGTTCATCCCACCACAAGGCTGCATGTCCTTTTAATCTCATAACGGCATGCCTGACTTTCTTGTCCTCTTCGATATCTTCATAATCAAAATAGGTGTCTAGAGCTCTAATCCAGTCTAGAATCTCTTCTACATCCAGATTTCCCTCATAAACTGGAATTTCCATTTTCGCCTTTGCACCCATTCTTGCAACAACTTTAAGTAAACGTTCATTTGCTGCATATTCTACTGGGATTTCTTCTCCATGTTCAGCATCATCTTCATTTTCGGACTCACTGACATCTCCTAGATCAGCTGTATGCCTTTGTCTTATGTCCATGTCCACAACTCTAGCGCGTAAGTTATGCAAATCTCTTTCTACTTCTAGATTTTGCACTTGCCTATCCCTTCCTTAGGACATTTCCC
The DNA here is from genome assembly GCA_032191745.1 of Picea mariana. Taxonomy (NCBI): domain Eukaryota; kingdom Viridiplantae; phylum Streptophyta; class Pinopsida; order Pinales; family Pinaceae; genus Picea; species Picea mariana. The sequence continues at coordinate 546,204 of JASDQU010100212.1, read as the reverse complement.
TTTCCTCCTCTAGATCTGGTGATTGTCTATCTCTTCTTCTTGGCAGCATGACAAATTCTCCTTTTCCTCGCTATAGAAGCAAAGAATATTTTCTAAGCTTTGATACCACTTGATGCAAGTGCGCTCTTATGGGCACATCCAATCATAGGATCTTCTCCTTCCTCGGCCCAAAGAACACTAACTGGTCCTTCTATTTACCTATCAGGAAATCTACACCCACAAAACTCTTTGCGCGATCCCCCTCTTTACTTATTGGGGAATCAGACTTCACGGTATCATGAGGTCAATGGTAGAGCACTGGTGTTTCCGATTCCTGAACCCCGATGCAAGTCAACGCTGACCCCTCCTTTGCCTGTCAGGACTTCTCCTATCATGATTTTGCCACTCTCGATATCAAGCAATTCACTTTACCGACTCCCGACTCACGATATGTCGAAACTCCAATGAACTTGTTGCTTTGACTTTTCAACGATCCCTTATCCCATTCGGACTTTGGACTTCATGGGATCGTGAATCCTAATGTCAATATTTCAGGACTTCTCTCCATGAAACTTCGATAGCTCATGCCACCTGTCCTCCACTATCTCTGCTGTGGACCACGCTATCCTTTAGCTGTCGAGATATCACGTTTCGCGATATCACAATTCCTGATGCAACGTTCCACTTATCTCCAGGACTCCCGAATTGTCGAACCATGACTTCTTCAGATCTTCCAACACGCGTCCCAATTGATGGGTGCTTCAGATCGAACCTCAGACTTCGCCCAAATGAAAATTCTAACCACCACACTTCTATGAACCACGATGACCAAATCTCTGATCGAGCGACCAACTGGCATGTGTCTTACTTGAGATCCACGGCTATGATCCCTTCATTATTGCGAGACTCAAAGAGGTCTCAAACTTTTGACTTATGAACCTCCGATATACCGATGACTCCTGGTTCCTGCCACCTGTCCCAATAGATGGACGACTTTGAGCTCGTCGGGATTTCCATGATGGTTTTTTCGATCTCTGGTCCATGGGATTCCCAATTTCCCGAACTCCGACGCCTCAATATTCCGATGCTTCTCGGAGTTTCCACTCTGCTCACGAAGGCTTAAACCCAATGCAACTCCTACCAAATCAGACGGTTGACGGGTGACTATGTGCAGATCTGATGGTCCACAATCCCTTGAACTTAAACTTCAGACGTAACCGTATCCTCCTCACTTCTCTAATAGATCTAACGACTGGAAAAGTTTTGCTAATCCTCCCCACTGATTTCTGACTGTCTATCTCTTCCTTGGGGACTCTATGCGTGAACCAAACGTTCCCCCTACGCACAACTCAAGACGCCTCCTAGACACTTCCAGTCGTAACTTTCCTGCACTGTTCTTCAACTACTTGAAGGCCCTATCCTTCCTGAGATTTCTCATGACTTTGAGTCTTAGAGAAGCTTCTTGCGCACACTCCTTGCGGAAACTCTCAGACACTTCAAGTACTGAATACCTTAGACTTTGCACACACCTGCAGTAGCAGTCCTTCAATACTTCGCTCAAATTCACAACTGAGACTTTCCTTAGCCTGCACACTCCTTTCACGACTCCTACAACCCAATTTCACTTCTAGGTGAATGAGAACAAGAGTTAAACTATCTGAGCCTTCTGTCAATGCACTCCTTGCAGATGACTTCAACTGCACTCCTTGCAGGAATCCTTGCTCAGATAGAGAAACAATTGAAACTCATTTCTCCTACTTCCTTTCTCAGATTTCAAACACTCAACAAGAAATCATATACACAGCATAACAAGAAATGCATAATAGGAAGAAACCATCTATAAGCATATCAATCAACATACATACACAGAGAATAACACAACGCCTTGAATTTGAATCAATTTCCTTCTATCAATTCGAGATCTGTACATGGGTGTTCTTATAAATCTCTCTACATGCTCTTCTTCTTAATGCTCAGAATTATGTTACAATGCACAATGAGGGTGTCTATATCCCGTTTCCCTCTTTCTTTCTAAAACTGTCTAATCTAATATTAAATTCTATTTACCTATTTCATCTCAACATAAATGCCTCTATCTACTTCAGATGAGAGCGGGGATCTCAAGGTCTGATTACAATATACAAGTGCGCCTCATCTTAATGGCTCATTTAAGATCGCGCATCAATTCCCAAGGTGATTTCAAAATTTGTGTTGGCTTGTCTAGTTTTCCACTTTCATTCCACGCTGGCTCGCTTGAACTTGGAGATGCTCCTGCATCAATCCTAGGATGGTGTTGCAGGTGTTAAGAGAGCACCAATTGTATGCCAAGTTGAGAGAGTGCTCATTTTATTAGGAGCATATCCATTACTTGTGGCATATTATTTCGAAGGATGGGATAGTTGTAAACCTTGAAAAGGTTGAGGCCATTAGAGAATGGCCAATGCCAAAGACTTTGACAGAATTTAGATCCTTCATGGAATTGGCTGCTTATTACAGAAGGTTTATCGCATGGTTCTCAAGGATAGCTCACCCTATCACTTCGTTGCAAAGGAAGGAGAAGAATTTTTAGTGGACAAAAGATTGTGAGAAAAGCTTTCAGCAATTGAAGCAACTGTTAACCAATGCTCCAATCTTGAGGATTGCATATCCAAACAAAGACTTTGTGGTGTGCGCATATGCTTTCAAAGAAGGACTAGGAGGATTCCTCAGTTGAAATGGATTTGTAATCTTCTATGAATCCAAAAATTTGAAAGAGCATGAAAGGAACTACACAACTCATGATTTGGAGTTAGTGGCCATCGTTCACGCTCTAAGGAAATGGAGACATTACCTCATGGGAAGGAGGTTTTAATTAAGAACAGACCATAACAGTCTAAATTACTTGTTTGATCAACCAACCTTAAATGCTAGGTAGAGTAGGTGGTTGGAATTTCTCTATGAATACAATTTTGATATCAAGCATATCAAGGGGAAGGAGAATAAAGTGGTTGATGCACTCAATAGGAGAGTACACGGATTACATTTCACAACCATTAGCATGTATCAAACTGATAATAAGAACATAGTTTTTGAAACTTCAAGCATTGACTTGCAGTACATGGAGTTTGTAGCAAAGCTACAACAAGGTGATATGCCATAGAAAGTGGAAAATTATAGATTGGAAACTGATGGAATAATTTTGTATAAAAATAGAGTTTATGTACCTAATGTCCAAGTTTTGAAACTTGTGATTCTAAAAGAAGTGCATAACATGCCTTATGTTGGGCACCCTGGATGTTAGAAGATTGTGGAAGTAGTCAAGAGCCATTACTTTTGGCCAGGTATGAAGAAAGAGATTGTTGAATACATCGCCAGATGTATGGAGTGTCAGAAGGTTAAAGTTGAGCATAGGCACCCAGCAGGGTTACTGCAACCTTTACCCATTCCTGAGTGGAAGTGGGAAGTGGCGAAAATGGACTTCATCACAGGATTTCCCAGAACAGGCAAGCAACATGATTCAATTATGGTGGTGGTGGATAAGCTTACGAAATATGTCCATTTAATGCCATTGAATACTACTAATAAGGAAACAGATGTTTCCAACATCTTTATGAAGGAAGTGGAATGATTGCATGGGATTCCCAAGACAATTGTGTCCGAGAGAGCCCAAAATTCACCTTGAATTTCTAGAAAGGGTTATTCAAAGGGTTCAGAATGAATCTGAATTTTAGTACAACTTATCATCCTGAGTCTGATGGATAGACAAAGAGGGTGAATAGAGTAATAGAAGACACGCTAAGGATGAATGTGATGGACAATTTGTCAAAATGGGAAGACTACCTACACTTGGTACAATTCACATACAATAATGGGTATCAAGCATCATTGAATATGAGCCCATTTGAAGCACTTTATGGCATAAAGTGAAATACTCCAGTAAGTTGGGATAATCCAATCGATAGAGAAACAATTGGGCCAGATTTGCTCAAGGAAATGGAAGAACAGATGCTAAAAATTAATCAGAATTTGAAAGATGCTGAAGACATGAAGAAAAGTTATGCTGATAAAAACAGAACCCACATAGAGTTTAAAGTGGGAGATCATGTTTTTCTGAAAGTAAAAGCCAATAGAAGTTACCTGAGGCTAGCAAAATGCACCAAGTTGGCAGACAAATTTTTTGGGCCATTTGAAATCCTAGAAAGGATTGGGCTAGATACATATATGCTTGCATTACCTACATACATGATTGTACATAATGTGTTTCATGTTTCATTACTTAAGAAATATATACTTGATGCTAATCATGTAATCGATTGAAATATGATTCAGGTGGAGCAAGAAGGTGTCCTGCAAGTGCATCCTATGCACATATTGGACCGTAAAGACAAACAACTCTGAAATCAAGCCATAGGTCTTGTAAAGATCCAGTGGACCTGGTACAATTCTGAAGATGCAACATGAGAGCATGAAGATGCAATGTGGGAAGAATACCCGCATCTTTTTTAATATTTTAGAAATCTTGATGATGTTGTGTGAAAGTTGCACTGAGGATAGTGAAAAAATAAGGGGAGGGGATTGTAATACCCCAAGGATATGCCCCAATTTAATTATGAATTGTAATTATGTTTTATAGGATGGTGAGCCAAGTTTATATAAGTTGGTGGGATTATGTGCTTATTAGGCCAGAGAGCCTAACTGTTTAAGGCCAAGAGCCTGATTTTTGTACATGTAATGATGCACATTTTTAATATAAAAACACCTCTGCGTGTGGACCGACCACAATGAATGAGTGATGGGGGACTAAGCTTCCACAAAGTATGGGTGAGGGAGAGGGAATTGAAAGGTTGGGAGAAGGGATAAGCTTAAGAGCTTAAGTCCTTGGGAATAATAATAAAATATTTTTCCAACATTGTGTAAATGTTTATGTTTTATCCTAATTTCCTCGAAGGGGGAACATGTGAAAAATGGGGAAAATGAAACCCTAGGGAGAAAGGTGTCGACTTGGGTGCATGAAGTTAAAACTAGAGAAGTGATCCATATTGGGGGTTCGACCTCCCATTCTCCATCCTTTGTCTGAACTCGTGGATGTCCAGGATCGACCTCTTATTTCTCAGTTTTGTTCTGGGGAATCCTTACCTGAACCATTAAGTCTCTATGTGGGATATCTGTACACCCTCACGCGTCCCCGAAACCTAAGTTGTCAGTCTGTCCTGCATTGTTGGTTGGGAAAACCAAAATTCCCATATTTTTTTAGCCTTGTTATGCCGTAGCATCTGTCTATCACCAATTTGGGAAATCCTGTGTCTGTGTTTCCCGTGGACTATTGTGGCCATGCAGTGCTTGACTACAGGTGTCTTGCTGGCCAGTGTATGTTTGTGTTGAGCCTCATATTTTACCGACTGCTTTGGAACCCGAGTTGAAGGAAACAGGTTGTCTGACCTGTGTGTAACACTCTCTCCAGGTGAGGGAGGTGGTTGCAGTTGAAGAGGCAGGTTTCCAAGACCGTGAGCGACTCTCTCTAGGTGAGAGAGTGCGTGAAGGAAGTGAGAAATCTTGGAAGGGTCCCTATAGTTGCTGCAAGGTAAGAGAGGTTAACAACCGAAGAACTGTCTTGGTGACAGTGAAGGTGTATACTCCTGGGGTGGGATAGGCATCTGGGCAATGAGAGTATGTGAGCAATGGGAATAAGTGGCTCTTGGGAGAAAATCCTTCCTCTATAACTATGTGTCTTCCCGTTGACCTTACCTAGCCTAGGATTCCCTACCCGATGGAACTTAGTCCTAGATTGGGGGTGACCTACTGCTCAAAGTGATGATCAGTGAGGTCTAAGGCTGGGAGGTTCGTGTAAGGTCTGCACGCAGTTGGTGGAGTACATCAAGTTTATAAGATAAGTATCAGTTTATGCTTAATAATATGTTTTGTGTGCCTTTGATGCTTATATGTTATCATGTATTCTGTTGCACATATAAATTATTTTTAATGTCCTTGATGATGTATATTAGCAGTAATCATGTGCTTACTCTGAGTTGTTTGATTAAATCTGTTAATTAGATTTATTATGCATGTTTTATATATGAGTATGAGAATATTCCTCATAGTAGCATTGCCCAGAAAGTGGGTTGATATTTGGGGATGCTACAAGGTAGGTGGTTTCATTTGTAAATAAGATTGAACCAAAGAAAATTATGCTTGAGGCTTCCCAATGCATGGTTCATGGATTCACATAGCTGGTACCTTGCCTCTAGCTTAAGAAGCTAGCGAGTTAACTTCATCATGAATTCCAAAGGCTATAAGAATTCCCCCCCAAGCTTCATTTTGTCCAATGACACAGGGGGATGAAATAAAGATTCAAATACTATGCATAATGAAGCACTTGACTCAATTGAGGAGGGGGGAAATCTATTTCATTTTTAACGAGCTTGACATAGGAACAAGAACTATGCTCAATACCTTTGGTTCATTTTTAACGAGGTTTCCACAGAGACATAAAAACTATCCTCGTAATATTTGTTTCATTTTTTAATGAGGTTTCCACAATGAAGCAAAAATATACTCACAAGAATTGTTTCATTTTTTAGTGACGTTGCCACAGAGAAGCAAAAATATCCCTGTAGCTGGTTTTATTTTCTAATGAGATTGAAATAGGAAAACCATGCTCAAAGTTGGTTTCATTTTTTAATGAGCTTTAAATAATAAAACCATGCTCAAAGTTGGTTTCATTTTTTAATGAGCTTGAAATTAGAAAACCATGCTCAAAGATGGTTTCATTTTTTAATGAGCTTGAAAGTAGAAAACCATGCTCAAAGCTGGTTTCATTTTTTAATGAGCATGAAATTAGAAACCATGCTCAAAGTTGGTTTCATTTTTTAATGATATTGAAACTCAACACTCTCCTCTTGATCATGGCTTCCAAGAGGACAATGCTCTTGAAGGACACCATGTCAAGGGACAAAACTTGGTCATGGCTTCCAAGAGATCTTCACTTAACGAAAGAAACACACTCTGAAAGGAACACATGTTGACGGTCATGATAGGGGTAAGGATATGAGGCTCTAATATCCCTATCAAAGAGATCACCATGTCAACTACCATGTATAAGTCATAAGATATTGATCTTACAGTAAGAGGTTCATCTTCAACAGTAGATGAAGGCATGGGAGATAACACCACATAATTGACCTGTGGTGGGGGAGATATTGTCTGCATATAAGAACCATTTAGGGAGGTCATTTATTTGATGTTCACATCAGGGACAATGAACGAAATTTGATCAAGAGTCACAATTCTTCCATCGTGAGGGAAAAATATCACATGAAAAAGAGTGGACGATAGCTTTCATGGAATAGAAATAATCTCTCCCAAGGAGTAAATCGAAATCCAACGGGTCTTGGACTACCATAACATCAATAAAGACAGTTTTCCCTCTCAAAGTTACAAGAAACTCAAGAAGGACACCTAAAGGGTGACTGGTTCTTCTATTAAAAGCTAACAGATTCTGGGTAACCAGTGCAAGCTAAGGACAACCCAAACCTTGCAAAGCAATAGAGGAAAAAATACTAATGGATGCACCTTTTTCTATCAGCGTCTGAGGAATGTCCCGAACACAAAATTGTACTATAATATTGAAAGGAATGTGAGAGGGAAGACGAGGTCCAGTTAGCGCACCCTAATAAAAAAACATGGACTCATTAATTAGAGGGGGTTCCATGGGAGAAGGAGGAATGCCCACTAGCATGGTAGATTCTGTATCAATGAGAAAAACATGGGAAATATTGGGTTTACTCTCTAGCGGGATATTAGGATCGACCGATGATGGGATCAGATCGACCACTTGGTATGCATTCTCCTAGGGGAGAATGAGGTGGATGGATGGAAATAGATTGATCACTTGGGTTTCACTCTCTAATGGGAGAGTGGGATCGATCAAGGATGGGATCATATTGACCACTTTATCAACTAGCTAAACTAAGTATGTGACCATATTGACTACCTGATCAACCAAAATGACCAACAAAGGGAATGGATTGATCATTACATTATTTACCGGTGGGTTGAGAGTAATCCTGTGATAAGCAGCCGAAATTTGAGGCTAGGAAACAACCATGTCTTCCAGTAATTTTGAGGCTTTGTCCATACGAGGGAAAAGGTGAGTTTGATGAGTCCCTCCACATAACCTACATGGGAACTTGACTCTACTTTTATTCTTCCCAATGGTATCCTAACTAGTTGACGGGAGGTCATCAACATGTTGTTTAGAGGCTAACAACATGGGCTGGTGAGGATGTGTAGACCATGTTTCTATAACCTTGGATAGACCATGGAAATACTTAAGAATATGGATACCCTTACAAATCCTACAAGGGTACTTGGGCTTACGGGTTGTTTAGGTGATGTTGACATCATCAACACTCCCAACACGATTATCAATAACTGGCTATTTTCCAACATGTCTGGTAGTGGTTGGAAGTTTGGACCCTTAATTATTTTTATTCTTCTTAATCTTCCTTTTCTTCTTCTTATTATCCACTAGGTTACTAGCTTTAGAACTTTCACTTGAGGAAGAAGATGAAACAAAAGAAGACCTTGCAAGTGAAGAAGGCAAAGAAGATATTACTAGTGAATAAGGTGAAGGATCAACATGAGGTTGATGTTCTTGGGGGGAAGTGCTTACAACCAAAGAACTTATTGCATTCAGGATTACCAGAGTGGAAAACAACCATATCGGTAACCCAATTGTGAGACATGGAAGGCTCAAAGTAGCGATGTAGGGAGGGCCAACATTTTCGTAAGAAGGTAAAACAAAAGGCTCCCCCAGAGTAGGGGTTGCTTCATTGGTCATTCTCATAACTGATGCCATTACACACAGATACAACCTATAGTCTTGTAGGGAAAACAAACAACACACGCTAAAAATCTAGGAAACAAGAAAACAAACAAAACCTTCTCACAATGAACGCACTAGTTAGTGATGAAATCCAACGTCGCAGGAACAATGTAAGAAGGGGTTGAGATAGAGTGGGTGGAAAAGTTATGTTGGCGACTTTCTTAATAAACTTATGCCTTGGTGCAAGATTCAACATAATAAACGTGGAGTTACCCTCCAAGGAGCCCGATTGAGTTTATCCAACGTCGATTCCAGGTACAACGAAGAATTTCCCTTCCACTGTCACCTCATGTATTAACCCTAAATAAATGACACTAAGTTTATCAAATACAATAATGATTCCTAGGGAAACAATCGAAAATATGATATACATGCAAGGGCAAGGTAACTAATCCCAAAATCAACTTGAGAAGGCTTGCACAAGGTTTTTTCTCAAGTGACCCCTAATAATAGGTGCAACCACTACACCAAGACTAATAAAGTAGGGTTAGTAACTCTGTTGGCCTTAATGTGACCTCGTGATTGACCCATGTGTGAGAAGGGATTCCGAGGAAAAAATGTTGTAAATGGATTTCACTTCTCCCTAAATCAAGATTCTATGTTTGTTTACATCTTTGGAAATTTATCTTTCACACCTATTCCAAAGCCCTAAAAATAATCTAATGTAGGTTGCAAAGAGCCCTAGAATTAAAAGTTTCTAGGTAGATTTTAATTAATGTGTAAATTTTATTAAGTTGTTGTTACTAAAGAGGAAAAAGGCATGGAATAAATGACTTTTTGACTGACTCTAAACTTATGAAAATAAATGAACATGAAAATTGTTCACTTCGATGAAAGCTATATTACGAGAAGGGGAAAATGTTTATCATTCTGAGATGCACAATGTCCCAATATTTTATTAAACTCATCAATATCAATATCTTCAAGAAATGAGCCAAAGAGACTATACACCAATACACAATTCTCCAGGCCCCCCACCCCCATCCATGAGGGGGAATTTTTTTATGAATTCAAGACCAAAAAATACCAAAAAACATGCAATTTCTCTACTTCAAATGCAAAGATGCCCCCAATCTAATGAAAATAAATAAATTAAATATTTTTATTTCAAAGATAGCTAAAAGAAATATCAAATCTCATTGAAAACAAAGAAATGCAAACGCTGAACTATTCAATACAAAGAATAAGAGTTCTTTCACTAAATAATTTAGAAAAAAAAACGCTTTGTCACTGAAAGAAACTCAAAGCAAGAGATAAAAAATCTTTCAGAAGAAAACAAGCTAAAACAAGGCAAATATGGCTAAAACAAACTTAACAATGTAAAATAGACTGTAACCAGACTATAATCAAATCACCTCAAAACCATATCTCAAATCTGGGCAAGGAAAACCACCAAAAACTGATTTTTTTCACAATCGTCGTAGGCTGTAAGATGAATCCAGTGCAACAATCCTGATTGTCACAAGTCACTGAACACCACAATGTGACAATGTCACATTGTCTCTCAAAGGAGTGTGCTTTGATCAAGGGAAAAATGTAAAAAATAAAAAGCAATAAGGTTTTCCAGTGAAATAAACAATATGAGAGTCAATATGGATCTCCTAGTGACTCAGCAAATAGAATCCATGCAATCAAAGCAAGCAAGAAAGAAAAACTAGGAAAACAAAAAAAAAAATCCCCAGTATGGTTGCCAATTTTGTTATTAGAAAAATCGGTAAGTGTAGACACAAACTGATCTCCGTAGTTTCACCCTGAAACTAGAAAAAAACAAGACAATATACTAAACTTTCCTTAGATTTCAGTTACCAAATAAGAAGAGGATCCAAAACATACCTTTTAAATGTTGTAGACCTAACGTCACCAATGTAATCCAGCTCCATCGTAAGGCTTATGGAGAAATATTTGCAAATAAACGCAAGCCAAAGAAGACAAGAATAGCAGAGTCTATTCGATATGAAACTATGTATGTGATCAAGGAATCATACAATATGGACAAATAATGTTCATATAGGAAATAAAAGGTATATTTGTATTAAAGAATGTGGAAGAAAGATACAACCAAATGCCTTGATGTTGTCAGGTTCCTTCCAACAGTTCATTGCTTTCCACACACTTCTTCTCCAAAGAGTTATGAGACTATAGATATGAAAGTCACTCACAATCTATCTTGACAAACAAATCAGAATCTTATCATAAGCCCTTTAGCTGTATGCTAGTTGAATTCATCTACAAGCTCTATTCCAAAAACTCACCCAAAAAATCTATTCTCCAAGCTCTTCCAAAAAAAATAACTTTCCCATGATAAATCCCCTCCTTTTATAAGATGAAAAGGATAGGGTGAGGAGGTTAGGATGATCCCATGAGATCAAGGATGCGACTCAGATCCAAACCGATAGGAGGAAACCTCACCCTCGAAACTTTTATTCTAGAAGCGTCAAGAAGCTTCTATTTTTCTCCGTATAGATGATCACCACACCCTTAACACTAAAAAAAACATGATAATGTCGCAGGCCACTATGGTGCAACCTACGCTGATCCTAGATTGTCGCACCCTTAACACTGAGCAATGTGTGATGATCCTTCTTTACAAGTTTTTTACAAAGGAAAAGATAATTTTATCTCTCTGGGAAAGTTCATCTTCATTCTTCTTCATGGATTAAGGCAATTTCTCCTTCTAAAGACAAAGGATAGGTGTACATCATCAATGGTCATAGGGTGATGAAAATAATGTGTAACACCTCCTGTACCATTCTTGAAATGAGGGGAAGTACTTGGAGGTTTTCCCGAGATGTGTATTGCATTGAAGAAAAAACAATCAAATGTATGGAATAAATTTTTCATCTTAACAAATGTGTATAGCCTTGTTTATAAAAATTTAAATCCAACATGCTGGAATATGCTACCATCGAAAGAAAGTCTAGATAGAATATTTCCTGGATCATTGATGGATATCTCAACATGATCTTCAAATCCTGTGAGAAAAGAGGTGGAACCCAAGGTAATCAAGTTTCAATTTTGTCATGCTTTTTTCAAGAAAAATCCATTATTGATATATTTCTAAATAATGGTCACTTTACTTAGAAAAATAGGAGGAATGGAAAGGGGTTCATCATGTAAAGGTTGAATAGGTTCTTAATCAATGAAAAATAGATAGAGGAAAAATTTTCCATGGATTCTTTCATTCCTCAAGGAGCTTTGTTTGATCATTGGCTTATATCTCTAGATGTATATTTAGAAGACAAGGCCTAGAATATCCATTTTAAGTTCAAATTATTATGGGCAAGACATCATGACTTTTTTTTCCAAGAATTTTTTTTCTCAAATTTATATAGAGTATAAATTTGTTTACAATGAAACTGCAACGATCTTGAAATGTTGTCAAAACGCACTAGCATTGAGGACCAATACAATCAAAAACAGCAAAGCTGTGAAGTAGACTAGATGAGCAATGCTGGAGGAGGACTATAGTGAGAATCAAGTGATCAAATCTTTTCATAGGCTGTCAACATTTCTACTGCAAAGGGGGACAACCGTCATCATTCAAAAACATTAATGGAGGAAATGGGACTCTCTATCCCTCTATCACATTGGTAGACCAAAAGTCTCCCTACCACTTCATTTAGGGCCCTCTTTGAGAGAGCGTCTACTTCCCTATTGTGTGTTCTAGGAATGTGGTGGAAGTTGATGTCGGAGAAGTGGTTGGAAATTTTCAGTGTTTTTTGCATCCAGCCCTTGATATGGATAGAATGAATCTTGCAATTTTGAGTTATCCAGTCAATAATAACTCTTGAGTCACCAAGGACGTGTAAGTGGTTGATAGACCAATAGGCAGCAAGAGTAAGGGAGGCCCATAAACCCATGATCTCGAATTTTGTATTTGTACCCACCCCATAGTTGATGAACCACTTTGTGATCCTCGACGGGTGGTTTTTGAAGGTGCCTCCAGCCCCACAACAAAGGCCATTTGACTGAGCAACTCCATTGAAACAAGCTAGAGTGTGACCCTCATCCATCTCAAAATCACAAGGTTTATAAGGGAAGGACTGTAACGTAGATGGTTGCCATTTGAAGGAGGCCAGAACTCTGTGAAAAACTGTCAGCAAGGAAGGAGGGTGATCCTCAAAAATCACTTTTCTCCATTCTAACCAGATCTACCAACATACATGGACCACCAAAAAAAGCGGGGCCGATTTTTGTGTGGACCACAAGGAAAAACAATCTGAGATGGAGAAGCCGGTCCAGGAAAAAGAAAGAGAATAGTGCTTGAGCAGATGATTCCAGACCTCTTTAGTAAAAGTGCAGTGAACCAGGAGGTGGTGGATATCCTTGGAAGTTTGGCAGCAAAGTAAGAAAATCCCAGGGCCCTCCCAGCCTCTCCGTCGAAGCGTGTCCCATGAGAGAATTCTCTCTTTTCTAGCGAGGCAGATGAAGAGTTTAAGTTTGAGGGGGACTTTCCAATTCCAAATCTGTTGCATCCACGAAATTTCAGCTCCAATGTTTAACTGTTGCAGGAGGGTGGCATATAGGTTTTTTACTATAATGATGCCCATGGCATCCCCACCAGCCCACAGTAACACATACGGAAATCAGTCAGTGAGACTCCTGTGCTTTTGAGAGTAGTGATAAAATGATTCTATTATGTGGCACACTGTACGCTAAGGAAAAGATCACCACTTCCTGCGTTATTATCTGGAAGAGGGATATCACTGGTCAGAACACTAGCCTGTGCAAGAAACAAAATGTTTAGTGACTGGAGCTGCAATCTCAGTGAAGGCAAGAGTAATGACAGGTATCCCAACCCGAGGATCCTATCCCTGCCGATGAGTATCTCGTTACCCATGCCAGGTTTCCACCGGAGCCAGTGGAGAATCATCGGAGATGATGCTACCAGGCCTTTCCAAAAAGGAGAAGCCCTCTTCAGCTAGAACGATGACTTACGTAGCCAGTTCAGGAGCGACAAGGATCCCAGATATTTATCTAAGATGATTTGGTGCCAAATGTTGTCGTGAGTGACAGCTCTCCAGAAAGAACTAGCCAGGAGGGTCAAGTTGAAAGTGAAGAGATTCTTGACACCCCATCCCCCTGCCCTCTGAGGTTTTGACAGGGTTTGCCAGCTACATAGATGAAGACAGTGTTTGTGAGCTTGACCACTCCACATAAAATTAAAAGATAGCCTTTGAAGAATAGTAATTATGTTATTAGGTATCCACTCCAGAGTCATCCAGTAGACAGCAAGGCTTTCCAGCACTGATTTAACCAGGATAAATCATCCGCCCAAGGACAACCATTTGTTGCACCAGAAACCAATTTTTCTCTCAAAAATAGCCACTAGCCATCACCAATCACCAGGTGAGGAGGCTCCCAGCTTCAGCTGGAATCCAAGATATCTGAAGCCTTCGCTCAGATTTATAAAGGTGAAGGGGATGGAGTCTTTAAGGCAAAGGAGTTCATCATCAGTTAGACCCCAGTAATGGATGGAGGATTTGGAGTGATTGATGGATAAACCTAAAACAGAGAAAAAGAGCTGGAGCACATCTTGAATAACTAACCATTCCGCAGGATCATATTTCGTCATGAGAAGTACATCGTCAACAAACATAAGATGGACTATCTTAATGAGATTAGAAATCTTTATGCCAGAAATTTGGTGCTCGGTGAAGCTTTTAGAGAGGAGAAGGCTAAGGCCTTCCATTATCAAGATAAAGAGATAAGGGGAGAGTGGGCATCTCTGACGTAGCCCCCTCTCACCTTTGAAGAAATTGGTATCCTCACCATTGATCATCACTACAAAATTAGTGCTGGTAACACAAGACAAAATCCAATTATTAAACTTGTCTCCGAATCCCACTGAGTGTAGAATTAGTCTCAGAAAATCCCAATCGATGCAGTCAAATACTTTTTTGAGGTTGAGTTTCATGACCAACGCCTTTAAGTTTTTCTTCTTGATGTTGTGGATGCATTCATGGGCTGCTCCAATAGAATCCTGGATTCTTCTGCCCTTCAAGAATCCCAGTTGCTCCACAGAGAGACCCCTTCCAAGAAATGGCTTGAATCTGTTAGAAATGACTTTGGAGATTACCTTATAAATGAGGTTGCACAGGGAGATCAGTCGGTAGTCATTAAAAGAGAGTGGGTTGTTTTCTTTCGGAATCAAGACCAGGAAAGTAGAATTAAGGCTTCTAGAAATATTTCCTTTGATACGAGTGTCTTCCACCATCTATAGGAGATCCACACCTACAAGATCAAAGAAAAAAATGAAGAATTCTGATGTCCAGCCATCAGGCCCAGGGTTCCTCTCTGTTTTGAAGTGTAAAAGTATGTCTTTAAGCTCAACAAGAGTGACAGGTTTGTAGAGGTCCTTGGCTTCATCTGCAAAGACTAACTGAGGGAATAGTCTGGCTGTAGAACCCTTTTCCAGAAGGTTGTGAATGTTGGTGGGTTTGTACTGTTGAGCGAAATCAGAGACAACCTCGTCCTTTATGGCCTCCTACCCATGAATAAAATCGACCCCATTTCTTTTAATAGACCATATGAATTTTTTGTTTCTATTAAAACTAGCAAGTTTGTGGAAGTATTTGGAGTTTGAATCTCCGCTCTTTAACAAGGTTGCATGACTACGTAGTCACGAACAGTTTTCTTCTACATCCAGAATGGAGTCTCTGTTAGATTCTAGCAGCTTAAGTCTATCAGACTCCTCCATGGTCAAGGTGGATGTGGTAGAACAAAGGATGAGTTTGTATATCTCAGTCTCCAGCGAGAGTAATCGGGACTGTTCCGCTGATTTTTTTCCATGGTACAAAGATTTTGTCTTAGATTTCAGGACTTTTAGTTTCCAAATGAGTCGATGCTGAGGGTTTTCTTCAAATAGAAAATGAGGATCCATCTAGACTGATTGGACTAGATCAGTGTATTCTGCCGACGTAAGCCAAGAGTGGTTGAATTTGAACGGGGGCGGTCAGTGTAGCTCTGTTAGCCTCAGCTGGAGGAGGATAGGGGCATGGTCGGAAAAGAAGGGGAACTCCACCCATGAAGATGGTGATCCAAAAGATGACAAGTAACCATCTGCAACAAGGAAATGATCAAGTCTTCTGGCGATAGCATCTAGACCAGTCCTACCATTTCTCCAAGTTGGGGCCAGACGGGTCGGCAGGACATGGATCAGATTGTTTGAGGCAAATAACTCTCTGTAGTAGGCTTCAGTAGGACCCAACAAGTAGGAACCTCCCCATGTTTTGTCATCAAATAGAATGATGTTTAGATCTCTGCCTATAATGAGATTTGGTAGGGAAAGAATACCACTATCTCTTAGTTGTGACTAGAATGATTGTCTTTTCGAGCAGGGGCCGTAGATGTTTAGTAACGCCATCTCCAACTTTGTAGCTAAGCAGTAGCCTAATAATAGTATTCCCCCACTCGACAGGAAGGGCCTCAGATCAAAAAGACTGTGGTCCCATGCCACCAGCAAGCCACCGTAATTTCCTATAGAGTTTACCATCGTAGTAACCCATGAAGTGCGAAATTGATGCACGAAATCTTTGGCTTTTTGATCAGTCGAGAGGGTCTCTTGGAGAAAGATGATATCTGGCTTCATTCGCTCCAGCAATCTTCGGAAGGAAGCAGCCTTGAGGGTGCCTCCAATCCCTCAAATTTTTAAGGATAGCACTATCATTACTTAGATTGTGCCAAGGCCTTCATTGCTCTAAGGGCCTTACCATCCTGAGTGGGAATGACAAAAGTAGATTGCTGTGTGCTAAGTAAATCCTTCTTCTTTCTGGAGCTTCATGTCTGAAGAGGGGAGAGTTCGGTTCCAATGCCTCGCGACCAGAAAAAATCCTTGACATCTTTTCATTGTGGGTTTGATGTGCTGGCCTCTGCAGCAGAAGAAATGAGTTCCTTACCTCGATAAATAGGCAACTGTGAGGTGAATTCCAGGAGAAAGGAAGAAGATGAAGAGGGGTTCAGTGCTGCCAAGAGGTTTAAATCATCATCATCTTCAGACTGTATATAACTTGGAAGCACCAGTGGGGTAGCTTCTGATTCCAAAGAGAAAAGAGCAGAGCTTGGTTGCATGGCCGGGTGTGAAGAAGGAAGGAGGGGCGAGCCGTGGGAAGTGTTGGGAAGCTATGTAGTTTCTACAGTAGACGGAATAGGGCTATGAGATGAGGGGGCAGTCAAGGCTGGTGGAAGGGATAGCACGACTTCAGAGGAGGGAGACACTACACTATAGGAGGAGGAGAGCCAATGGAAGCAGTTAATGGTTTCCTTCTCGGCTACAGAAAGGGAAATAAAGAGGGAAGGACAGAGCTGCTTCAGCTTATGCATCGGTGGCTCAGCTTGCCCAGGTAAGGGGATAGAGGGAGGGTTGGGAGACAGATCCAAGTAGGAAAGGGAAGGGTCATCTTCCATGTATTCAGGAGGGTTTAGGTGAAGGTCAACATCTTTAGAAGAATTGATCAAATACTTACCAGGAAAGGTTCGTCGAAGATGGCCAGTTTCATGGCAAAGGTTACAATGGAAAGGTAGCCCGAGGTAGTCCAGGTTTTGAAGAAGCTTCCATCCTCTCCATTCAATTTCCATCTTTTCCAGTAGTTCTATGGTTATGTCCATCTCAACCAGTACTCTGCCCATTTTCCTTTCTGGACTATTTAGTGACTATATGTCGAGAGTTATAAACTTGCCAAGAGCGCTGCCTATATCTCTAAAGGCTCCTTTCTTCTAGAGGTGTAGTGGAAGGCCCGAGAGAAGCACCCATAGATGTTTGAGTTGGAAGAAATCAGTGTCCGGGTTGAAGGCCAATCTCCAGTGCTTGAGCATAAGGTTGCTACCACCGTAGGCCCAAAATGAAGAAAGTAACAGAGAAGCATCCTCTAGTGATTTACAGTTAAAACAAAGCCAACCTTTTTTAAGGTAGAGGACTTCCAGTGAATAACCTAACAGAGGTAACCACATTAACTTTATCCAGTCCTCCAGAGGTTGGGTACTCAATATTTTGTAGGAAACCCGTCCCACCAGTGCACATGTGGACATCTTGCAAAGGTCCTCAAGACCCACTCTGTCACCCAACACTAAGTGCGTTGATCTTCTGTTTTCTTTCCACACCTTTCGGCTGTGGGAAGCTCTGTGAAAAGTAGTAGGGACGTTTTGAGTGTCCTGGAGGGAAGGTAAGCTATCTCAAACATGAGATAGAGAGGATTTGGAGGCAGGGGGGGGATTTTAGGGACAGGTGGAGCACTGGTTTCTGTCAGTGGAGGAGGAACTAGTGCAACGGGGGACACGGCGGGAACAGGAAGAATATTTGAAAATGATGGCTTGGAGGAAAAAGTATGCTGGTTGTTTGTAAGGGAGTCTGCTTTATCGAATAGACCCTCCTCTTTCCAGATGAGTTCATCAGAAGGATTCATCAGAAAGTCTGTCAATAAGTTCATGTTAAAAACTCAACGAATAATAGCAGGTCCACTTGTAAAAGACAAGGCAGCGAAAAGAGGCAAGTGCGGGGGTCAGTGGGAAGAGTGCGAAAGTGTGGACCGACAAGTTTTATGGGAAATAATTGTTGGTTAGTGAAGCCAGGGAAAAACAGGGGTATGCAGCCCTGTAGATCAGTAGCTGGACAAGAAGACAAAATGCATAGGACAGTCACAACGCAAAATGTTTCTATGAGCTAAACGACAGGCTATACTGTGAAACCGGAACCAATCAGCGCAGGGAGGAAATATTTGTGTCAATAGTTGTAAAGCAAACAATGACCCGCATCCCAGTGAGAGTCTCCAGGGTAGATCTGGGGGGTTCAAGAAATCAGGATAAAATGGAAGGGAAGGATCCTGTTTCACCTGGTTCTCAAGGTTCGCCTACCATGGATCGCCATCAGCTTCACTTAAAACCACATTGCCACCCAAATTTATTTGTTCTCTGAAAAAGCCTCACACAATCAAGAAGATATTTGAATGCGACCAACTAATACTTGAACGCCATGTTTCTCTCTCACAGTATCATACAATCGATTTCTAAAATTGTTGACACAACACTTTCTTCAGTTTATTCTTGTTGTAAATGTATATTCCCGCTTCAACAATTTTAGTATTTACTTAGGACATCATGACTTAATGAACGCCTGCTTCAACATTTTTAGTATTTACTTAGGACATCATGACTTAATGAACAAAATTTAGGAATGGAGGAATATTTGGATCCAAGATGTATATTCTTCACAAATAATTATAGTTCATAAAATCTAATGTAAAGGTATGGAATAAGGAGTCTTTAGGAAATATTCAAAAATAAAGAAAATATGGAAAAATAAATGTAGTACTTGGAGGCATAACTGGAAAAGAAAGGTATGACCTTAGACTTCTTGAGAAAATAAACAACACTAGTTGTGAAAATGGAGGAAAACTACAAGAGAGAAGATTTTTTTTAGCTTCAAAAATATAGAACAATGGCTTCAAGCAAGGGATAAAACCTCTAATTTTTTTCACAAGGCATACTTAAGTAGAGAATCAACCAAGCATATTTCAAATATGTTTTCCCATAATACGGACATGGTTGGCAGGCATAGTAACATGTTTATAGAAAGTAAACCCTACTTCCATTTTTTCTTTTATATCGCCGAGAAAGAGATCAAGAAACTATATGAATGATTATTAATAGTATACCCAAACTTATCAATCGAGAAGCAAATGAAATCATTCTCAAGCCTATTCAGAAGCAGAAGTTATAGGACATTGTTTTCTTAATGAAGAGAGGGAAGACCCCAAGGTTGG
Organism: Picea mariana; assembly: GCA_032191745.1. Taxonomy (NCBI): domain Eukaryota; kingdom Viridiplantae; phylum Streptophyta; class Pinopsida; order Pinales; family Pinaceae; genus Picea; species Picea mariana. The sequence continues at coordinate 526,605 of JASDQU010100212.1, read as the reverse complement.
ATGACCTCCCTACAGATTTCTTTCAAATGTCCTAGGAGATAATCAAGCAATATTGTTGGATGTTGCACAAGCATCAAGGAATTCAAGAGTTATTTTAAGGGATTTAAGTGAAATCTTCCTAACTCTAATATCAAAGAAGAAAAAATGCTTAACCTTTAATAGTTTTAGACCTATATCTTTATGCAATAATGTTTATAAAATTATCACAAAAGTTATTTCTACTAGACTAAAACCATTGTTGTAGGAAGTAGCATTTGATAAGAAAGGATGGTTTGTGGAAAGTCTTTAGATTTCAAATTGCTTAGTTATTGTCCAAGATGTTATACACTCTCTAAAGTACCACAAAGAAGATGGCATGATCCTTAAACTTCATATTGAAAAATGCTATGGTAAATTCAAATGGGAATTTCTTTAGGAAGTCATGGTTAGCTTTGGATTCTCTCATTAATGAATTAGATGTTTCACTAATTGTTTCTTATCAACATCCTTTATTGTATTCACCATTGAAGGATTTTCAAAGCTTACAAACAATTGAGAAAAAGTTTCCCTCACTTTTCCTTCCTCTTTATTATTCTAATGGAAACTCTGGTAATAAAAATTCCAAATACAACCAAAAGATCTATTAAAAGGAGTAAAAATCTCATCAAGTATTCCTCCCCTTTCTCATTTTCAATTCATATATGAAACTCTCCTCATGGAAAAAACCAATGTGAAGGAAGCAAGACCTTTCAAGATAATCTTGTAGGTATTTTATGTAGCCTTGCGTTAGGATATTGTTCTTGAAATTCAAACATGTTTTCCTTGAAATATAATCCTAAAATCCATAGAATTTTTTTTGAGATCATGTGATTTAAAAATATGGTTGTCATCCAAGATCTTGGACTATCTACTAAAACATTCAACCTATGGTATACTTATTTGGAGGAATACCATTGAAAAATTAGGCATAAGGTGGACTCATGGGGAAAATAATATCTCTTTTGGACATGAAGAATGGTATGTATTTCATCCATACTCTGAATCGTCCTATTTTCTTAAGCTCGATTATGTTGGATCCTAAAATTATCATGGAGAAAATAGAACACATCCTTGTGAATTTTTTATGGAGAGGATCTAATGATGATAGGAAATGGAACCTCCTTACTTGGAAAGAGGTAGTTATGCCTAAGTGGATAATGAGCCTAGGATTAAAGCACCAAAAACTTATGAACATGTCTCTCATAACTAAATTGGTGTGTAGGATATTCATTGAACTAAAATCCCTACTAAGTAAATCTTTCATAGAAAAATATTTTGTTAATGAAAACCTAAAATATATCATGAATCTATTTCCTTTTCCAAAAAGTGTTGGATTACTGAAAGGGGGGGTGAATCAGTAAGAGCATAATTATAATGCTTTTTTCTCCAAATAATACAAGTGTTATGTCAATGTAGAATTATTATCCAATAATGAGCAATAAGAAATGAACAATCACACACATACATAGTACATCAGTGTTTTACATGGAAAACCAAATCAGGAAAAAACCACACAATGTTTTTTCTTATATGTCTTGAAGAATTACATTCATTGGAAGCACCAACTTCCATTGTTTTCCAGTTGCAACTGGAAGGAGGCTCCAACCCCCTAGTTTCTCAGGATACAACTTGAGGGAAGCTCCAACTTCCCAATTCTTTGGACACAACCAGAAGGAGGCTACAACCCCCTATGTTCTCCAGCTACAACTGAAAGGTGGCTACAACCACTTGTCCTTGCCCCATCCAACTGCCTTGAAGTAGAAGTAGAATGATGGGACCACTTTCACACTATCACAATGAGATATATCACTGTAAACATGTACCAATAAACCTGAACCATGCATCAACCATGAATCAACCTATACATAAACCTCTAATCAACCTATACCATAATAAAGTGCATCAACCATGCACCAATCTGTACCAAACATTCTGTAATCAACCTATACCATAAACAAGTGCATCAACCATGCACCAACCTGTACCAAACAATTTGTAATCAACCTATACCATAAAAAAGTGCAACCAACCATGTACCAAGTGTGTACCAATCATGTGTCAAGTACTCATAAACTATGACTCATCAATATGTACCAACATCATAAACTATACTCCTCATGTATGTGCCAACTCATCAACTACTTGTCTCAACCATGTACCCAACTTGTACCTCAACCAAAAGCCCTCATCAATTTAATCATAAAAATATGATTTGTAACTCTGTAATAGACCTGGTGTATATTATCACATACCTACAAACCTTACTTAACTTTAAAAACAAGAGACTATCATTTTCATCAAATGTTTCTTTAGTCTCACAAGACTAGTTTTGGATTAGTCAACAACCCTAACTTGAAATAATCATAAATTTGTACCTGTAATGAATAAAGATATGAAACTGATACAATTTTTCTTCAATGTGTTTTATGCAATTCATCCAGGTGTCACTACTTGGAACCTCTCATAAAATGAGTTATGGAAAAAATGACACACCTTGTTGAATTCTAGCTTATTATAGAGAGTGACCTTGTAGAGCGTTCCCCACATGGAATATTTTTTGAATTGATATTAAACTATTACATATAATAATAAATAATTTAATCTAACAAACACATTTGGTATTACCTCATTTGGATCTGTTATGAATAATTTATGACGTTTTTACCCGAAACACCTATTTTTGACTAGTTTCAGGACTAGCCACAAACCTTATTTTCCACGGAGTGTAACTAAAAAAATACAATGACCCAAAAGATGAATTTTTTACCACATATATTTGAATACGTTTCCTCAATGGAATAGCAATTTCATGGTCTGAATAATTCTAGAAAAAAAATTATTTCGAAAATGGTGAGATGACCTGAAAAAAACATACCTTAGAAAACATCATCAAGAGAATTTATCCTTCCTTGAATTCTGGCCTTCTTTTCTTCAATTTCCTTAGAAATTCGGCTTAGATATAATTTTTCTAACTCAGACACCTATAGGTATTCAATATGCTCAAGTGCATCTTAAATTAGAGAGCCTTGCCTCTTATTTATACTCTCCAAGTAGCTTCCTTAAAAATATCTTCTAGGTCACTTTGCCCACTTTCCTTATTTTAGGGTTAACCCACTTCTAATTTCTTCATTAAATTTATGATAGAATTAATTTATTTTTTATTCACTTTGAATTATAGTACACTCATCACTTCACTTTATTGTTTACCTTTTAAAATCTCTTAAACCACTTTGACTACTTTGACCTTTTGGGACTTATAGATGACATCTGAGGGTCCTCCAACTTCGTAAGGCCATAAATCTCAAACCGTGAGGAGTTATGTGATGTTCCACATACCACCAGAAATGGAATGACATTTATTATCCATATAGAATAATATGACTTGAAAATATATCAAAACGCATATTGTTATCCATAAAACAAACTTCGGTCCATTACCCAAACCTAGGTTCTCCAACTTCTCATGGACATAACTCTCTAACCGTGAGGAGTTATGTGACATTCCACATACCACCAAAAATGGCATGACAAGAACTATCCATATAGGATAGTATCACTGAAAAATTCATTGGATTTCATCTCATTATTCCACAAATAAACATGGGTTCTCTAACCATACTTCTAGGATAACTCATCCGCAAAGCATCTTCCCGTGAGGGCTTTCACCATAAGGGGACCACTTTGGAGTTCATTGATTTCTACTTATTATCAAACATGAAAAGACAATAACGATTCATATTTACATCAAACAATCTTGGGTCCATTACCCAACCTTTGTGCTACGGGGCTTTCTTCAAGGGTTGACATCAATGACAACCAACCTTAATCAACAATCTCCCCCTTTGGCATTGATGGCAACACTTTGATGCAATAATGAAATCATATCACTTATTCTCTCCCTATAACCTTGACTCTGTCATTTTCCTCTGTCCTTTGCATATAATAAATCTCTCCCCCTTTTTCATTAATGGCAAAGGTATCTTTCCATCCAGGGTTTCTCCCCCTGACTAAATTGTCCTCTTATGATTCTTCCTCATGCAAATCTAAGACATATAAGATAAGAATTCAAAAAGAATCCATTTTGGAGTAGAAATAACTCCAAGTCTCTGGAAAAGACATTCAAAGGATTCCTATGGAAGTGGTTTTTTGAAGATGTCTATCACTTGTTATTTTGTTCCCACATACTCAACTCTGATGTTCTTTTCTACAACCTGCTCCCATAGAAAGTGATACTTTATTGGAATGTGCTTCATCTTGGAGTGCATCACCAGGTTTTTTGAGATACGGATGGCACTTGTATTATCATAATAGATTGGAATGGTCTCATCATACTCAACCCATATATCTGTCAGATTTTGTTTCATCCAAAGAACCTGTGTACAACATGATGCTACTGCAATATACTCTACCTCAGTTGTAGATAAAGACACTGATGATTCTGTCTTTCTTATCCATGATACTAAAAATTCACCCAAGTAGATCGTTGCTCCACTGGTTCTTCGTAGGTCATCAATAGATCCTGCCCAATCTGCATCTGTGTAGGCAATTAGTGATATATCCTTTCCTTTTGGATACCATAATCCAAACTCTTTTGTTCCTTTGAGATATCTAAAAATCCTCTTCACTGCTAACACATGTGACTCCTTTGGAGCTGCTTGAAATCATGCCACCTGTCCAACTGCCTGCATTACATCTAGTCTGGATGTTGTCACATATAGTAGGCTCCCAATCATTTACCTGTATTGCCTCTGATCAGTAGACTTTGAATCATCATCTTTGCTCAAATTGCAACTGGTTTGCATGGGAGTGATAAATAGTTTGGAATCTTCCATTCCAAACCTCTTTAGCATTTATCTGATATATTTGGTTTGAGAAATAAAGATTCATTGGTTTCTTTGACGTATCTAAAGTCCCAAAAAGAAGGATAGTTCTCCAAGTAATGAAATTTCAAATTCATTCTGTATATCTTTTGCAAATATTTGGCTTAACCTGTCATCATCACTTCCAAAAATAATATCATCAACATAAACTTCAATTAATAAAATATTACCTTCACTTACTTTGATGTAGAGGTTGTTGTTCGCACTTCATTTTCTGAACCCTACCTATTGCAGATACTTATCCAGTCTAGAGTACCATGCTCTATGAGATCTTCTTAGACCATACAAGGCCTTCTTTAATTTACACACATAATTGGTGTTTCTCTGACAACTGAAATCCTTTTGGTTGTTCAATGTAGAGTTTTTCTTCAAGTTCCCCATTCATAAAAGTTAATTTTCTGTCCATCTGATATACTTTAACATTTTTGGAGCATGCATAGGCTAAAACAACCAGATTGCTTCAAATTTAATTCCTTCAATCTGTGCATATCCTTTACATACCAATCTAGCTTTGTTCCTTGTAACTTGTCCATCTTCATTTAATTTATTCTTGAAAACCCATTTTGTGGCGACCACATTCTTATTCTTTGGTCTTGGAACTAGTTCTCACGTGTCATTTTTCTCTATTTGATCCAATTCTTCATTCATGGCCTATTCAAAAATTCATCCTTGTTGGATTCTTCAAAAAAAATTGGTTCTATTGTAGATAAGAGTGCTAGGTGTGTTTGTTCTGGTGAACAGATTTTTCTTCTAGTCTCAACTCCTGCATCTTTTTTTCCAATAATCTGATATGAAGGATGATTGTTCTGTACTTGTTTGCTAGGTGTCTTTGGAGATACTTTTTGAACTTGCTCTTCTATTTCTATCGGATTCTCTTCATCTTCCTCTTCTACTTCCTCTTCTACTTCTTCTTCTTGAAAAAGTTGTTCCATTGATTTCTTTTCTTCTTCCTTTGATTTTGGTCTACCTATTTCATCAATTGTTACATTGATGCTTTCCACAAATTTGTTCAATCTTAGATTGTAACACTTGTATTATTTCCTTGTACTTGAGTAACCAACAAGTAGTCCTTTCTCCACACGAGAGTCAAAATTTCTCATTCTTCCATCTTCTCTTTTGATGTACCATTTGCTTCCAAAAACTTTAAAGTGCTTCACATTTGTTGGTCTTCCTTACCATAGCTCGTAGGGAGTTTTATCAGTGTTGTTTATGAGCATTACTCTTTTTTGAATGTGAAATGATTTATGCATTGTCTTTGTCCAAAATATATCTATCAATTTGGAATCCATTAACATTGTTTGAGCCATTTCTTGTATTGTCATGTTCTTTCTCTCAACAACTCCATTCTGTTGAGGTGTCCTAGCAACATAGAATTTCCTTTTTATTCCATGACTTCTGCAGTAGTCCATAAATTCATTTGAATTGAACTCTCCTCCATTATCATATTTTGAGAATTTGATTCTTGAATCCATCTCATTTTCAACCATTTCCTTGTAGATCTTGAAGTTTTCAAAAGCTTCTGACTTGTTCTTGAGAAATAAAACTGCAGTCGTTCTTGTATAATCATCAATTAATAACATAAAGTATCTCTCACCTTTTAATACCTTTGTTGTAGTTGGTCCAACTAGAACAGTATGCACAATTTCCAGTGGTCTTGTTGTTAAATACTCCTTTGATTTGAACCTGGTATTTGTTTTCTTTCCTTGTTGACAATGCTTTCATAAAGTGTTGGTTGGTTTTGTGATCTGGGGCATTTCTCTAACTGCTTCTCTTTTGCTGACTTTGACAAGGTTATAAAAATGCATTTGACCCATTCTTCTACGCCATAACCAAATTTCATTTTCCCTTCATAGACAACACTTTTCATTTCCAATTTCACTTAACACATACATTTTTTTTGAAGTTTTTGAAGCTGTACCGACCAATTTCCCTGAACCTTTTCTTCTTATCTCACACTTTTGTGAATCAAAAGTAAATTTATGACCTTGGTCACACAATGTTTGACTCACACTTAGAAGATTATTTTTCATATCTTCTACCATTAGAACATTTTGTGCCTTTTTATTCTTGTTCCCAATTCAGACTTTGCCTTCTCCAATGATTTTGGCTGAATTATCATTTCCGAGGGAGATTGATCCATTTTTTTCCTTTCACAATGTAATAAATTTGTCTCTATCACCTGTAATATGTTTTGAACACCCATTGTCAACATACCAACTATGTTTCTTCTGCTTAGCTTGTAGAGAGACTGTGCATTCTTCATTGCTATATTGATCTTGCTTTCTTATCCATGTCATTTTCTGAGGTTCTTGTCTATGACTATTGTTATTATGTTGAGCTTCTTTTGGAGGGACTATCATTCTGCAATTTTTGACCATGTGTCCAAAATTGTTACATTTGTAGGATTCCACTTCAGTGCTCAAATATTCAAACCTGTTGTAACTTCCTCTTTGTGTTTCACTAGGCCTTCTTGAGTAACCCCTTTGTGAATGCTTCTAAAACTTGTTATTGTTCTTGTTTTTAGCTCTGCAATTCATAGCTTTATGTCCAAAATTATTTCATGCATAATATAAACCAAAAAATATAGTTTCATACCTAGGAGTTGAAGACATTCTGAAATAAGGTTCTCTTATGAATCCTTCTTCTTCTTGAGGCCTATCTGTCTATTATTGATTCTCAAATCTGAAACTTCTCGGTGGAGGAGTGTCCCTGTAATCTTCCTTGTACATATTCCTATCCCCTTTGATTGTTTATAAATAGCTTTTTGGATTTGTTTCTTTTTCTATTGTTTTGGAGCTTGATCCCTTTTCTATTTGATTGTATCGAAGTCTAGACTTGTCAAGATGAGATTTTTAACTTCTAATAATGTCATCTCAAAATTTTGAGTTATTCTGCATATTTTTCTTTTGAATATCCTTTCTTAGTGTGACAATCTCTACTTCCAAGTTTCCAATGATCTTGTCATATTCTTCTAGTTGTTCTTTGAGTGCTTCTTCAATTCTTTTATCTTCTTGTATTTGAACCTTCAATATTGTGATCATTTGTTCTAGTTCTTGAGTGTCATTTTTCTTGTCTAGTTCTGCTTGTAGTTTCTTATTTTTCTTGTTTTCGCTTCTGATAACTTCTATGGAACACATTAATTCTTCTCGATAGTCAAGTTATTCCTCTTCAATTTACTCTTCAACTTCTTCATATCCTTCTTTGGCTTTTTCATATTCTTCTTCGGAGTCTTCTTTGTCATAATCTTTTACTGCCATGAATAGAACTCTTCATGTCTCACTTTCACTGATTTCATCTTCATCTAATGATGAGATGTCTTCTTTGATGCATAATATTTTCTTGAAATCTTTCTTTGTAGTTCTTTTTCGTTTATATGTGTGTTTTCCTTTTGAGTAACCTTCAACATTTCTCTTTTTATTATGAGGAAATTTGTTAGCAAAATGACCAATACCATCAAAATTAAAACAAATTAAAGGAAGCTTACCTCTATACCTACCATTGGTTCCCTTGTTGAGTATTTTGACGAAGTTGGCCACTTCATCATCTTCCGAGACGTCGCCATTGATGCTATATTATTCTTGTTCCTTTTTATTTTGCTTCGATCTTTTAGATGCTTTGAAGGTTGTTTATTTTACATATAGATTTTCTTGTTTAGTTCTCATTTCATATGCTGTGAAGTTTTCATGCAGTTCATCCATGCTTATTGAGTTCATATCTAACCTTTCTTCTAGTGTTGATATCTTAGGATTGAATCTCATAGGAAGAGATCTTAGTACCTTTTGAACAATTACAGATTCTTTGATTTCTTCTCCCAATCCTATGATTGCATTCAACTGTTTCATCAACTCTTAAGAAGTAGGCTACAATATTCTCATCTTCCTTCATTTTTAGTTGTTCGAACTAGCCTCTGTAAGTTTGAAGTTTTTCTTCTTTGACATTTTTATCTCCTTCATAAATATTTTGAATCTTGTCCCAAATCGCTTTGGTGGATTTACAATGTGAAACTTTGGTGAATATCATTTCATTGAGACCATTCAAAAGTGCATTTGTAGCTTTGGAATTATTATGACCAAGTTTCATTGCTTTGTCATTTGTTGGTGGAATTGTTGGTAATGTGTATCCATCTACAATTGACTGCCAAATTTCAAACCCCTTTGCTTGTATATATGTCTTCATCCTTATGCTCCAAAAAACATACTTTTGTCCATCAAAGTGTGGTATTCCATTTTTATATGAGTTGGTACTCTCCATGATCTACCTTTCAGTGGTTAAACTGATTTCTGAAGGAACCTGCTCTAATACCAATTGTTGGATTACTGAGAGGGGTGGTGAATCAGTAATAGAGTAATTATAATGTTTTTTCTCCAAATAATACAAGTGTTATATCAATGTAGAATTATTATCCAATAATGAACAGTAAGAAATAAACAATCACACAAATATGCAGTACACCATTGTTTTATGTGGAAACCCAAATCTGGAGAAAACCACAAAATGATTTATCTTATATGTCTTGAAGAATTACATTCGTTGGAAGCACCAACTTCCTTTTTTTTCTAGCTGCAACTGGAAGGAGGCTCCAACCCCCTAGTTTCTTAGGCTACAACTTGAGGGAAGCTCCAACTCCCTAATTCTCTGGCTACAACCAGAAGGATTCTACAATCCCCTATGTTCTCTGTGTTGACAAATATTTAACAGAGAATGAATGGAAAATATTTTACAGACAACGAATGTTTTTCATTGATGGCAAGTACAACAATGAAGATGGCATTATGATAGAATGATCGAAGGCCCGTAAGGTTTGAGAAGCATTTATGGTCGTCGGATCCCATTCAAAATTCCTGATAGAATGAGGGTCGTTAGATCTGAATGAAGACAAGAAGAGTGCGCTGAAGAGGAAGAAAAATATTAGGCATTAGATCCAAGTGCAGGATCCGACCATCGTTGGATCAAGAAGAACCTGCACATTATTTAAAGTACAAGGAGAAGCGGGAGTAATCAAGATATGAAAAATTGTGATTTAATCTAAGCCATCAGATTAAGGTTGAATCTGGACCGTTGATTCCAGTCCATGTCAGAGTTTCGGGGATTGCGAGTTGGAGATGTTAAGTAATATCATCCACAGGAATTCTGATATCGTGATATGCAAAATCATGACTTAATCGCAGTCGTTGAACGAAGATCAGATCTGAACCATTGATCCAACTTCATATCATAGTTTCGTGAATCACGACATGGAGAGGGAAAAGGAAAAATGCAACAAGAATTCTGAAATCGCGATATGCGAAATCGTGATTTAATCGCAACCATTGAATCAAGATTGAATCTGGACTATTGATCCAAGTTCCTTTCGGGGTTTCGAGGATCGAGTGTTGGAGATGTCAAAGAATATTAACATCAAGAATCCCGATATTGTGATATGTGAAATCGTGATGTAATTGCAACCGTCAGATCAAGAAGTGATCTGGACCGTTGATCTGACTTCTTCATGGAGTTTCGTGGATCAGGATGTGTAAGTGACAAAAACACTAAACGCCAAGAGTGTTGAAATCACGATGTGTGAAATCTCGACTGAATCTGAACTGTCAGATCAAGAAGTGATCTGGATCATTGATCTTACGTCTTCACGGAGTATCAGGGATTGGGATTTGGAAGTGACAAGAACATTGAACATCAGGAATGTTGAAATAGCAATATGAAAAATCGCAGAATGATCTAAACTGTCAGATAAATTGTTCATCAGAGGGTTACTGCTCTCTCTCACAGTTAACTCCTTAGTTTCAAATCTGTTAGCGAAACGAACTCATGATTGTTGATTAGTTGGTGTTTCAGTTGCTCATACAGTTGTCGTCCTCTTGCCTAAGGAGTTGGGAAGTTGAACCGTCCTGTAGGTGTGTATAAAAGAAAATGATATAGACTGTGTGAGGTTGGTTGTTCTGTATGAGAAAATAATGAAGATGTAAGAAAGGGAATACCACAGCATGCACAGTGTGAGATTGAGAAGATGCGCAGTGTGAGATAAAGCTCAGAAAAGTAACAGATAATAAATAAAACATGAAGTAGAGCAGAATAATAGAATAAGTTGAAGCAGAGCAGAATGATAGAGTAAGTTGAAGCAGAGAAGACTTGCTGAACATACAGAGGAAGAAAAGAACTGCAGAATAGTCATAAGAAGACTAGATTTACAGAACAAAGAAAGATTGGTAAGAATTGATTTATCTGTGTAGTTATTTGTTTATTTATTCATTCATATTCTAGGGAGGTTGGGAGGTACTCGGGAGGACTGTTTTCCTCAGAGGTTCAAGTGGGAGATTGAACACAGGAAGTTGTAGCTTCCATCTGGTTGCAGCCAGAGAAACCAGGGTGGCAGGGTGGAGCAAGGGAGAACAAGTGTTCCTTGTTATACAGGTTGGAGCCTATGTAAATGGAAGTTGGTGCTTCCATCCAGTTGGTGCTGGAACATATAGGGAGTTGGTGCTTCCTTCTAGTGGGTGCTAGAGAAACCAGAGAGTTGGTGCTCTCAAACAAGTTGCAGCCTGTAAAACAGAGGTAGCAGCCTCACATTGAGTTGGTGCTCAATTAAATATGATGTACAGAACTTAAAAGACTACNTTGGTGCTGGAATATTCAGGGAGTTTATGCTTCCTTATAGTGGGTGCTAGAGAAACCAAAGAGTTGGTGCTCTCAAACAAGTTGCAGCTTGTAAAACAGAGGTAGCAGCTTCACATTGAGTTGGTGCTCAATTAGAGATGATGTACAGAACCTAAAAGACTGCCTATCATTTCGAAGAAGAAGAGGTTTTCTCCCTTTATGGGTTTCCTCATGAAAATCTGTCTCTGTGTATACCTTATGTGTGACTGATGCTTTTTACTTTTAATGTCCATATGTTGTATAATGTTGATGATCACTTGAAGAAAGATTATGAATATTTTAATAGAGTTAAAATTGTTTAAGCTCAAAGACAACTGATTCACCCCCCCCCTCTCAGTTGTATTAGTAATATCAACAATTGGTATCA
>JASDQU010100212.1:501843-514669 GCA_032191745.1 Picea mariana | reverse complement strand
AAGTCATGAAGGGACTTCAGCCTCTAAGCCCCCTCTGTTTGATGGAACAAATTTTTCCTTATGGAAGATTAGAATGAGAACATATTTAATGGCCTTGGGTGCTGAGGTTTGGGATGTAGTAGAGACTGGATATACAAAGCCTGTTGTGCTAGCCTCCAAGGATGACAAGTTAGAGTTTATTTTTAATGCTAAGGGGATGAATGCTATCTTGAATGGACTTGCTGAAGATGATTTTGTAAAGGTGATGCATCTTGATACTACCAAAGTAATGTGGAATAAACTTATTAACAATTATGAAGGAAATGAGAAAGTAAAAGATCCCAAACTTCAAACATACAGATTGAAATTTGAACAACTAAAGATGAATGAAGATGAAACAATTATCCAGTATTTTTTAAGAGTTGAAGAACTTGTAAATGCCATGAAGGGTCTTGGTGAGAATTTTGATGACTCACTCTTAGTTCAGAAGATTTTAAGATCTTTGTCTGATAAATTTAATCCAAAAGTCTCTGCAATAGAAGAATTAAATGATCTTACAACTTTGTCCATTGATCAAATTCTAGGAAATCTAACTGCATATGAAATGAGAATTAACAAAGATAAATCCAGTACTAGAGAAGCATCTTTTAAAGCAGACAATAATAATGATTCAGAATTAGATGATATTGAGGCAAAATTTGTGAGAAGGTTAAAGAAAGGGTCAGTAAAATATCAAGGGAAATTGCCCTTTAAATGCTTTAACTATGGTAAGGTAGGTCATTTTACATCTAAGTGTCCCCATCAGAAAAAGGACCGAAAATATGGTGATGAAAAGAAGTACAAATACAAGAAATATAATAAGAAGAAAAGTTTGGTTGAAAATAATGAAAATTCCTCAGAAGACACCGATAGTGACTCATCTTGTGAAGATATGACAAATGACTTCATGCTTATGGCCAAGTAGGATTATGATAATAAAAGCACAAGCAATGATGATAATGATGAAGAAGTTGCGGTTGATTTGGAAGGAGAACTGATCAGTGCACTGGAAGAAATTGATAGACTCATAACTAAGAATAGAAAGCAAAAACAAGTGTTGACACAGTTCGAGGAAGACAGTAAAAAACCTAATGAAGACTTTTCTCTGATGAAAGTGGAATTAGAAGAGGCAAAGAAAATAGAAGACATACTGAAACAACAATTGTTAGAGAAGAAAGTCAGGTGTGAAGCCTTAGAAGAAGAAATTGTAAAAACCAGAAAAGAAATGGAGAAATTTAAAGGATTGTATCATCAAAATATACCAAGTATTAAAGCATCAGAAGAATTAACTTCCATTCTAAATCAGCAAAGAAATTCAAAGTTGAAAGATGGATTGGGATACGAAGAAGGATCAAGTAGTGATCATCCAAGTAATACATAATCTATCAAGTTTGTCAAATCCTCAAACATTGACAACAATCACTCTGCAGAAACAAAGAAGGAAAATCAACCACCAAGAAGAAATGAAAGAAAAAGCTCCAGAACTTAATTTGTAGACCTGAAAGATCATTGGCATGACAGAAGTCGAACTCCTCAAAGAAGACATATTTTTTCAAGGTACAAAGATTTTTTCTATGGTTATTGTTTTCTCTGCTCTAATTTTGGTCACAAAGCTATAAATTGTTCTTTAATATTTAGACATGAACAATCAAGATATTCAATGAATAACTATCTTCCACAACAAAGATTGAGACAACCAAGCAACAAACACTCATAGATTATAAATCATGTGATGACTGGGAGAAGGACACAGGTGAAACACATCAACAGATATGAGCATAACAATTGTTATGATCCATTATTCAGTGAACCAGAATGTTACAACTGTCATAACTATGGTCATAAAGTAGCAGACTGTCGCTTGAAGAAATACAATTCAGATTTGATCCCCACTACTGAAAATGTCAAAGTTTGGAAGAAGAAAGTAGTTGACAAGTGTGGAATAGTGCTATCAGCTCAAAGGAAAAAGAATCCCTGGTATATTGAAAGTGGATGCTCCAAACACATGACTAGAGACAGAAGTAAGTTTCTAACTCTAAGTGATAGCAAATCAGAGAATGTAACTTTTGGAAATGATGCACCTGTAAAGATAAAAGGTAAAGGAATTGTAAATTTCTGTAACGGAAAAAGAAAAGCTTAAGATGTGTTGCTTGTAGAAGATTTGAAACATAATATGCTTAGTGTTAGTCGAGTCTGGGGCTGAGGGTGTGAAGTTGTTTTTACTTCTAAAGACTGTAGAATAAAAACTGTGAATTCAGGTCAGCTAGTTGCAAAAGGTATAAGAACAGAAAACAATGTCTATGTTTTAAAAGAAGAATAATAAGAATGCAACTTAAGCAAATATGATGAAAGTTGGCTATGGCATAGGAGACTTGGTCACCTAAATTTTGATCACATAATCAAACTCAGAAACAATGGGGCAGTAAAATATCTTCCGAAGATATCAAAGCCATATGACTCTATTTGTAAATCCCGTCAGAAAGGAAAGCTTACTCGCACTCAGTTCAAATCTAAAAAATTTCCTTCAAAAGAAAAACCTCTCCAGTTAGTACATATGGATCTATGTGGAACATCAAGGAAATAAGGTACAGGAAAAGAAAATTACTTTAGGTTGATTATTGATGACTATTCTAGACTAACTTGGGTTGCCTTTTTGAAAGAAAAATCTGAAGCATTTGAAAAATTCAAAGTATTTAAGGCTTTGACTGAGAATCAAACAGGAAAAAGATTAAAGGCAGTAAGGTTTGAAAGAGGAGGAGAGTTTAGTTCTAGGAACTTCAAAGAGTTATGTGATAAACATGGAATCAAAAGAGAGTACACAATTCCAAGGACTCCACAACAGAATGGAGTTGTTGAGAGGCAGAATAGGTCAGTACAGCAAATGGAAATATCAGTGATGAATGAAAGGAACATACCTCAGACATATTGGGTGGAAGCAATTCATACAGCCGTTCATATCCTTAACAAAACTCATCTCAGACCACACAGTGACAAGACCCCTTATGAACTTTGGTTTGGAAGACCTGCTTCAATCAAGCATTTTAAATTTTTCGGGAGTACATGCTATATCAAGAACAATGATGAAAATATTGGCAAATATGATGATAGGGCTGATGAAGGTATCTTCTTGGGTTATGATACAAATAGTAAATGGTACAGATGCTACAATAAGAGACTGCACAAACTAGTTGATTGTATAGATATAAAAGTTGATGAAGAAATCCTAGTCAGAAATGTAAACAGTGATGAATCAAGAACATAAGATACAGTTGAAGATGAAGAGGAACAGGTCCAAGGATCAGAAAGAGAAGAGTCTAGATCAGATGAAGATATGAATATTCAAACTGACACAGATAAGCAGAAAGAAGCAAAATCACCTCTCAGAATTATTAGAAAGAATCATCCTGAAAATCAGATAATTGGGGATATAAATGAAGGAGTTCAAACAAGAAGGAAATTGATTAAAGACTCAGAACAATCTCATGTTTCCTTTTTATCTATGACTGAACCTAAAAATTTTAAGGAAGCTATCCAGAAAGATAATTGGATTAGAGAAATGAATGAAGAGCTTGATCAGATTGAGAAGAATAATACTTGGGAGCTTTTCCCTAGACCTGAAGATAAGAATGTAATAGGTTCCAAGTGCGTGTTCAAGAATAAAATGAATGAAAAAGGACAAGTTGTTAGAAATAAAGCCAGATTGGTCTATAAGGGATATGCACAAGTTGAAGGTCAAGACTTTGATGAAACTTTTGCACCAGTGGCAAGACTAGAAGATATCAGAATATTTCTTTCTTATTCATGTCATAAGAACTTCAAAGTTTATCAGATGGATGTTAAGTCAGCATTTCTTAATGGAGATCTAGAGGAAGAAGTATATATGGAGAAAATTGAAGGATTCTCTTTGATAGATAATCCTAATTATGTTTGTAAGCTGAAGAAGGCCTTATATGGACTAAAACAAGCACCACGAGCTTGGTATTATAAAGTGGACAAATTTCTACAAGAGAAAGGGTTCAAGAAAGGTATTGTTGACAGTAACCTTTACATTAAGTCTGAAGGTGATAATTTACTAGTTGTTTTGGTTTATGTAGATGATATTATTTTTGGCTGTACTAATGAATCATCTATCTAGTGGTTTTCTAATTCTATGCAAACAGAATTTGAAATGTCCATGATAGGAGAACTGTCATACTTTCTTGGCCTACAAGTAAAACAAAGCTCTGAAGGAATTTTTATTTCTTAAGAAAAATATTTGAAAGAGATGTTGAAGAAATTTCAGATGGAAGATTTGTCTACAGTTAGCACACCTATGGTGGTTGGTTGCAAGATGAGTAAAGATGATATCACACCTGATGTTGATCAAAGGACATATCGCTCCATGATAGGCAGTCTTCTATACATCACAGCATCTCATCCTGATATAATGCAAGCTGTTGGAATGGTAGGTCGTTTTCAGTCTGCTCCTAAACAATGTCATTTGGTAGCCGTCAAAAGGATATTTAAATATTTGAAGGGAACAATGACTTATGGTCTATGGTATCCTAGAAGTCATAATTTCTAGTTAACTGCTTATTCAGATGCAGACTGGGCAAACTGTGTTGATGAAAGAAAAAACACCAGTGGAGGAGCTTTTTTTCTGGGTGACTCATTAGTTGCATGGCTTAGTAAAAAGAAAGGATCCATTTCATTATCTACTACAGAGGAAAAATACATTGTTGATGCTACTTGTTGCACACAAATTTTATGGATGATACAAACTCTTGCATATCTAAAGGTAAATTACACTGATCCCATTCCAATTCATTGTGATAACACCAGTGCCACTAGTGTCTCCAAGAATCCTATTCTTCATTTCAAGACTAAGCATATTCCAATCAAGTACCATTTTCTCAGAGAACAAGTTACAAAAAGAATTGTTCAACTGAATTATATACCTTCTACAGAACAAATTATTTATATCTTTTCTAAACCATTAGAAATGACCCCTTTTGGATATCTTCATCAAAAGTTGGGGGTTATAATCTCTTGTGTCTAATCTGTTCACCTGGTCAGGGGGAGTACTTATTGAATATATGGTGTATTTCCAAGATGGTTATAGTTGACAGGGGGAGTATGTTTTGCAATAGATCAGGGGAAGAGTGTTTCTTCTTTGACATTGATGGAAAAGGGGGAGAAAAGAGTTTGGGAGGAGAGTCAAGTCTGAATGCAATCGAGTCAGAATGCAGTCGAGTCTGAATGCAAGTGGGTGCTTGTGTTTCCATTAATGCCAAAGGGGGAGATTGTTGGAAAATATTTAATAGACAATGAATGGAAAATATTTTATAGACAACAAATGCTTGTCATTGATGGAAAGTACAACATTGAAGATGGCATGATGATAGAATGATTGAAGGCCCGTAAGCTTTGAGAAGCATTTATGGTCATCGGATCCCATTCAAAATTCCTGATAAAATGAGGGTAGACAGATATGAATGAAGACAAGAAGAGCACGTTGAAGAGGAAGATAGATCTTAGGCATTAGATCCAAGCGCAGGATCCGACCATCGTTGGATCAAGAAGAACCTGCACATTCTTTAAAGTACAAGGAGAAGTGGGAGTAATCGCGATATGAAAAATCACAATTTAGTCTAAGCCATCAGATTAAGGTTGAATCTGGACCGTTGATTCCAATCCATGTCGGAGTTTCAGGGATCGAGAGTTGGATATGTCAAGTAATATCATCCACAGGAATTACGATTTCGTGAAATGAAAAATCATGACTTAATCACAGCCGTTGAACCAAGATCATATCTGAACCATTGATCCAACTCCATATCAGAGTTTCGCGAATTGCGACATGGAGAGGGAAAAGGAACAATGCAACAAGAATTCTGAAATTGCGATATGCGAAATCGCGATATGCAAAATCGCGGTTTAATCGTAGCCATTGAATCAAGATTGAATCTGGACCATTGATCCAAGTTCCTTTTGGGGTTTTGAGGATCGAGTGTTGGAGATGTCAAAGAATATTAACATCAAGAATCCTGATATCACGATATGCAACATCGAGACGTAATTGCAACCGTCAGATCAAGAAGTGATCTGGACCATTGATCTGACTTCTTCACGGAGTTTCGTGGATCGGGATGTGTAAGTGACAAAAAAACTGAATGCCAAGAGTGTCGAAATCGCGATGTGTGAAATCTCGACTGATTTTGAACCGTCAGATCAAGAAGTGATCTGGATCGTTGATTTGACGTCTTCACGGAGTATCCGAGATCGGGATTTGGAAGTGATAAGAACATTGAACATCAAGGATGTTGAAATAACGATATGCGAAATCATGGACTGATATGAACCATTAGATCAAGTGTTGATCAAAGGGTTATTATTCTCTCTCATAGTTAACTCCTTATTTTCAAATATGTTAACGAAATGAACTCATGTTTGTCGATTAGTTGGCGTTTTAGTTGCTCAGACAGTTGTCGTCCTTTTGCCTAAGGAGTTGGGAAGTTGAACCATCGTGTAGGTGTGTATAAAAGAAGATGAGACAGACTGTGTGAGGTTGGTTGTTATGTATGAGAAAATAATGAAGTTGTAAGAAAGGGAATACCACAACATGCATAGTGTGATATTGAGAAGATGCGCAGTGTGAGATAAAGCTCAGAAAAGTGTAACAGATGATAAATAAAACATGAAGTAGAGCAGAATAATAGAATAAGTTGAAGCAGAGCAGAATGATAGAGTAAGTTGAAGCAGAGAAGACCTGCTGAACAGACAGAGGAAGAAAAGAACTACAGAACAGTAAGAAGAAGACCAAATTTACAGAAAAAAGAAAGATTGGTAAGAATTGATTTATCTGTGTAGTTATTTGTTTATTTATTCATTCATATTCTAGGGAGGTTGGGAGGTGCTCGGGAGGACTGTTGTCCTTAGAGGTTCAAGTGGGAGCTTGAATAGAGGAAGTTTTAGCTTCCATCTGGTTGCAGCCAGAGAAACTAGGGTGGCAGGGTGGAGCCAGGGAGAACAAGTGTTCCCTGTTATACAGGTTGGAGCCTATGTAAATGGAAGTTGGTGCTTCCATCCAGTTGGTGCTGGAACATATAGGGAGTTGGTTCTTCCTTCTAGTGGGTGCTAGAGAAACTAGAGAGTTGGTGCTCTCAAACAAGTTGCAACTTGTAAAATAGAGGTAGCAGCCTCACATTGAGTTGGTGCTCAATTAAAGATGATTTCGAAGAAGAAGAGGTTTTCTCCCTTTATGGGTTTCCTCATGAAAATCTGTCTCTGTGTATACCTTGTGTGTGACTGATGAAATTTACTTTTACTATCCACATGTTGTATAATGTTGATGACCACTTGAAGAAATATCAAGAATATTTTAAGACTTAAAATTGTTTAATCTCAAGGAAAACTGATTCTACCCCACCCCCCCTCTCAGTTGTATTAATAATTTCAACACTTTGGCTGCAACTGGAATGTGGCTACAACCACCTGTCCTTGCCCGTCCAACCGCCCTGAAGTAGAAGTAGAATGGTGGAACCATTGTCACACTATCACACTGAGATATACTATTGTAAACATGTACCAATAAACCTAAACCATGCATCAACCATGCATCATCATATACCTCAACCTGTAATCAAACTGTACCATAAACACGTGCATCAACCATGCACCAACCTATACCAAACAATCTGTAATCTACCTGTACCATAAACAGGTACATCAATCATGCACCAAACTGTACCAAACAATCTGTAATAAACCTATACCATAAACAAGTGAAACCAACCATGTACCAAGTATGTACCAATCATGTTTCAAGTACTCATCGACTATGACTCATCAATATGTACCAACATCATCAACTATACACCTCATGTATGTGCCAATTCATCAACTACTTGTCTCAACCATGTACCCAACTTGTACCTCAACTAAAATCCCTCATCAATTTCATCATCCAAATATGATTTGTAACTTTGTAATAGACCTGGTATATATGATTACATACCTGCAAACATTCCTTAACTTTAACAACAAGAGACTATCATTTTCATCAAACGTTTCTTTAGTCTCACAAGACTAGTTTTGGATTAGTCAACAACCCTAACTTGAAATAATCATAAATTTGTACCTGTAATGAATAAATATTTGAAAATGATAAAAAATGTCATTCATTGTTTTTTATACAATTCCTCTAGGTTTCACTATTTGTAACCTCTCAGAAAAGGAGTTATGGAAAAAATGGCGCACCTTGCTGAATTCTGGCTTATTCTAGAGAGCGGCCTTGTAGAGCATTCCCCACACAAAATATTTGTTGAATTGATCTGAAATAGTTAAAAAGAATACTATAGAATGTACTCTAACCAACACATTTTTTCTTACTACATTTGGATATGTTATGAAGAAGTTATGGCATTTTTACCCGAAACACTTGTTTTTTACTAGTTTCAGGACTAGCCACAAACCCTATTTTCCACGTATTGTAACTCCAAAAATACAAGGACCCACAATATGAATTTTTTACCAAAGATATTTGGATATTTTTCCTCAATGAAATAGCAATTTAATGGTCTGAATCATTATATAATTTTTTTTATTGAGAAAATGGTGAGATGACCTGAAAAAAACATACCTTAGAAAACATCATCAAAAGAATTTATCCTTCCTTGAATTCCAACCTTATTTTCTTTACTTTCCTCAAGTATATCACCTTAAATATATACTTTCCTCAAGTAGATATTAAATTGAGGATAATTTGAATCATTGAGGATATTCTCTCGTAGACAAGGGTGCCACAAACTTGTTGAAGGAAAATCTCCCTGCGGACAGGTAGATCGCCTCAAAGAGCTAGACTCTTAACTCTAAGACAAAAAGTCCTTATCATGGTCACTGACTTCATTTTATATCTAGGTGAACTAGTGTGTGAGGAGGAAGGATAAAAGAAGTACCTTTTACTGGTGTTTTTCCCTGCACGCTCCAAGTTGAGCTCCAATCTTTCGCTCCTTGATAAGCCCTGTAGACAAACAAAGTATGACTACTTCCTACTCTATCAAGATTAGTCCAAAATAGGTCTATCTACTAAAGAGACAAATTCATGTGAGATTGAACATGAATTAGAAAGAAACAGGGAAAGCAAATTATATTAATGAGGACAAAACATTGCTTACAACCATAAATGAATTGCAGCAGTTTTGTCAAGTCCTCCTTATCTACCCCTTGCTCAAAGGTCCATGATATGAATGACAATAACTTTAGTGATTGCTCCCTATGAGACCATAGGTATCTTTCTTCCAAAATATCTTTGTTTTGGCACCACTTATAAGATCATAAGTTTGGTTTGATTCTCTCTTTTCCCATCCCCTTTCACCATTAGAAAGCTTGCTTATATAGCCTTGGAGAGGCTCAACATCTTAAGATATCCTTGGGGAAGTTGAGGATTTTCCTCCTTCAGTTGAGGATCTACCCTAAGATCATGGTTGGACTAGGGATTCAAATCCAACTGCTTTCCAAGAATGAAAGTATCCTTCCCCCATTCATCTCAACAAATTAACTACTTCCCATAATAGGTAGCGCTCCCTCAAAAGGGCCATCAGAGCACTACAACACTCCCCAATAGGCTTAACGGGGGTGCCAGTGCTCCTAAAGACACCAGCACTCCCTCAAAAGGGCCAAAGGAGCTTTATAACTCTCCCAAACAGTGTAAGGGGGAGTGCCAAAGCTCCCAAAAGAGGTATAGGGGAGCGCTCTCCTCCAAAACTTAGTGTTTTGGGTGCTTCCAGATGGAAAACGGTTTGTAAGCCTGTTGACTCATTTCTCCTCTTCCAAATCAAATGTTTGAGGTGTTTCAAGTGTCCTTCTCATGTTGTTATAGGAACGACATAGGCATCATGACAGTGTGCTTCCCTAACACTTGCGACACTTGTGAGCATAATGCGACACTTGCGACCTTTGTAATGATGACACTTGCGACACTATCAAAGTGAGTATTTTTTATGTGTAACAACACCCTCCAATCAATTCTCAGTTACTTTTTAGTTAGACTACTTGAGTGAAGTGTTACATTTCAACCTTGGATTTATCACCAATTTTTGCATGCTAACCTTGGGAGAATCACCATGAATGCACACTTGCATTGAGATCATTAACAGTAAATAACATTTCACATTTGTGTGAGTGATATCCTCCTCATTTCACACTTGTTTAGCTAGCTAATTAATGACTGCATGGCTAGTTAACTAGGACTAGGTGGTAGTTGACTCCAGTGACTTCCAGTGTGTGTCACATCTCTCTAGAACACTCCTAAATTTCATTAACTTGGATACTATGGTGAGTTAGTTGTGTCATACATATTATATCACTTGTATTGTAACATTCTCTTACTCAAATAATAGAAATCATTTCATTATTTTCTCCATTTTTTGTCTTATGTCTTCATCCACCATTGAAAGTTATGTATGCTTCATTGTTAGATAGATGTTTTGTGTAAGTATCTCAGAAAATATACAAGGTATCAAATCCCATAGGACACTGGCAAGGATCATCACCAACACTCTTTTACAGGTACCAAATATGGAACAAAGCAGCAAGAAAGATGGAATTTCCCACATCTGTAATTCTTAAGCCATATAATTACTTTGAATGGAAGAAAAGAATTATACACTAGATTAGGGGTAGAGGATTATATCGGATAGCCATGGCCACAAAAGAATAACCTACGTCAACAATGGAAAAATCCAAGCTCTTCAACTGCATGTTTGAGGCTCACGGTCTCTTGTGCATGTTTATTTCTCCTGACCTATGATTTCACATCGATGCATGTAAAACTAAAAATGAGATATAGAACAACTTGGTTGGTCTCTTATGAAATTAGGATGAAAGTCCCTCGAGGAAATTCTAGTTAGAGGAAAGTCCCTCAAATTTTCCACAAGAGTTGCATGCAGAGGAATTTGTACTTCCACCAGTTGTGGATGATGAGTCCCAAGATTTAGATCACACCACAGACCTGAGTTTCGATTCATAGTTGGACGATTTACAGGATACAAATTTATAATCAAAGAATTCATATGTAGATTCAGTACATGCATATGAGAATCCATAGTAAATGCCCAAGTGAGCATAGAACACACTTCAGGATGCAATATACCTTGTTAGGTATCAAGCGAATCCAAGGAGGACCAAATATCAATTTGAGGATCCTCCTCATGTGATCACTTCCATTGAACCCATGATTCCCTTAAATTGTAATATGGTTCAGTATTCAGACCTTCAATCTTACAGAGAGGCTGCAGGGAGCCCCTTTTGGGAAGCATCCATGCAGGAGGAGTACAATTCTCTCCTCGAGAACTAGACTTGGGATCTGGTTCCATGTTTTTCAGACATGAATCTTGTCAAATGTAGATGAATCTATAGGACCAAAAAGGCAGCAGGAAAATAGGTGAGTAGACACAAGGTAAAATTTTTTTCCAAGGGATTTCAACAGATCCACATGATCGACTTTGATGAGACATTTTCTCCAGTAGAAAAGTTAGATTCCATTATGTTGGCCCTTTCCATTGGAGCAACCAGGGGATGGGAAGTACATCAGATGTACATGAATAATGTTTTCCTTCATAGGTATATCTCAGAGGAGATTTATATAGAGTAGAATCATAGATTCATACATAATTCATATTTAGTGTGCCGACTCAAAAATTCACTCTATGGCCTCAAGCAGGTGCCTAGATCATGGTATGAAAATATCGACTCCTACTTTCTCTCCAATAATTTTTCTAGATGCAAATCTAATCCCAATGTCTAAATGTTGAGGATCACTGACTCACTTCTGATCCTAGTCCTATATGTGGATGATCTTTTGATCATATGCAACTCGATTTCAGTGATTGTTGCAGTCAATGTCATTATTCATGACAAGTTTTCGAAGACATATATGGGTCCACTCCATTCCTTTCTTAGTCTTGATATCAGCCAATATTCTTCAGGAATCAATCTATCTCAGGATGAGTATGCTCGGGATCTCCTAGAGAGATTCCACATGACATATTGCAAGTCTACACCTATACCCTTCTTACCTAGGTTTAGACTTGAGAATAGTCTGGATACACTAGTGGTGGACAACACCTTGTATCGATAGCTTGTGGGTATTCTTCTGTATCTCACCCACACTTTACTAGGTCTATCATATGTAGTAGGGTTAGTCTCCAGGTACATGAAAGTGCCACATGAGTTACACTGGAAGGCTACCAAGAACATCCTCAGATATGTTCAGGGCACCATCATTTATGGGATCCACTATGAAGTAGGTTGAAATTTATTTCTCATAGGCTTCACTAATTCTGATTGGGCTGGTGATGGCACTGATCGCAAGCATCCTCTGGGTACATGTTGAGTTTGGGATCCATCACAATCTGTTGGTCGATAAAAAATTAGTCATCTATTTCTCTATATTCAACAGAGGTCGAGTACATGGGATCAATCGACATCACCATCTAGTAACTATGGCTATAGAACTTGCTCACCTAGCTTGACATTTAGTTCCATCGTCCAACTGTGATCTAGTGTGACAACCTCAGTACACTCAAATTCTGTCGAGATCAAGTACAAAGATAGTGGACAAAACATGTCGAGATCCATATGAATTTTATCATGGAGTTGGTTCATGACAAGGTCATCTATTTGCAGTAATTGCATTCTACCAAGAATATTGTCGACGTCTTCACCAAGACTTTCAATAAGAAAAAATTCCATAGTTTGCGCGATCATCTTGAAGTGAAGGACACAATTTCCTATAAATTGTCTTTCTCTTCTTTTGATACATTGTATT
>JASDQU010100212.1:471841-501785 GCA_032191745.1 Picea mariana | reverse complement strand
TTCCCATGAGTTTTTCCCTCTTTCTTCCCTTTATTTAAATTTTCATGGGTACCTAACATGGCCTCTATTGTCGAAACCCATTCATTGAGTATACTCCGTAGTAGTGTTCAGGGAGGGTGATGGAGATATTACACACTCCTAGGATTTTCCTTTCATTTTATTTTCCTAAGTTTGTTTGGCTAAGTTGAGGGTCACTTGGTCTAAGATATTCTCCCCTCATTAAGGATATTCTCCCATATGCAAGTGTTCCACATACCCTCCATTAAATCCTCAATTACCTTTTACTTAGACTAGTTCAGTGAAATGTTAAATGTCAAAATTGGCTTTATCACCAAGTATTGCATGCTAACCTCAAGATCATCACCATGAATATGAACTTTCATTGGGATCATCACTAGTAAAGTACATTACACATGTGTGAGTGATATACTCCTCATTTCACTCTAGTTTAGCTAGTTAACTAGTGATCGCATGGACAATTAACTAAGACTAGGTGACAATTGACTTAACTGAATGCTAGTGTGTGTCACATATCTCCATAACACTCCTAATGTGAATTATCTTGACTATTATGGTGATTTTTTTTTTTTTATATAGAGTATATCACTTGTATTGTAACATTATCTTACTTAGATAATAGAAATTCTTTCATTATTTTCTCCATTTTTTGTCTTCTCTCTTCATCCACCATTGCAAGTTGTGTATGCTTCATTGCTAGATAGATATTTTGTGTAGGTATCTCAGAAACTCTATAGAACAATGCCAATGGCTAATGGAGATCTCAAATAAGGAATCAAAATTAATAAGGAATATTTTGAGGATGAAGACAACATTGATGACTTTGACATCCATATCTCAATCTCAACTCCTTGAATTTAAAAAATCTACATGAGGTTTATTAGAAATGAAATCTCAAGAGACCCTTCTCACTCATATTGATATAGTTCATATAAATCCATCTATTTATGCATGTCACATTTCAAGAAATTTTCTATCTCCTAAATATGTAGAATGTAGTAGGAAGAGAATTCATAGTGAAATTTCCTCATGTGAACCTGATATAGAGTCCTGAATGAATGGATTAGAAGGTAAAATGGACAACATATAGAACTGGTTTAGTGCACAATTTGCAAAGAGGGAGTTTCAACGTAAAGAAGAAAGAGATGATAGTAAGAAAATATGGTATGAAATTCAAAGTCTCAACGCTGATATGAACTAAGATGAAATCCTAATCAAGGAGGAAAAACAATATCTAATGAAGAAAAGAAGGTTTCAATACCACAATTATCTATTTTTCATATTTTCACTCTTTTAGTTTAACATATATGTATTGGAACTTAATAAGAGGAATGCATCACTATTATAGTGGTATCTCTTGTTGTTATGATGTGATTAAACACATACCAATAGATGAACCTTGAAGAGGATTATCTCTTTAACTCTATATCTTGTAGAAGCCTATGACTCCACCTACTTTTTTGGGGTAGTTTTCCCCAATAATACCTCATGTAAATTGTCAACATCATTTAGGATACTATATAAAAATAAAGTGTTATTTTTTATCAATGTGTACACGTGTGTGTGTCATGCTATTTATACTTGTTCAAAAAGTGATTTTAATGAAAGGCACAAAGTGCATTAAACAATGTCCACAAGTTGTAGAGACTATTATAATCTCTTAATAATCACCCAAGATTTGAGATATTTATCTGTTTTCATACTAATGTTTCCTACCATGAACCCTCATAATGTTTCCTATAGTGTTATAGAATGAGATCCCCCTATGCAAACTGATTTATTCATGTTGAATACATCCTGAGAATTTCCCTTGTAATAATATCACAGTATCAAATGAAAAAAGTCCAAAGACTACATAATATGTCTCCACCAATAATGAGGAGACACTCAAATAATTCGTTATGGAAATCAATAATAACACCTAGCAATCCTTATATATGTGTTGAGTAGTGTTATTTCAAGTGGGATGTACCAAATCTTCTTACCTTTTTTCAAACAAAGTTTTACCTACTAAACTAGAATAATATGTCTTCAAACCATCGCTATTGACCAACCCACCCATTCCCAAACCATCCAATCGATATTCACTACCTAAATTTGAGATAGATGTTAGGTTTAATGATGGAAAATATGTCAATTAGCTTAATAAAGTCCCAATGCCCAACATGCATGATGTGTGATGAAGGATAGTGATGGGGACCCTTTAAATAGGGATAATACAACTTCATCATCCATAGTGAATAAAGAGAGAGGACCACTCATAGCTTTAGAAATCATCATCAAAAGATGATTGAAATATAGGATTCTTTGAGATAACTCTCCCAAGAAGTATTCTTTTATAGAATATGTCCTAGGTATAAGTAGACTCATATGTTATCCCAAGACATCAATTCAACTGGTTGTCATCAACATCACTGGGATTTTGGCTAGTTTTGTGCCAAAAGGTGCCTAGTTAAAATCCCCTTGGGTTAGGAACACTAATATGTGTCAATGTATTTACTAAGGATTCCATACACAAATGTGGGGAAGCATCCATTGGGTTCTTCGTGAGGTTTTTGGAAGAAAAAAGAGTAGAATCATACAAGATTTCTAATGGATATCATTTGAATCCAAACATATCTTAACAATGTCTATTGCTTCCCTAATATCCACATTTGTTATCATGTTCCTTAGTTGATCTAAAGATTATTCACAACAACATATTAGATATTCTCAATACTTTATTCAATATTTAAACCCTTAAGGTAGGGTAACACCATACAATTATCCCTTTATGAAAGGATAAACTCATGTTCACTTTCCTCTTTCAGGGGGAAACCTCCAATACAATAATATTCCAATGCAAGATCACACAAGGAGGACTTCATCCTAAATAGCTACCAAGCACACCCTAACCATAACCAAATGATAACTACCAAGTGGGCCTTCTTTAGTGAGGCCAAATTACATTTATTCAATGCTAACTACTTAGTGGGACTTACTTAATAGTGGACCTACTCCACATTGCATTAATTGGCCACCATATGTACCATATTACTAACTCTAATGGGACCATAGGATGATATTCCACCCATAGAGAGGATCATGCCATTCCGTTCCCCTTTGAAAATCATTTCCCTTAATGCTTACATTTATGAGATACATTCATAAGTCAAGGTCCCATATACGGGTGCTACCATCAACGTTGATAATGAAGAGGTTCATGAAGCTCTTACATAAGGGGCTCATCCATAAGCCAATGCCCCGTGCACAAGTTCTCATGTTGACACTCAATTTGTAGCACATGAAACTGATAAATGGTTTAATGTTGTGCTAAAAATTATCAGCACAGTAACGTGGATCAAAAAAATAGTTGAAAAAAATTGGTCATGGATCTAGAAGGAATACCGCCACTAGAGAAAATTCATGTTGAACATTGTTAGTGAAAATCTACTCAAGAATATCCTCAATTATTTTCTTTTCATATAGAGGAGGAGTAAATTCAACAAAGAGAAGCTAAAAGTAGTCATCTTCACATAAATAAAATATTTTCATATACCATTGCTCGAAAGCCTCCTCTAAATGACACTAGAATGATACTTCTCTTGAACACTCCCTTTGTATATGTCTCTAAAGTTACAAACTTTAGATTACTTCACATTCTTCCTATAGTTTCTTTACTCAGTTATCTAGAAGCAATAGTTGTGTACAAACTACTTCAAGGTATGAATAATCTTGGTGTGTCTTAGGAATTTCTTCAACTTCAAGTAACCACTTCTTGTTATGTCCTTCATATTCCATAGAAAATTCAAGATAAATTCTAGTAGGGACTTATTCCACATAATTTACATATAAAATTGGATATTCCTCAATGATTGGGGCTAATATATCCATGTCAAAGGTAAGATTCCACTAAAATTATGAGAGCTAGGGTTTTAGAAAGAAATCAAAGAAGATTACATTCAATAGATCTCCTTTGTGAGGCTAGTGTATCATTCCATATTGGGGTTTTCTTAGGGTTTGGAGGATGAAATTTGATATATGTGTAAAATTCACTGTACTCATTGAAATATTTAGTATAACCCCATTTTGGAAGTAGAACAACCACTTTGCTTTCAATGGTTTTGTTCTCATTGCAATCTGGCACATAAACAATAAGCATTTCCCACGAGGGTTTTGAGGCCACAACTTGAAATGGTCCTAAATTGTACAATACTTCTTAGAATCACTATTATGATCCCATTTCAAAAATGGCATGACCATTGTACTTCTAATTATATCAATTTGACTACAATATTTTTCTTGGATAGATAGAAAATCATGGTTGTGAATCCAAAACTAGAATTAGGTATAACTCCCGCAATACTTCTTAAAATCATTATTATGACCCCAATGTGGCAATGGAACCATCACTCTACTTGAAATAGCATTGGTGAAATTGTGATTTGGTAAGTAGGTCGACATAAAAAACTATCCCAAGAGATCTACAAAAAGGGAAAAAAATGCTTCCCTTTGGCCAAATAAAGTTCTTTGATCACACTTTTTATGTTCCTTAGTAGATCTAAAAATATTTCACAAGAATACATAAAATAATTTCAATACTTTATTGAATATCAAAACCTTGAGGTAGTGTTGAAGGGATTTTTCCCCCATGATTCTGGGTTAGAATCACAGTAGATCAAGACTATATGGAGAAGATAGAAATATTCCCTCCAAGACAAGAACAAAAAATTGAAAGACTAACTACTTTATAAGGAGAAGTTAGGGAAGGAATATGGAGAAAGGGTACACCTTAAGTCTCCCATTTGATGTCGATCCCACTCCTTTCTCTCGACGAGCTTCAGATCCTTTGTTGTAAACAACCTACGAAATGGACACAATACAAGAGCTACTATGAAGGTAGTTACATGATCAACGAGTATAGATTCTATATATAATATTCAAAGTAAACTTAATAATAAAATAAATACAATCAACACATGATAGGAGGAAAAATGAACTCCTCTATTAACACCAAATAAGAAAGGTAAGTTACAACCTTATCTCGCCTTTGGCACTGCCTTGATGCCAATTGTTCGAGTTCCTCCAAGGATCCCTCAAGTATCGACTCAGCCACTATACTCTTCCTTGGATGGACCAAATAAGGATAAGCATACACCCTATATCCATATAGATAAGAAATAGATGTTGGAAAAGGATTTTCCAGATAAAAGGGGGTGTTTCTCAAAGGATTATAAGAAAGGGAGGCTTGCTAGATAATGGTAGCATAACCTTGCACCAAGAGACTTGACCTCTCCTTAGCCTTGAATGGTTCTTTTATATCTTCCACAAGAGGTTGGGGGAGTTGGATTCCATTGTGTACGGGAATGGGGACATTGGGGAACGATCCCAACCGAAAAACCCACCCAAAAACATGAAATTATTTACGTTTTTATTATTTTTTAGGGTATCTATGGGTTGCAAGCTAGAGAGTCGCAGATGTCCACTCTTTACACTAAGGAAGCCCATGGATATGCTCATAAAGCATGTTTTTTAGATGATTTTGGAGAGGCAACTTGGGAAAATGTCTATAAATCTTTGGGAAAGGGTCAGGGCATGGCATGAATGCATAGGTGTGGCATTTTGTGCTATAATAGATGGCCCCTAATGTGTGAGGTCAGAAGGGGAAAATGATGGCTAAAATACATTATAAACTCTGAGAGGTGAGGATGCATTGAAGTACCCCTGAAGGTTCCCAAAACAATTATTCAAGAAAAGTAACCATAAACAAATATCAAGCAAGAGTTTTGCTTCCCAAGTCAGGAATACCCATGCTCAAGAGTGATAGAAGCATGGCCACCAAAGAATGTACATTGCGGATCAATGGTACATATGAAAGTATAACTAATGTCCATGTCCATGAACAATACACAGTGGATCCATGTGATAAATATGAATTAGAAAACATGGCCACGAGGAATACACAGTGGATCCATGTCAAAGTAGATCATAGCCATGAATAGATACGTAGTGGAGCTATGTCTGAAGATCAAGAACATAGGATATTTGGAACCAAGAGAAATAACAAGTTGATCCTCTACAAGTACCAATGTTTTTGAGGTGGCCCCATATGAGTCCAGAAGAATCACAAAATATGTGGAGCTCGTACTTCACCCTAAGTATTCACAACTATTCGTCATGGTACAAGTCTACACTATGTGAATAGGTGTGTTGAAGTCAAACAACGTGATACATTGTTTGATTACTGGTCATTGATGTAGATCATTAAAAAAAGTGAGACAAGCCACCAATGATGATAATGAGATTCAAGGTACCATGGTACAATATAGCAAGTGTTAATAGATGAGTTGGCGTCAAACACCTAGTAGATTCTATCGAGAAGGGTACATTGATGTATCCCCATTTTCAATAGCGAGGGAACCTGCCACTAATGACTGCAAGCCCCAAGGTACCAAACATAACTCTATATCCCTCTCCTAGAGAAAGATGTGTCAGAGTCAATGGGAAGAGATCCATTGGAAGGAAGTCATCCTCCATCAAACATCATGAGGGGTGGTAGAAGGCAAAAGATTTGGAAGAAATCAAATGAAGAGATTGATACTTGTGATGATGAGACTGACTTGGGAAGGTCAGCTTGTAAGGTTAGAGATTATCTATAGAATGGTTGACTCAAGATTAAAATTTCCCTTGAACATAAGCATGACACATTATGTGAATAAAGTAGAATAACTATAAATTTGGATACATTTGTGACACTGGAGGCATCAACAAATTCTCCATATAGTTGGAATAATAACCAATCGAGGGAGATAAAACTCAAAAATGCGAAAAAGTCTCCTATATCCATACTAGACCCAAAATGATGAGATCATGACTCAAAATTGTGCTTTGTTCAATGGAAAAAAATTGTTGCCAATAAAAGAGATAAATGTTTCCCCCCTCTTTTTGTTTTTTTTAATTTTTTTTGTCTTTTTCATATTATAAAATCCTCAAAAGGAATAAAATAATTCTATTGTACAATGGAGGAAACTAGTGTCACGGGAAGTAAAACTAGTTTTGTAGCATAGGGAACATACCTATTCTCAATGCAAGGAAGCATGTGCAAGACAACGATACTCGGGGGATGTTCCCTTGAAGGATAAGGTGTCGAGTCACAAAGGCATAAAATGCAAGGCTAGGGGATAATAGGAATGTATAAGTGATTGGTTAAACAATAGCATGCTAAATTCAGTGTTAGTCCTAAAAGCATGAGCAGTCAAAATGCAATGAAGTTACAACTCAACTTTAGGAAGTAAACCTCCCATGGTGGTATTTTTCGTAATTTTAGTCTCTAGGGTCCGAAAAAGAATAAAATAATACCAAGGAGAACTCTTCTAGCTGACACTAGACTAGAGTATTCCTTTTTCGTAAATAGTTCATTCATTCCAAAAAAGGGTTAAAATTGTAATGAAAAGACGTCCTTTCAAATCCACTTTACGAGTGTGAAATAGACAATATCACTCATCCATATTTTCATATTTAAGGACTTTGAAAAGAGCTTAACTATGGACTCCATTGTCCTTTTTCGTAAATTTAGTCACCTGAGCCTGAAAAATTATACAACAAAACTGAGGAGAAATCTTCTAGTCTGTAGACTAGAGTATACCTTTTTCTTAATTGGTCTATTCAGTACGAAAAATGGGTAAATTTTTTCTAAATAGACATTCCTTCAAGACCGTTTAATGAGTGTAAAAGGGACAAGGTCACTCAACAATCTTTTCAAATTTAAGAAGTGTGAAAAGAGATTAACTAAGAATCCATAATAGAGGGAGTCATGTAGGTAATGGCCAGAACAAGACTAAGTAAGAAGCATGAAGTTCATATGCAATGTCATGGCAAGACTAAATAAGACTCCCACGCCTAAGAAAACTTGCAACATGAGCACTAAAATACAAAGGGATTCTAAACTAGAATGCCCATAAAAGGTAGGCTCTACCACATGAATCACAACACTTCTAAAAAATAAAGCATGTTTCATGTCACAACTCAGTGGGGTCAATATTAAGGTTGAATGAATCAAGAAACGGATAATGCAAAAATGCATGGAGGGGAAAATCTTACCTATATGCAAGTTTCGAGATCATTACCTGTCGGAACAGATCTAAATTGAACAGAAAGGTACCAAAGAAAAATGTCTCCAAATTCCTGTATATAAGAACAAAAACACTTACCCAAAAGCTAATAAGTCTAATATAGAAACCTATGATAAAGAAAAGTATTAAGGGATACAAAACTTGAAAACAAGAAACCCTAAAAATACAATATGCATATAGGACTGCACAACCCTGTGGCTTATGCATAGTAGTGCTACAAGTAGAGCCCATTCCTAGGCTCAATCCAAGGGTTTTGTTGGTAACCAACTAGTAAATCTTTCAGTATAGGAAGAGGTCGAACATCCATCATCATAGCTTCAAGGATGGCCTCATCTGAAGGAAAATCAAAATCCATGAAATCGAAGCCTGACAACTCACAAATACCAAGGCTCGAGGTTTTACAAATAGAAATATCAGACTTAAGAGGAAACCTCAGATTACTCAGGCCAATAGGGGGAAGCAAGAGCTCCCATGCCCCCGTCGGATAAAACACCTGATCAATTGTTGATACCTTGTCTCGAGAAGGAAAACATAACTGTAAAGGATCCTTCTCAAGAGAAATTAAACTTCGAGGACAAGATGCCACATAATTCACTCGTGGATGGGAAGAGTCTACTTGAACACTAAGAATGACAAAGGGGAAACCTGAGGTAAATCTAAGCCAAGATGGTGATTATCAAATTAAAGTTGATGAATAGTGACAATGATTTCGTTGTGAGGAAATTTCATTAGACGAAAGAGCATAGACACCATAACATTCAACTCATACACATAATCACGCCCAAGAAGAAAATTAAGTTCTAAAGGGCCTGACACCACTAAAAGATTGAATCGAACAATATTCCCACCTAACATGATAGGAAATTGAGGAAGAACCCACAATAATTTTCTAGGTCTTCTGTCGAAATCCAACATCTCACTAGTAGTTGACACAAGCTTAGGAGAACCTAAATCTTTCCAGGACAAGGATGATAAGAGACTTTCATAGGATCGTTCATCTACAATAGTTCAGCAAATGCCTAATTTATTAATTCCAACCACTATTTGAAAGGGTGTAGAAGAAGGAATGCAACGCTCTACAAGATCATTCCAATCAAAGGAAACCATCCTAGGACTTGGAGGGATCGTACTTGAAGAGAGTGGAATGCCCTCTTGTTTAGAAGGTACTGAACTAGAAATTCAAAGTACACGGTCAAAAGACACATCACTCTTTGAAAGAGGGGTGGAATCAGCCAAAGATTCATCAGTGAGACCACTTCCTTAGACTTGTCACTCTCCAAGAGAAGAGTGGGATCAGTCAATGATTGCATAGGCACGACCACTTCCTCAACCAATGGCTGAAAAAGATACAAGAAAACATGGTCAAGAGATGCATCGCCCCCCAAAACAAGAGTGGTGTCAGTCAGATATTGCATCAAGATGACTGCTTTTTCAACCAAATATTGATTAGAATGTTGGGAAACAAATATGACTTAGAACTAGAAGGATCGTCAAACAAGGACCATGCTTCTCGTGCCATGGAAATAGTAGGGAAAAAATGAGTAAGGTGATCTCCTTTACAAATATTGCAAGGGAACTTGGGCTTATGTCATGTACATCTAGGCTTATCAATCGTATTAGTGCCCCCAACATGACTTAAAGTGGTCGGTGGGTTTCCCCCAACATGACTTGAAGAGGTTGGTTGTAGGTCTCCAACATGACTAGAAGAGGTTGGTGACAAGACTCCAACATGACTCACATAGCTTGTTGACTCGATGCGACTATGAATAATAGGGAATGGAAATTTTCTCCCAACATGACTCACATAGGTTGGTTTCATGCCCATAGCATGACTAGCAAAGGCTAGTGGCAGGATTCCAACATGACTCACAAAGGTTGTTAGCTGATATCAAACATGACTTGCATAGGTTTCTGATGTTTGTCCAGTATGACTAGTAGTGACTAGGATCATGCCCCAACATGAGCTATAGAGGCTAGGTGTTGGTATTCATCATGACTTGCAGAGGTTGATGACCTATATCCAACATGACTTGTAGAGGTTGGTGACATGTTTCCAGTATGACTTACTGTGATTGGGCTTGTGCTTCTAGCATGACTAACAGAGGTTGGTTTCTTTCCCCCATAATGACTTACGAAGGTTGGTCATAGGTCTCCAACATGACTCACAGAGGTTGGTGACTTATTTTTCTTACCCTTCCTCTTCCTATTCCTCTTAAATCTCTGGTTACTAGTAGAAAAAATTTCACCAGAAGGGGGAGGCAGAGGAGAAATAAAATTTTAGGGTGTAGAAGGTGAAGGATAAAAATATATAAAATGTCCATAACATAAGGTGGTTATATGAGAAGCGTCAACAACATTCGAGACATTCAGAATGGTCCACAACCAAACTAGTAGTCCTACATTCAACCTAGAAATGTTCAAAGTGGCCATCAAGGGGGAACCAACATTTCCAAAGAAAGGAAAAACATAAGAGTCCCCTTGGGAAGATATCCATTGGTTCCTATCCTCAAGAAATTTGGCCATATATTTCTTATGCACAGGTTCATCCCTTGCAGGATTTTTCATGTTCATAAAATTCTCATGCACTAACTTTAGCAAACTAGTGGTATAAAAACCCATGCCTTTTAGGAGGTGGCTCCACACTTTCAAGAGAAATACCAGGGGTCCTTCCCAACCAATGGAGTGGTTGGTCAACCACTACAAATCAATGATCCAAAAGTGATGACACTGAAAAAACCTAAGGCCAACTACACAAAGAAATAATCCTATAAAAATCCCTAAGAGAAACATCATAAGCAAAGAAATTTTCCAAATCTTCAACCTAGGTGGATGAGGTCATGAGTACAAAGAAATGAAAAAGTGGAAAGGGACATTTCAGATGAAGTCATGGGTTGATCAAGTCCCATAGACTAATGAATGAAGGAGTGAGAAGAAATTATTCTGACCTCCACTAACTAGCTTTATTCATTGCAAGTACCCATGCTTTGTGGGGCACCCTATAGCAGTACTAAAACATGTGATACAAAATCTTCCCCAAGTACCATGATAAGCCCCTGCAGTCAGCTATGATATCCCTAGGAAAAAACACTAAGGTAGTCAACTCGCAGTCAGTGTCTGGGGGGTACAATAAATAGTCGAGATTGAACATATGGGAATGGTAACCAATCCTGAAGCTCTTCCAAAGGATTGTCACCTTAGAAAACCTCAAGCTAGGTTCGAAGCTCCAAAGGACTGATGCCAAGAGGGCCAGTATCACTTCAAGAAAACTTCAACCAGGTTCAAAATTTTCAAAGGACTGATGCCAAGTGAGTTAGTGTTACTTCAGAAAAACCCTCAATACACAATCTATCCACTACAGTTAGTCAAGCTGCGGAGGGGCAATCTCCCTGTCTCTCCTTCACGCAACCTCGTGTTTAGCTCCTGTGTTAGAGGAGGCTCCCAACTTTACTGATGTTGAAATTGGATTTGAGATTCTCCCTAAATCAGAATCCTATGCTTTTTTTGTGGACTTGGAGAGTGTTCTCTCTGATTCTAATCCAATTCCCTAACCATAAAATCGTTTGTGAAACCTACAAACAAATACTAGTACATTTAAAGTTTAGCGTTCGTTTTAGTGGTTGTTTTTACTCAAAGGGTATGGGGGTGCAATTGATGTTGTTTGAGACTCTTGCAAAACTGAAACTTATAAAAACACTGGAAAATAAAACTTTACACTAATTCTTCAAATGAAAAAGTGTTTCACAAAGAAAATGCATCAAAAATCCTTAAAACCTTGAAATGCAATTTTTTTTTTTCTAATGCAAAATGAAACAGATGTAAACAAAAGGATTTTATTTATCACTTCTCTTTTGAAATGATTTCTAGATGAGAAGAAAACAGAAACCTATGCTAACATATTTTTGTTTTTCAAATAACAATGCAAACAATGTGAAGAAAGAAAGAGATCTAACTAGTAGAAAAAAATAAGTTTTCTTATTTTCTTTCAATCAAAACAAAAGTAACTAAAGATTTTAAAAGAAACTGCATAATACTTACTTAAAAATGCAAGCTAAAAATGAGCCAAGAATTCTAGGAAACCAAGAGTAAGGTGTTTTTATTTTTCTGTATGATAAAATTTCACATTTAAACATAGCAAAGCCAGAAAGGGACTCGACACAACCCAGGTAACTGAACAAACCTAGCACTAAACATAGAAATAAAAAGATAATGTTTTTAAAAAATTCAAGTCAACATAGGTCTGTGACTGTATGCAGAGAAACTCCCAGATATATATGGGTTGTAGAAGTGAAACTCACGGTTGTACAAATATTTTATAACAACAACACGTGGATGGCTAGGAAAGATTAGAAAAATAAAAATCCACCCCAAGAAAGAGTGCTTCAAGACTTGAAAACAATTCTTGAGAGGCTAAAAACTCTATGAAGAAACTTAGAAAATACAGAAAACACAACAAGGGAAGAAACAAGAAAGGGACCCTAAACAAACTGACCCAAACTAGGATAATCCCTAGTGTGGTCACCATTTCTATTGACGATATTTCCCCCCCAGGATTCTGGGTCAAAATTACAACATATCAAGACTATATGGAGAAGATAGAAATCTTCCCTCCAGGACAAGCACAAAAAACTTGAAATACTAACTACTTTGCAAGGAGAATTTAGGGAAGGTAGAGGGAGAAATGGTGCACCTTAAGTCTCCTATTTGATGTCAATCCAACTCCATTCTCTCAACGATCTCCAGATCCTTTGTTGGAAACAACCTGCAAAATGGACACAATACAAGAGTTTCTACAAGGCTAGTTACACGAACAACAAGTATACATGTTCTTAGCATTCTATAAATTTGTTCCGTTGATAAAAAAATGACATAGGTAACCTACAAACCAACTTTAGAGCTAGGTACTAGCCTAGTCAGCTCAGAGAGGGCTCTCTCATGTCACTTGGTGTTTCGTTGACAATCAATTCCTAGGTTTTGTTGTTTTGGGGGATTTTTTATTAATTTCTTGGCAAGGAAGGGGAGGGACATTTATGGCTATGGAGTCAAACTTCTGAAAATGAATGAAAAAATTGTCTTGTGTGTAGAAATCTTCAGAGGATAAAGGATAAATGAGGCGATAAATCTGAGTTATAATTTGTAAATTTGTAGAGTGTAGGAAGAAAAAGAAAACATGTAACTGCATCATAGCATTAAATAAATGAATTCTGAATTAGTTAGGGAGAACTTAACATAGTTTAAATTTCTTAAGCCGAGAGCATCATAAGATGAATTATGGGCCTTTGACTACCCAATTTAAATATAAGTCAATGAAAATGAAATCAGAAATATAGGAAATACATACAAAGAGAGGAGACAAAACTCAACTCACCACCATTAGAATCTTTTCATGGAAACTTCAAAGACATATGCATATGTATTCAATTCAAATTCAGAAAATTACAATTGAGCTCCGAACGACTAAAATTGTGCCCTTGCACTTCTGCCAACGTTAATACATTTGGAACTTCCAATACTTATACAATTTGAGTTCCTTCAATTAGAAATCAATTACAATAGTTGAACTGAAATGTTTCAACTTCTAAAAGTGATTAACATAATTACAAATGGTAGTTTCGGTATGGGAACCATTTACAATTATTAACAAGAAAATGTTTTATGATCCAACTGTTAATTCCTCTGATGATTTGGCTTCTTATTTTGTCACTTGTTATTTTTTGGTCTTCTATCTGATCTTCCATATTCAGTGACACCTGGACATCATTTGCCGGACCCTGGAAAACTACACTTTGTTTTACCCAGCCATACTATCTCCTTCCATTGAAAGTTAGAAGGGATATCATAGTCCCTCATTTTTTTGATTAGGATCTCAAGGTCAATGCAAGAGGCATATTTCATGACTAGTAGTCCAATCTTCATTGTTTTGAACTAATTCAAAATCTTGAACTATGTAATCAAATGTTCAATGAGGGTTGCTCCTTTCACGTTTTCCTCTAGGTTTTCAAACTTGGAGTGATCCATTCTGCATTGAGTGAGGTGATAGTTGTATTCTTCCTGATCATATAATTTTCCTTTTCCATCCCAAAATGGAGGGAGGCCTTTAATGAACAATTCTTCAAACAGATCGTTGAATTATTGTACACTTTTCTCCATCGGCGTGGCCTTATTTTAGACTGATTTTAGTAGGTTATGTTTGGCAATAACCCTCCTAGCCCATATGATCAGTGTAGTTCTATATTTGACCCCAATTGTCTGAAGTTTTGTAGTAGGGATGGATTTTAGTAGGTTTATGTCATTTTAGGCCCACTCTAATGGTTTCTTTTATAAGGTCTCATTTACAACAATGCACCTACTTCTGGATGTGATGGCTATGTTGTCTTTATCATTGATGAAGTTTAAATACACTTTGAACTTGGCAGCCTCAACAAATATAGAATTCCATATGAATTTTTAGGCTCCTTGCAACAGTCCTTTGCCTGTTAATCTTATTTTCATCTTTTCTATCGTCTCTTGCAAAGATTGATTTTCCTTTTGAAATTTAGCCAGACTTTCATCTTTTTCTTTCATTTCTTATTTCAATTTCTCTATGTGTCCCTTTAATCCATTTATTTCTCCTACCTTCAGGATAACTTGTGAAATATCCTGGACAATTCCTTCAGTTCTTAGCCCAACTTCTACAGTAGGAGGTACAACTACATCCATGTTCAACAATTATGTCTGTCCTTGTGACCAATTCACCTTTTCTTGCTCTAGTTGTAATACCTTAGCCTTGTACTTCAATGTCTCTTGTTGAAATGCTTCATTTTCCTGTTCTAGAGAAATTAGTTATGTTGTTTATGGATTCTCTGTGATAGACATTTTTAGTTTCTTCTTCAAGATTTGAATTAGCATGTATTTTTCATCCAATGAGGATTTCACCCCCTGAGGGCCTTCATATTCTAGCCTCTTGACCTAATTTTTCCAAGCTCTGTTGGATGCCTTTTATTGCCTCAAATTCCCTTCCAATTTTATTGCATAAGATGATAGCTTTGAATTATTTAAGCTTAGACCCAAATAATGTGAATACAACATATCATTGGTATTCCTGTGGAATTTGACTTTGTCTAGAGCATTGATGTTGTCATACTTTATATATATCTTAGATACTTTGTCTTCATCTACAACTGCTATATTAAAGGTCCACTTCTCTATATCTCTTATTGTCAACATAGAAGACTTGTGTGGAGAAATATTTTCCACTTCAGGGACTAACTCCCTCATTTCACCGATAGCCATGTTTCCTTTCTCAGCATATTTTTTTGCCAAATCTTCTTTAGATTGATAAGATGCTCCAAATGTTTTATCAAGAATGTGATTTTCACTATTGAAAGTTATTGAGATTCCTTCACTTTGGAGTTACCTTCCCTTCTCAACTTCTACAGTGTTGGTACCACTCTCCACCATATCCATATTCACTTTTTCTTTAGGCTCTTCCTCCTCTATATCCACTATCTATGAGGATTGTGTGATTTTCATCTTCTTAGGGGCAATCTATTGATCACTAGTGCCCATGGCTTCTGAACTACTTCTCTTGTTGTAAAAACTTACTTTTGGGACTTTAACTATCAGCTTCTGAGGAGTTTGTTGTGTTTGTGTTTGTTGCAGGGTTGTCTCCACTTGCTGTGTTTGAGATGGTTGTAATATTGCTTCCATATCAACACAGACTTCTAGATTTTCCAATTTGTCAAAACCCTCAACATGTTCATGATCATAAGGGGCATGTTTTTTCATTAGTATTCTCTTGGATATGGTCTAATGTGGATCATACCTTCTTCTCTGTAGATGTTCAAAACAAAACTCTTTGATATTTTTCTGGATCTAAGATAAGCATGATCTAGTCTTGACAATGAAGGGTCCAATGATAAAATGGAATTTGAGGTTTGAGGCTTTGTGAAATTTTAGGACATTCTCTGTCTCTGATATGATTCTTTTCCTGATGAATTAAAGGGAAACGACTCTGGGGGTCGAAAAAATAGGCAGAATATAGGGGGATTCATGAAAACCATAAACCCAAACCACTGTTGAATGCATGAACAATAACCAATCCCCCACTCTATTTTCTGGATTTGGCTATAAATAGCTCCTCATGTCATCCAGAACTCTTGGTAGGCTAGTGTTGAAAATAAAACTGTAAACCCTAGACATGACTTTGTTAATGAAGAGGAGCAATGTGATCCTCTTTCATTCAGTTGATATGAATGTTGCTTCAGGAAATTCTCTCTTATTTGTTTCCAGGAAAATATTCAGCAAGTATGTGTAATATTTGAAATTTCTTAGAGATCAAAATTTCACTAGCTATTTATGGATATTATCAGCTATGAATTGACTGAAACTGACATGAACTGATGGATTAGACTTTGACTAAACAAATTCCAACAGGAAACCCAACATGACCTTGACCACATGTTTTTCATTATCTAGACCTAAAATTTGACTCAGTAGGGAATAAACCCATTGGACCTCAATAACCATTATACTCACACTCATTGGAAAAGACAAACTTTCTGAAAGATGATCTGGTTTGAAAATTGTCTGTAGAAATAGATCTTTGATTTCTGATGAACACTCCCTGTAAACCCTAATTATATTTTCTTCCTCGAAAGGTTTAGACACTGTAGAGAAAGACTCTAGTATGCCAAGGGCACCTCGAATTGATACACTCTCTACCCTACATAGGACCTCAAACCCATGTTTATTGACGGTGACCTTCTCTTCCTATGAATAATGTTCTATGCACCAACCTATGAATTCAGGAAAAGGGAAAGCGACCTCGACATCGTAAGGGACTATAGTGGCCTATATTGCTTCAAGGAATGGTATATGCTTCCCTACATTACCAGACAAATTATCTTTGGACACAGAGATGGGCGAAATGGTGATTTCAATGTCAAACACGTCTAAATCTCAGTCAATTAGGGCTTATTCACTTGATGAAGGGTCTTTCTCTATCACTGATGTTATGATAGGGTCCATGGTGGCGATGAAAAATACTTGGAAATGAGCGAAAAAGGCATGAGCTTGGTGTACTATTGAGCTTCAGTTAAATGGAGTGGTCATGACAACTTTCAAATGTTCCATTATTTTGAAAAATAATAAAATAAACGACAAGTGCCCCTTTTATATACTTTTCTGATTTCGGGGGTGCGAGGAAGTGGATTGGGGAAACCCGCTTCTCGCCCAAAAATGAACCTAATGGCACCACATGGTCCCAACCCAAAACCACGATTTATTTTTCATCCCACTTTCGGGAATCATCCTCCACGTAACTCCTCCCCCCGAAATGAACTTTGACCATTGATCTGGTGAGCTTCGTGATATGTTATGTGTCAAGTCCCATCACTTTAGCACCAACCAGATATGGCCTCCTCCCACTAGATTTATTCTTTTCCTCTTGTTTGTCATGCCTCCACATCAATTTAGCACCTCGCTATGTCTTGAAAACTTGATTTCACACAAATTTGTTTGATGGTGATAACATGGGCTCCATCTCGGGATGATATCCTCCCAGCAAGGTATAAAAGAATGAAAGACCGAGTGCCTACCCATTAGGCTCTAACTTATTCCTGCAACTGAATTTACCAACATCTTATTCAGAAAACTCAAAATCTACTTAGCATAAATTAGGGCCTTCGCTTTGGGCTTCAATTTCTGTTGATTTAATTTCAAATTCTTCAACTGAAAAACAAAATGGTTATATACAATGAATGGAAAGGGTGATAGTTCATTTAAATGATATAATGTTTTAGAAACCTTCCATTCATAGGTCCTCTAACGATATATCCATTACTTTCCTATATCAGATAGGTATTATTCCCATGGTATGCCAGAATTTTGAAATGTCCCAGCCACAGATGTTCAAATTTCCCATGATTTCCTCTATCTTCATTTTTTGAATCCCATATCAACACCAAGTCTCCCACTTTGAAATCACCTTCTTTGGTATGCCTGTCAAAAGCCTTTTTAATCCTATCTTGGTGCAACTGAGAATTGTTGAAGTCTTTTTCTCTTATTTGTTGTACATTGATCAGTTCATCTATTCTCCTTCAAGTGACATCTATTTCGACATCCTTCTCCTGTAGCAACCTCATCACTAGAAATCCTAATGCAGTAGGAAAAATTGCCTATGTTCCATATACAGTCTCGAAGGGTGAAGTGGCAATAAATCGTTTTTTAGTGATCCTGTCATCCCATAGTGCATGGATGATATTTTTGTGCCAAGTTTTTTTTTATCTTGCAACAACTTCTTGATAATTCTGGTTAACATCTTATTGGATGGCTTAGCCAACCCATTACCTTGAGGGTAATATGATGTAGAGTGGCCAAGAGTTATATTGTAATCACTGCAAATTTTTTCCATCTTCTTGGACTTAAATGTTGTTGCATTGTCTATAA
The DNA here is from genome assembly GCA_032191745.1 of Picea mariana. Lineage (NCBI taxonomy): Eukaryota > Viridiplantae > Streptophyta > Pinopsida > Pinales > Pinaceae > Picea > Picea mariana. The sequence continues at coordinate 483,231 of JASDQU010100212.1, read as the reverse complement.
TGATTTTGATTGGACACCCAAACCTTGAAAAAATATTGTTCTCCAAAAACTGAATAATAACAACATATGTGGCCTGCCTGGTGGGAACTTCCTCAATCCACTTGGTAAAGTAATTTGTGGTTGTCAGTATCTACTTGTAATGAGATGAAGACGATGGATGAATTTCTCTTATGAAATCAAGGCCCCATTTTCTAAAATGTGCTTCAATAGAGATGGGTTCCAAGGGAAAAGGATGGACTTTTCTCTTCCCATTAAAAAATTGGCATTCATGATAGCTTGAAACCTCTTTGTAGACATTAGAAAAAATGATAGGACAATAGAACCCAGCGCACAATATCTTGTGCACAATAGTTTTCCAATAATGGTGTCCTCCACAGTCACCTTTATGGAATTCTCTTATGGTCTTCTCTACTTCTTCCACCAGAAAACAACTCAACAAGATTCCTCCTGGATCCTTCCAATACAAAGATTGATTTATAATACAAAACTTTTCTTCTTTTATCTTTAATAACATGACCTTGGATTTACTCAATTCAAGAGGAGCCTACAAATTTCTCAACACATATATAATATTAGCATACCATGGGAAGTCAAGGAATTTTTGGGATACCCGAGGGGGCCTTTCTTCTTCTAGATCTGTTGACAAGTCAGCAATGAAATTTATTCCCAATAGTTCAAAATTTGTCTGTGCCATCATCTTTGTAAGTCCATGCCCCTTTATAAACTTTGTAGGTTTGATCTCAAGGTCATATTGCAACAACAAAACTATCCACTTGCCCCTTTTCCCTCAGAATCAAGCTGAGTTAAAATGTCTTTCACAGAACTATTGGGTACATAGGTAGTGGTGTGAGAATGAAAGATGTAAACTCTAAACTCTTTTAGAGCCTTGACCAGTGCATATGCATGCTTTTCCATGATATCATACTTCAATGGGGAATCCCTCAATGTACTGCTATAGTATGCTATATGCTTCTCAAAATTCTGCTCGTCCTTCTATAATAAAACACCAGCAATGGTGTGCTATGAGGCAAAAGAGAACAATATAAATTCTTTTTCAAAATTAGGACCGGCCAACACGGGGCCCTTGGTCAATGCCACTTTAATGTCCTCAAAGGATTTTCTAGCTTCAGGGGTCCACCTTATTTCACTTCCTTTATTGAGCATGTTAGTGATATTCCTTATGATTTCGGCCAGGTTAGGAATGAATCTTCTTAGAAAGTTTACTTTCCCCAGGAAAGATCGCACTTCTTTTTTGCTTCTGGGCATGCCAATTTTCAATATCCCCTCAACTCTGTTGGGATCTATCTTTATTCCCTCCTTTGAAATAATGTGACCAAGTAAATTCCCTTCTTCCATGCCAAAATTTGACTTCTTGGGGTTCAATGAAATGCCAAACCTTCTGCACTTTTGAAAATCCCTCCTTAGATGTTGAAGATGTTCATGAGAAATTGAATACACAGTGATATCATCTAAGTAAATAACAATAAATTTATCTTTTTCATCAGCAAAAGCTATATCCATAGCCCTTTGAAATGTTGCTCCAAAATTCATGATCCCAAAAGGCATCTTGGCATACATGAAAGTGACCCATTGTGTTGTAAATGTTGTATTTTCCTGATCATAAGAGTGTACCATGATTTGATTGTACCCAGAAAAACCATCCAACATTGACATTTTTTTATAACCCACTAATTTCTTTATAATGTGATCCATCTTAGGTAGTGGGTAATTTTCCTTAAGAGACACCTTGTTCAAATTTCTGATGTCTACACATAATCTGATCTGCCCACTCTTCTTTCTGACAGGAACCATATTTTCCACCCACTTAGAAAACCTCAGAGACACTATGATCTTGGCTTCAAATAACTTATTTATCTCTTTCTCAAATAATGGAAACAACAAAGGATTGATTCTTCTTAATTTCTATTTTAAAGGTTTATTATCTTCTTTTATTGGAATCACATGTTGAATCACCTTAGTATCATAAACTTTCATATCTTCATAACTCTAGGAAAAAGCATCAGGGAATTCTTTCATTCAATTGATATATCTTTGCTTGACCTCTGGGCTAAGTATTTTGGACAACTTAATGATCTTGGGATCTTCCTAAGTCCCAATGTTGCAATATTCAACATCTCCATCATTTACAGTAATTTTAGGATTCCTATCCACATCATTATTATTAAAGAGTTTCTCCAATGGGACCAGGACTTTTGGAATGATGTTACTTTTAGCTGCATTATATCTCTACCAGCAATCTGATTTTTGAAATAACTATCATTTGTGAAGACAACTACATCTTCTTCTTCACCACAATATTCCTCATCAATAATCAAATTCTCAAATCCATCCTCCATTTTCAGCAAACTTTCTATTTGTTTATCATCTTCAAAAACCCACCAGTACTTAATATTATCAGGCACTGTTGGTTTGTGTTTGAACTCAATTTCATATCCCCTATTAGGAAAGATTGGAATTTTGAAAATTGAGGCTGAAGTAGCTAGAGCATAAACAATTTCATTCTGAACCCTTGGAATTGTTGAGAGACTATATTCTGAAAATTCTTCAAGAAGGTCAAGAACTATATTCCTATATGATCTTAATCTGGGATGATTTTTTTGATATATTCCCTTCACCTAATTTATGATCAACTCAGAATATCCATGAAAAATTATCCTCCTAGCACCCATTTCTTTCAAAGCCTTCAATCCCAACACCAATGCCTCATATTCAACCATGTTGTTTGTGCAATCAAAAGCAAGTTTATAAGAACATAGTTTTGTGGCCAATATGGGGGGGTTAATCCACACACCAACTCCTGCTCCTTCTCTACTGACATCTTCATCGAAGCTCATGTTCCACATATCATTCTCTGCACTATCCTATTGTTATGAAATTTTCTCAATCTACTGACCAGATTTGTCTTTGGTAGCCATATCAATCTCTGGCCCTTTCTCTTCAAAACACAAATCATTGAAGAAAATGGAGGAACCCATCTCAGTCTCCACAAAGTATATGGGATGGTTATTTGGATGGGCCTTATTAATGACCATGTATTTGAGCAAAACGTCCATGTACAATCTCATGTGTTGACCAAAGACAAGGATAGTGGCATATGACATATCCATTTGTATAGTTCCTTTCAACTTTGTAGCCCATGACCTAGATAACAACATGTCAAACTTGCGAGGGATATTAGCAACCACTACATCCATGACCATATTATTTGATGGAATTTGAGACAAATATACCACCATATCTTTGATTATGTCTAGGCACTTCACCTTCCTTGAATCAAAGGAGAAAATATTGTTGTAAGGCCTTGTGATGTCCAGGCCCAATTGGTCCATGACCACCTTGGGCATTAGGTTATGGGATGCTCCTGAATCCAACATAGCATTTTGCATATTCATATCATGGATTTTCAGACTGAAATAGAAAGGGGGTACTTCATCAACATCACTACTTTCCTCTACACATGAGCCAAACAAGATGGCAGGATGATCATCTTGTATGTTCAAAGTGTTAGAAGTTTGTTCAATCTTGAGCATATTGATGATCTAATTTCTATATTCATTGTTCTTTATCAACTCGTTGAATGGTACAAAGATTTTTATCTTGGCCATTTCACTTTCAAAATCCTCATTGGATGAAAAATACAAGCTAATTCAAAGCTTGAAGAAGAAACTGAAAATGTTTTCCACAGAGCATCCACAAACAACAGAACGGGTTGCTCTAGAACAGGAAAATGAAGCATTTTGACAAGAGGCATTGAACTACAAGGCTAAGGTATTACAACTAGTACAAGAAAAGGTGAATTGGTCACAAGGACAAACAAAATTGTTGAACATGGTTGTAGATATACCTCCTACTACAGAAGTTGGCCCAAGCACTGAAGGACTTGTCCAGGCTATGTTACAAGTTAGCCTGAAGGTAGGATAAATCAAGGGGTTAAAGGGAGACATAGATAAATTGAAACAGGATATGAAAGCAAAGCATAAAAGAATGGCTAAATTTCAAAAAGATAATCAATCCTTGCAGGAGAGGATAGACAAGCTAAAAATAAGATTAAGAGGAAAAGGACTATTGTAGGGAGCCAAACATATCATCTTGGATTCTATAGTTGTTGAGGCTTCCAAGTTCATAGTGTATTTAAACTGCATAAATGATAAAGACAACATGGCCATCACAACCAGAAGCAAGTGCATTGTTGTAAAAATGAGACCTTAGAAAAGAAACCATTAGAGTGGGCCCAAAAGGCCATAAACCTGCTAAATTCCATCCCTACTACAAAAATGCAGACCATTGGAGTCAAATATAAAACTACACTGATTCTGGGCTAGGAGGGTTATCACCAAACATAACCTGCTAAAATTAGTCCAAACTAAGGCCACACAGATGGAGCAAAGTGTATAAGAATTCAAGGATTTGTTTGAAGAATTGTTCATTAGAGGCCTCCTACCATTTTGAGATGGAAAAGGAAAATTACATGATTAGGAATATTACAACTCTCGCCTCACTCAACGCAGAATTGATCACTCCAAGTTTGAAAACCTGGAGGAAAACTTGAAAGGAGTAACCTTGTTTGAACATTTGATTACAGATTTTGAAATTTTGAATTTGTTAAAACCAATGAAGATTGGACTACCAATCATAACATATGCCTCCTGCATTGACCTAGAGATCCTAGTCAAATAAATGATGGACTATGATATCCCTTCTGACTTGCAATGGAAGGAGATAATATGACTGGGTAAAACAATGTGCAATTTTCGAGGGTCCAGTAAATGATGTCCAGGTGTTATTGAATATGGAATATCAGATAAAAGACTAGAACAGAACAAGTGGAAAAAGAAGAAACTGAAGCATAAGAGGAATCGACAGTTGGATCATAAAACTTTTTCTTGTTAATCATTTCAATCGGTTCCCATATCAAAAATATCATTTGTAATTATTGTAATCAATTTTAGAAGCTGAAATGTTTCAATTCAACTATTGTAATTGGTTTCTAACTGAAGGAACTTGAATTGTATAAGTATTGGAAGTTTCAAATGTATCAACATTGGCAGAAGTGCAAGGGCATAATTTTAGTTGTTTAGAACTCAGTTGTAATTTCTTGAAGCTGAATTGAATACATATACAGAATTATTTGAAGTTTCCATGAAAAGATTCTAATGGTGGTGATTTGAGTTTTGTCTCCTCTCTTTGTATGTATTTCATGTATTTCTTATTTCATTTTCATTGTCTTCTATTTAAATTGGATAGTCAAAGGCCCATAATTCATCTTATGATGCTCTCAGCTGAAGCAATTTAAACTATGTTAATTTTCCTGTAACTAATTCATAATTCATTTATTTAATGCTCCAATGCAGTTACATGTTTTCTTTTTCTTCCTACACTCTACAAATTTACAAATTATAACTGAGATTTATCACCTCATTTATCCTTTATCCTCTGGATATTTCTATAGACAATTCATTGTTTTCATTCATTTTCATAAGTTTGACTCCATATCCCTAAGTGTCCCTCCCCTTCCTTGCCAGTAAATTTATAAAAAATCCCCCAAAAGAGAAAAACCTAGCCATTAATTGTCAAAGAAACACCAAGTGACACGAGAGAGTCCTCTCGGAGATAAGAAGGCTAGTACCCAGCTCTAAATTTGGTTTGTAGGTTACCTCTGTTGTTTATTTTATCATCCAAAGAAATTTACAGAGTGCTAACATTCTGATGTCGTTGTTAGGGATCGAAAGTGAAATCTTCCCTAGGAAAAGAACGACTTAAAGCTTCATATTTGATTCTTGAGGGTGGCAGTGAATCAAACACCTTATTGGATGAGACTAAAGTTACCATTTCAAATCCATTACAAAGATACAAGTAGCACAAAGTAGTTTGATATAGAAATACTGTCTCCCAAGAGAATTCACACTAGTAGAAACCCAAAACTAGAAGTAGTGATCCCTGTGTCTAATCCTGAGAAGATTGTACACAAAAGAAAAGAAATGAAAATAAGCCCAGTTTTACATTTAGATAGAAATCTATCCTTTCCCAAAGATGGAGTAATAAGCATTGAAGACCTTGATTTTGATGTGAAATTTGAGCAAAATCTGTTCAGAACTAAATCCGAGTCTTGTTCGAATGAGATCATCTTTGATAAGAAGAGGTTCCAATACTTAATTTTGATTGCCTCTACCAAACCTCTTATGATTCATAATTAGAACCAACAACCACTTCAAGTCCTTGTAGCAGCCATGGAAGCTAGTTTTTCCCCTCTTGTTCTTCCTGCTCCATTACATGATTTTCCATGGGAGTATAACCTAAGGATTAAGTTGTATGATGTTGAAGGCAATGTGTTAGCCCAAATACATCTAGACTGGTTCAATGATTTTATAGACTTAGAAGAATAATATTTTGAGGATGAAAAAATAAGGTTGTTTGCATAAAGTCTTGCAGAAGAAGTCAGAAAATGGTTCAGAGCTCTCCCAATAGCCAATATCATAAATTGTGAAGCCTTTGAAACCATTTTTTTTGCAAAGTGCGGTGACAAGAAAAACCCCCTTCAGTTGTCAATTCAATATAACAACATGAGAAGGTCACCTAATGAAACAATTCATGAGATTTAAACCAGATTTATAAAGGTCTATAATTCGATTCCTACTGAAGTAAAATCCCATCCTAGAGATTCTCAACTTAGATATGTTGATTCTTTTGAAAGTTATTTTGCTTTGTTGTTGAGGGAAAGAATATCCAATTCATTAGATGATATGATGAATGATGCAATATAAGTTGAAGTAAATCTAATGGCTTCAGGAAAAATCAAGTCTAACTCTGATAGGGACATGAATAGGGTTCAAGATAAGGCACAACCTTGAACCTCACATTCATTATAAGAAAGGTTTGAAACGATGATGAAGACCATGGAAACATTTATGGAGAAGATGAATTTAGATAATAAGCCTAACACCAGAGAACAAGCTGATGTTCCACCCAGGAATCAGAGAAGACCAATAGTCCCACAAATTAGACAAAGAGATCATAGGAATCATGGGGATCAACAAATAAGATCTCCTTTTTAAAATAATTATGTAAATGAGAATTATGATGAAAATTTTGAAGAAAATATGCATTGTTGTGATGCTAATGAAACATAGGTGTTTTTTACTAAAGAATAACATGACCATTTCATGGATGCAAATGAAATATTCATGCAGGAGGATTAGTAAAGGTTGTTAGTGTAAAAAGAATATTACCAAACAGGGCTGTAGAATGCCATCATGCAATTCTAGAAACAATATAATCTTCGAAACAAAAAGGTGCCTGCAAATCCTCCAAAGGGAAACCTTACCAAATAATCTCATAATAACATACCTTCTTCAAGTCATCCTAAAAAGGACTATGTTACAAAGGATGTTGTGGACAAAGGAAAGCAGTAGGAAGAACCTCAGAAGAAATTTCCTAAAGAAAGAAAGGAGACAATCATCAAAGAGGTAGAGAAAATCTCATCTTCTTCTAATTTCAAGGCCATTCCCTTATGTCCTTGTATGGTAAGTGTGGAACTTCCATTTGAGTGGGTGTTTTGTGCCCACTCAAGAACACTACTCTAAAATGGAGGGAAATGGGTTGCTATATAACCATGGCCATGACTAATTTTTTACTTTAATATATATGTAACTAGAGTGGTTTAATTTTTATGAATCCAAAACATCACATTAATATGCAGTAGCATGCCATGTAAATCATCACACTAAACTAAAACTACCCCAATAATGTATGTAGAACATACTCAAGATTAAGTGGTTGAGAATGTGTGTGTAGTTGGGTAAAAATGTAGGATAGGGATGAAATGAATATGGTTAATTGGAAAATATAAAGGGTTGAGAATGTGTGTGTAGTTGGATAAAAATGTAGGATAGGGATGAAAGGAATATGGTTAATTGGAAAATATAAAGGACCCACTGGAAAGAAATGTTTTTATCTCCCATGGCCATCCAATAACTCAAAACATTGCAACCAAGAGTCACAATAAGCTTACAAATGTGGTTGTACATTATCCCTATAATAAAAAAACAAATGTTCTATTGGTATTAAATCCAAGTCAATAAGAAAATAAGCATTGAGACACCATATCCAAGTCGTAATATGACACTAATAGGTTGGTAACAATTTCCACACACACACACACACACACACATATATTGACTATCAATTTACATGATCTCTTCATATACTACTCGTAGGAAGAAAGGTGAGCGTGTCTTTCCAACCATGTAAATGCATCTATTATCCCCATTGATAATATGAAAAAACCAAGCACCAAAATATAGAAAATATTATGGAATAACTATGATAAGGAAACATTATGGAATAACTATGATAAGGAGAGATTATATGTGGTTGGAAATGTCTCTTTACACAACCATAGATATTTTGTAAACAATAAAATTACAAATACCACCATTAGCATGCTCGACAATGAAAATCTATCCCAAATAATAAACTCGAAATGCACCAACAACCACATATATTTCAATGCATTTAAAAAGGTAGTAAACTTGGATCAAATATTAATTTTCCAAGAATAAAATAAAGGTGAGGTACAAACCAAGGCCATTCAACATGCAATATATCATACCTTTGTAATCCAACAAATGACTATCAAGAATGATGAATCACATCATTGGTGGCACTTCGTGCCTAAAGACAAAGTTTACAATGATAATTTGAGAAGCATAAACATATTGGGCATGTAAGAGTTGAACCAAAGACCATCAAACCAACCATTGTAGCCATGTATAAACCCATAATTGTTTCCAACTAGTTTCAAGAAAAAGGTTGAGATATGGGCACACTTGAATGGTTCAAATTATAAACGATAATGGGGTTCTAAATAAATTAATTTTCTATAGCCAAGAAAATTAAGTTTGACTAAGTTTGAATGGTAAAACACAGCTTGGGTTATGGTCACATGGGATTGAGTGGGTGTAATATGAAGTTTATAAATCCTAAACAACAGACTATAAAAACATGCTAATATGCAATCCCAATGGTGCTAAGAATAAATAGATTTTATAAGCATAAAATAGATGTGAATAAATAGAGTGTAAATCATGGAATTGTTGAGCCAAATGGTGGATTTAAATGGTGTTTTCCATTGTCTAAAATGTTGAGCATATAGATAAAATAGGGTTGTATCATGAGGGGAAAATAACATCGGTTATAGTTTTTAATATATACACACATAAATGCTCACCCAACTCTAACTTAAAACATGCAATCATGCAACTAAAGGAATTTAAAAATGTTTTACTTCTATCTCTATATCCTTGGAGGTTGTGCCCTTTACTATAGTTTTGGATGAGATTTCTTGGTGTGCCATCGTTCCTTTAATTTGACCTATTACATCATAAGTTTCCCCACACACCATGTTGAGTTTAATTAATTGAATGTATCCCTTTTAACCATGCTCAATGGCACTAGAAAAAGAGACAAATGTGTCGATTCCAAACAAGTAAAGGGTCCTTCCAATTAGTGAACCCAAAAAATAAACAATGGTAGTTTTTGCCTCTCCTAATTCCTCACAACATGAGAATGGTGGAGTATAAATAGTTCTCTAACACCCAAAACCTAAGAAAAATCACATTATATCAAAGCAAATGGAGGATATCTCAAATGATAAAGGTGTTAGGGAAAAAATTCAATGCATTTCCTCAATGTGAAATGAAAACCACTGGATCGTTATGGAGGGATGAGCTGAGATCTCATTTTCCCATGCAAAAATATAACCAATCAACATGCTAGGGAAAAGTGGCACTCACCATTTATTTTAGTTTTAGTGCTTATAATATGGCAACTCAATTCATGGGTTATAGTGGTTTATCTATATGTGACATAATAATACTTAGGTGCCCTATAACCATGCATCAAATGCTTTGTCTTGTCACACATTCAACCATAGATATATCAAATCCCATGCTTGGAATAATATTGAGACTAATCTTGGTTTCCCTTAGTTGTATCCATTTCATATATTAACTATAACTCACATTTGTGCATGAACCATTAACATTTTTTGTCTTGTTTGCAGGTGGGTACCATGATGGTGGCTAGATAACACTACAATAATGACAACATTGTCAACCAAGCAAGTTGAAGTAAACCATCACTCGCTCAGTAGATTGCAACCTATAAGCACAAATATAACCAAGCATAATCCCCAATGCATACCATATTGAGCTAAATCATAATGGAAAAACTACATAAATATAAAACAAATGATACTCAACCTCACATGTAACACCATCCAAACATCATAGCACATAAATGTCATCATAAGATAAGTTTGAAGTAATCAATTTTCATGAAACAAAATCATGGATTGTCAACCAACAATTTTCTTGAATCATTAGTTCACATTAGGAGGATATTTTACAATGGCCTATGGGGAATTTTAGGCAAAGAAAAGGCTTATGGTTCATTTGAGATTTTGGATGGGCTTGTATCACTGCAACACTTCACAACTTATCAATTGTTGAAAAACATTTGAGTCTATTGACTCCACTTATGGTGTTGCATTCCCACAACATCAATTTTGATTCTATAGTTTTTCATAGGTGAGACTATGGGCATATTCTAGTAGTTGTGTAGTATTAGATTAAACAAACTAATGATGCAAGCATAAATCTCGTATCAATTCCTAGAAAATGAAAGAATTGGATAGAGTTGGGACATTGTTCTATAGTGGACGAAGCAAAGGGACTATGAATAATAACAAGGAGCATAAGTAGAACAAGTAGACATTCAAACAACCACCCAAAGGGATTCCATGTCTCTTTATCTCATGGGTATTGTGCTAAGAGCGAAGATGCAGAAAAGGAAAAACACTAAGCAATGATACCACTAGGTCACTCCACCCTTTAGTGTATTGATTTAGTCAAGGAGAGATTTCGCAAGTCAACAGTGCTATAATGATACAAATAAATGATGCATTAAGACAATTATCATTTCAAACCCTTGAGGTACCAAAGTGTTAAACAATTATGTGCATAAATTATACTAATTTGAATAAATTTGATGAGAGTTTGGGTTATTTGAAGAGGGAAAACAATATATTAGAGAAATTAGAGAAGGAGGGTAACCATCTAGACTTCTAGAAGAAACATATTGATTTTTACCCCATTTTTGGTGATCCCCTGAGAATTTATGTATCTTTTAAGGGTGGTTGGGTCTCTTATGTTTCTTTCCATGATGTGGGAAGCTAGGGTCTCCTTGTCTCAGCCTTACGTGACATGGGTAGGGCCTCCTATGTTCGCGGTCAGGCTCTTTATTGTGGATACAGCCTCCTTTGTTTGCGGTCGGGCTGGATTTTTTGTAGGTAGGGTGTGTGGCCTCCTTGT
>JASDQU010100212.1:437102-468264 GCA_032191745.1 Picea mariana | reverse complement strand
TTCAAAGCCATAAATGCACTTTTGAATGGTCTTAGTGATACAATATTCACCAAAGTTGCACATTGTAAATCTTCTAAAGAGATTTGGGACAAGCTTCGAAATATTTATGAAGGAGATTCAAAATTCAAAGAAGCAAAGCTTCAAACTTACAGAGGTCAATTCGAACAACTAAAAATGAAGGAAGATGAAGATATCGCAACCTACTTCTTATGAGTCGATGAAACAATCAATGCAATCATAGGATTAAGAGAAGAAATCAAAGAATCTATAATTGTTCAAAAGGTATTAAGATCTCTTCCTATGAGATTCAACCCTGAAATATCATCACTAGAAGAAAGATCGGATGTAAACTCAATAAGCATGGATGAACTGCATGGAATCTTCACAGCATATGAGATTTAAACTGAAGAGGAAAATCCAGATGTAAAAGAAGCATCCTTCAAAGCATCCAAAAGATCAAAGAAAAAGGAAAGGGAACAAGAAGAATATAGTAGTAGTAGTGACGTCTCAGAAGATGATGTAGAAGTGGCCAACTTCATCAAAACATTGAACAAGGGAACCAACGGTAGGTACAAAGGTAAGATTCCTTTAATTTTTTTTAATTTTGATGGTATTGGTCATTTTTCTAACAAATGTCCTCATAAGAAAAAGAGAAATGATGAAGGTTACTCAAAAGGAAGACAAACATATAAAGGTAAAAGAACTACAAAGAAAGTTTTCAAGAAAAACATTTTCACCAAAGAAGACATCTCATCATCAGATGAAGATGAAGTCAGTGACAGTGAAACAGGGAGAGTTCTATTCATGGCAGTAGAATACTCTGATAAAGAAGACTCCGAAGAAGAATATGAAGAAGCATATGAAGAAGAAATTGAAGAGGCATAAGTTGACTTTCGAGAAGTATTAATGAGTGCCATAGAAGTTATCAGAAGAGAAAAGAAGAAAAACAAGAAACTAGAAGCAGAACTAGAACAAATGATCACAAAATTGAAGGTTCAAATATAAGAAGATAAAAGAATTGAAGAAGAACTCAAAGAACAACTAGAAGGAAAGTACAAGATCATTGGAAACTTGGAAGCAGAGATTGTCACACTAACAAAGGATATTCAAAATAAAAATATGCAGAATAAATCAAAAGTTTTGGATGACAATATCAACGGTCAAAAATCTTATCTTGACAAGTCCGAACTTGGATACAATCAGACAAAAAAGGGATCAAGCTCCAAAACAACATAGCAAGAAACAAATCCAAAAAGTTATGCAGAAACTATCAAAGGGGATACAAAGATATACAAGGAAGATTACAGGGACACTCCTCCACCAAGAAGATTTAGATTTCAGAATCAACAACAGATAGACAAGCCTCAAGAAGAAGAAGGATTCATAAGAGCACCTCCTTTCATAATATCTTCAACTACCAGGTATCAAACTATATTTATTGGTTTATGTTATGCTTGTAATAATTTTGGACATAAAACTATAAATTGCAGAGCTAACAATAGGAACAATAACTACTTTGAGAGCCATACACAAAGGGGTTATTCAAGAAGGCCTAGTGAAACACAGAGAAGAAGTTACAACAGGTTTGAATCCTTGAGCACTGAAGTGGAATGTTACAATTGTAACAATTTTGGACACATGGCCAAAAATTGCAGAATGACAGTCCCGCCTAAAGAACCTCAATAGAGTCACAAACAAGAACCTCAGAAAATGGCATGGATAAGAAAAAAAGATCAATATAGCAATGAAGAATCCACAGTCGCTCTACAAGCTAAACCGAAGAAACGTGGTTGGTATGTTGATAGTGGATGTTCAAAACACATGACAGGTGATAGAGACAAGTTTCTTACATTACGAAAGGAAAGAGATGGATCAGTCTCCTTTGGAAATGATGATTCATCCAAAATCATTGGAAAAGGCACAGTCCGAATTAGGAACAAGAATGAAAAGGCAGAAAATGTTCTACTAGTAGAAGATATGAAACATAATCTTTTAAGCGTGAGTAAAATGTGTGACCAAGGTCATAAAGTTACATTCGATTCACAAAAGTGTGAGATAAGAAAAGAAGATTCAAGGAAATTGGTCACTACAGCTGCAAGAACTTCAAGCAACATATATGTGTTAAGTAAAATTTGAAATGAAAAGTGTTGTCTAGGAAAGGAAGATGAAAGTTGGCTATGGCACAGAATAATGGGTCACATGCATTTTGATAACCTTTTCAAAGTCAGCAAAAGCGAAGCAGTTAGAAAAATGCCCCAAATCACAAAACCAACCAACACTTTATGCAAGCATTGCCAACAAAGAAAACAAACAAAGACCGGGTTCAAATCAAAGGAATATTCAACAACAAAACCACTGAAAATTGTGCATACTGATCTAGTTGGACCAAATACAACAAAAGGATTAAAAGGTGAGAGATACTTTATGTTATTAGTTGATGATTATACAAGAATGACTGTAGTTTTCTTTCTCAAGAACAAATCAGAAGCTTTTGAAAATTTCAAGATCTACAAGGAAATGGTTGAAAATGAGATGGATTCATCAATAAAATGCTTAAGATCGGATAATGGAGGAGAATTCACCTCAAAGGAATTTATGGACTACTGCAGCAATCATGGAATAAAAAGAAATTTTTTCATCGCTAGGACACCTCAACAGAATGGAGTTGTTGAAAGAAAGAACGGGACAGTACAAGAACTAGCTCGAACAATTTCATTGTTGACAGATATTTTTTGGACAAGAGAAGATGGCAGAATGGGAAAGTTTGAATCTCATGTGGACAAAGAAATATTTGTTTGTTCCTCAAGTACAAGGAAATCATACAAGTGTTACAATCTAAGATTAAACAATGTTGTAAAAACCATCAACGTAACAATTGATAAAACAGGCAGACCAAAATCAAAGGAAGAAGAAAACAAATCAATGAAACAACTTTTTGAAAAAGAAGATGAAGAAGAAGAAGAAGAGGAAGATGAAGATGAAGAGAATCCAACAGAAGTAGAAGAACAAGTTCAACAAGCATCTACAAAGATGCCTAGCAAACGATTATAGAAGAATCATCCTTAAGATAAGATTATTGGAAACAAAGATGCAGGAGTTGAGACTAGAGGAAAAATCTGTTCACCAAAAAAAACACACCTAGCACTCTTATCTACAATTGAACCAAATTGTTTTGAAGAATCCAGCAAGGATGAATTTTGCAATAAGGCCATGGATGAAGAATTGGATCAAATAGAGAAAAATGACACTTGGGAATTGGTTCCAAGACCAAAGAATAAGAATGTGATCGGGACAAAATGGGTTTTTAGGAATAAATTGAATTAAGATGGACATGTTACAAGGAACAAAGCTAGATTGGTATGTAAAGGATATGCACAGATTGAAGGAATCGACCTTGAAGAGACATTTGCCCCAGTTGCAAGAATGGAATCAATCCATTTTCTTTTAGCTTATGCATTCTCCCAAAATGTTAAAGTATATCAGATGGATGTAAAATCATCTTTTCTTAATGGGGAACTTGAAGAAGAAGTCTACATTGAACAACCAGACGGATTTCAGTTGTCAAAGAACACAGAGTATGTGTGTAAATTAAAGAAGGCCTTGTATGGTCTAAAACAGTCTCCTAGAGCATGGTACTCTAGACTGGATAAGTATCTACAACAGACAGGGTTCACAAAAAGAAGTGTAGACAACAACCTCCACATCAAGGTAAGTTAAGGTAATATTTTATTAATTGAAGTTTATGTTCATGATATTATTTTTGGTAGTGATGATGTTAGGTTAAGGAAAAAAATTGCAAAAGACATGAAGAATGAATTTGAAATGTCATTACTTGGAGAACTATCCTTCTTTCTGGGACTTCAGATACATCAAAGCAACCAAGGAATTTTTATTTCTCAAACCAAGTATATTAGATAAATGCTAAAGAGGTTTGGAATGGAAGATTGCAAACCAGTTATCACTCCCATGAAAACGAGTTGTAAGTTGAGCAAAGATGATGATTCAAAGTCTACAGATCAAAGGAAATATAGGTCAATGATTGGTAGCCTACTATATGTGACAACATCCGGACCAAATGTAATGCAGGCAGATGGACAGGTTGCATGATTTCAAGCAGCACCAAAGGAATCACATTTACTAGTAGTAAAGACAATCTTCCGATATCTCAAAGGAACAAAAGAGTTTGGATTATGGTATCCAAAAGGAAAATATCTATCACTTATTGCCTACATAGATGCAGATTCAGCAGGTTGTATTGATGATCGACGAAGCACGAGTGGAGAAGCATTCTACTTAGGTGAGTTTTTGGTATCATGGATAAGTAAGGAACAATCATCGATATCTCTATCTACAACAGAGGTAGAGTATATTGCAACAAAAACATGTTCTACATAGGTTCTTTGGATGAAACAAACTTTGACAGATATACAGGTTAAGTATGATGAGCCCATTGCAATATATTGTGATAATACAAGTGCCATCAATATCCCAAAAAACCCGGTGATGCACTCCAAGACAAAGCACATTCCAATCATGTATCACTTTCTACAGGAACATGTTGTAGAAAAGAACATCAGAGTTGAGTATGTGTGCACAAAATAACAAGTGGCAGACATTTTTACAAAATCACTTCCACGGGAAGCCTTTGAATATCTTCGCCAAAGACTTGGAGTTATTTTTACTTCAAAAATGAATTGTTTTTTAATGTTTTTTGAATGCTTATCTTATATGTCTTAGATGTACATGAGGAAGCACCATAAGAGGACAGTATGTCAGGGGGAGCAACCCCGGATGGAAATATACCTTTTCTATTGATAACAAAGGGATAGAGATTTATCAGATGCAGAGGATAGAGGCATGGTTCCAGGGGGAGCAGATTTATCAGATGCAGAGGAAAAATGCATGGTTCCAGGGGGATCATGAGTGATATGATTTCAGTATTACATCAGAGTGTTGCCATCAATGCCAAAGGGAGAGATTGTTGATTAAGGTTGGTTGTCATTAATGTCAACCCTTGAAGAAATCGCTGTAGCACAAAGGCTTGGGTAACGGACCCAATATTGTTTGATGTAAATATGACTCATTACTGTTTTTTCATGGTTGATAAGAAGTAAATATGGATGAAATCCAAAGTGGTCCCTTTATGGTGAAATGCCTCACGGGAAGACGCTTTGTGGAGTAAGAGAACCCATGCTTAATTATGGAATAATGAGATGAAGAAACATGATTTTCTAAGGGAAAATATCCTATATGGATAGTTCTTGTCATTTCATTTCTGTTGGTATGTGGAACGTCACATAATTCCTCATGGTTAGAGAGTTATGGCCATGAGAAGTTGGAGACCCCAGGTTTTGGTAATGGACCCAAGTTTGTTTGATGGGTAATAGTATGAGTTATTATATATGTTTAGATAATACTATTCTATATGTATAGTACATTTCATGTCATTTATGGTGGTATGTAGAACGTCACATAACTCCTCACGGTTTGAGAGTTATGGCCTTACAAAGTTTGAGGACCCTCATATGTCATCAAGAAGCCCCAAAAGGTCAAAGTAGTCAAAGTGGTTTAAGAGATTTTAAAAGGTAAATAATAAAGTGAAGTGATCAGTGTATTATAAATCAAAGTGAATAAAATATAAATTATTTCAATAATAAATTTAATGGAGAAATTATAAGTGGAACCAACCCTAAAATAAGGAACGTGGACCAAGTGACCTAGAAGATGTTTTTAAGGAAGCTACTTGGAGAGTATAAATAAGAGGCAAGGCTCTCTCATTTGAATCACACTTGAGAATATTGAATATTTATATGTGTTTGAGGTAACCAAGGATATCTAAACTAGAATTCTGAGTGAAGATGAAGAAAAGAATATCTAAATGCAAGGAAGGATAAATTCTATTGATGGTGTTTTCTAAGGTATGTTATTTATAGGTCATCTCACCATTTTCGCTATAACTTTTATTCTATAATAATTCAGACCGTGAAAATTGTACGAAAGTGAGAAAACATATCCAAGTATTTTTGAAAAGCAATTTCACTTGTGGGTCGTTGTATTTTGGGAGTTACACTCTCTGGAAAATAGGGTTTGTGGCTAGTCCTCAAACTAGTCAAAATCAGGTGGTTTGGGTAAAAATGTCATAATTTCTTCATAACAGATCCAAATTCAGTGAGACCAACTGTGTTGGTTAGGGTACGGTCTGTAGTATTCTTTTTTATAGTTTCAAATCATTTCATCAAATATATTGTGCGGGGAACGCTCTACAAGTTCGCACTCTAAAATAATCCAGAATTCAGCAAGGTATGCCATTTTTGCTATAAATTGTTTTCTGAGAGGTTCCAAGTAGTCACACTTGGAGGGATTATACAAGAATGATTGGAGTTTTCTTTCTGAATAACAAATCAGAAGCTTTTGAAAATTTCAAGATCTACAAGGAAATGGTTGAAAATGAGATGGATTCAAAAATCAAATGCTTAAGATCGGATAATGGAGGAGAATTCACCTCAAAATAATTTATGGACTACTGCACCAATCATGGAATAAAAAGACAATTCTCCATCGCTAGGACACCTCAACAGAATGGAGTTGTTGAAATAAATAACACGGCAGTACAAGAAATGGCTCGAACAATGATAATGGATTCAAAGTTGACAGATATTTTTTGGACATGGGCAGTGCATACAGTATTTCACATTCAAAACAGAGTAATGCTCAGAAACAACACTGATAAAACTCCTTGCGAGCTATGGGAAGGAAGACCAGCAAATGTGAAACACTTCAGAGTTTTTGGAAGCAAACGCTACATCAAAAGAGAAGATGATAGAATGGGAAAGTTTAACTCTCGTGTGGACAAAGGAATACTTGTTGGTTACTCGAGTACAAGGAAAGCATACAAGTGTTACAATCTAAGATTAAACAAATTTTTGGAAAACATCAATGTAACAATTGATGAAACAGGCAGACCAGAATCAAAGGAAGAAGAAAACAAATCAATGAAACAACTTTTGGAAGAAGAAGATGAAAAAGAAGAAGAAGAGGAAGATGAAGATGAAGAGAATCAAACAGAAGTAGAAGAGCAAGTTCAACAAGTATCTCCAAAGACAACTAGCAAACGAGTAAAAAAGAATCATCGTTTAGATCAGATTATTGGAAACAAAGATGCAGGAGTTGAGACTAGAAGAAAAATCCGTTCACCAAAACAAACACACCTAGCACTCTTATCTACAATTGAACCAAACTGTTTTGAAGAAGCCAGCAAGGATGAATTTTGGAATAAGGCCATGGATGAAGAATTGGATCAAATAGAGAAAAATGACACTTGGGAAGTGGTTCCAAGACCAAAGAATAAGAATGTGATCGACACAAAATGGGTTTTCAGGAATATATTGAATGAAGATGGACATGTTACAAGGAACAAAGCTAGATTGGTATGTAAAGAATAAGCACATATTGAAGGAATCGAATTTGAAGAGAAATTTGCCCCAGTTGCCAGAATGGAAGAAATCTGTTTTCTTTTATCTTATGCATGCTCCAAAAATGTTAAAGTATATCAGATGGTCGTAAAATCATCTTTTATGAATGGGAAACTTGAAGAAGAAGTCTACATTGAACAACCATAAGGATTTTAGTTGTCAGAGAACACAGACTATGTGTGTAAATTAAAGAAGGCTGTGTATGGTCTAAAACAGGCTCCTAGAGCATGGTACTCCAGACTGGATATGTATCTGCAGTAGGCAAGGTTCAAAAAAGAAAGTGCAGACAACAATCTCTATATCAAGGTAAGTCAAGGTAATATTTTATTAATTGAAGTTTATGTTGATGATATTATTTTTGGTAGTGATGATGACAGGTTAAACCAAACATTTGCAAAAGACATGCAGAATGAATTTGAAATTTTATTACTTGGAGAACTATCCTTCTTTTTGGGACTTCAGATACGTCAAAGCAACCTAGGAATTTTTGTTTCTCAAACCAAGTATATCAAAGAAATGTTAAAGAGGTTCGGAATGGAAGAGTGCAAACCAGTTATCACTCCCATGCAAACGAGTTGTAAGTTGATCAAAGATGATGATTCAAAGTCTACAGATTAGAGGCAATATAGGTCAATGATTGGCAGCCTAGTATATGTGACAAAATCGAAACCAAATGTAATGCAGGCAGTTGGAAAGGTGGCATGATTCAAGCAGCACCAAAGGAATCACATGTATTAGCAGTAGAGAGGATCTTCATATATCTCAAAGGAATAGAAGAGTTTGGATTATGGTATCCAAAAGGAAAAGATCTATCATTTATTGCCTACACAGATGTAGATTGGGCAGGTTGTATTGATGACCGACGAAGCACAAGTGGAGAAATGTTCTACTTGGGTGAGTGTTTGGTATCATGGATAAGTAAGAAATAATCATCGATATCTCTATCTACAATCGATTTAGAGTATATTGCAGAAAGAACATGTTCTACACGGGTTCTTTGGATGAAACAAACTTTGACAGATATACAGGTTGAGTGTGATGAGCCCATTCCAATATATTGTGACAATACAAGTGCCATCAATATCTCAAAAAACTCGATGATGCACTCCAAGACGAAGCACATTCCAATCAAGTATCACTTTCTACGGGAACAGGTTGTAGAAAAGAACATCAAAGTTGAGTATGTGGGCACAAAAGTACAAGTGATAGACATCTTTACAAAACCTCTTCCACCGGAAGCCTTTGAATATCTTCGTGAAAGACTTAGAGTTATTTATACTCCAAAAATGAATTCTTTTTGAATGCTTATCTTATATATCTTAGATGTACATGAGGAAGCACCATAAGAGGATAGTATGTCGGCGAGAGTAGCCCCGGATGGAAAGATACCTTTGCCATTGATGATAAGGGGGGAGAGATTTATCAAATGCAGAGGACAGCGGCATGGTTCCAGGGGGAGTAGATTTATCAGATGCAGAGGACAAAGGCCTGGTTCCAGGGGGAGCATGAGTGATATGATTTTAGTATTGCATCAGAGTGTTGCCATCAATGCCAAAGGGAGAGATTGTTGATTAACGTTGGTTGTCATTGATGTGAACCCTTGAAGAAAGCCTCATAGCACAAAGGATTGGGTAATGGACCCAATATGTTTTGATGTAAATATGACTCGTTATTTTTTTTTCATGGTTGATAAGAAGTAAATATGGATGAACTCCAAAGTGGTCCCCTTATGGTGAAAGCCCTGACGGGAAGACGCTTTGTGGAGTAAGAGAACCCATCCTTAATTGTTTAATAATGAGATGAAGGAAAGTGATTTTTTCAGGGAAAATATCCTATATGGAGAGTGCTTGTCATTTCATTTTTGGTGGTATGTAGAACGTCACATAATTCCTCACGGTTAGAGAGTTATGGCCATGAAAAATTGGAGACCCCAGGTTGTGGTAATGGACCCAAGTTTGTTTGATGGGTAAAGGTATGAGTTATGATATATGTTCAATTAATACTATTCTATATGTATAGTACATGTCATTCCATTTATAGTGGTATGTATAACATCACATAACTCCTCACGGTTTGAGAGTTATGGCCTTACGAAGTTTGAGGACCCTCATATGTCATCTAGAAGCCCCAAAAGGTCAAATTAGTCAAAGTGGTTTAAGAGATTTTAAAAGGTAAATAATAAAGTGAAGTGATGAGTGTATTATAATTCAAAGTGAATACAAAATAAATTATTTCAATAATAAATTTAATGGAGAAATTAGAGGTGGACCCAACCCTAAAATAAGGAAAGTGGGCCAAGTGACCTAGAAGATATTTTTAAGGAAGTTACTTGGAGAGTATAAATAAGAGGCAAGGCTCCCTCATTTGAATCAAACTTGAGCATATTGAATATATATAGGTCTCTGAGGTAACCAAGGATATCTAAACTGGAATTTTGAGTGAAGGTGAAGAAAAGAAGTCTGAAATGCAAGGAAGGATAAATTCTTTTGATGGTGTTTTCTAAGGTATGCGATTTACAGGTAATCTCACCATTTTCGCTATAACGTTTTTTATATAATGATTCAGACTAAGAAATTGATACGAAAGTGAGAAAAAATATCCAGGTATCTGTGAAAAAAAATTCATCTTGTGGGTTGTTGTATTTTGGTAGTTACACTCCGTGGAAAATAGGGTTTGTGGCCAGTCCTGAAACTAGTCAAAATCAGGTGTTTCGGGTAAAAATGTCATAACTTCTTCATAAAAACTCTAAATTCTGTGAGACCAAATGTGTTGGTTAGGGCATAGTCTGTAGTATTATTTGTAAAATATTTAGATCATTCCATCAAATATTTTTTGCAAGTCACGCTCTACAATGTCACTCTCTAGAAAAAGCCAGAATTCAGCAAGGTATGGCATTTTTTCTATAACGCGTTTTATGAGAGCTTCCAAGTAGTGACACTTAAAGGAATTTCATAAAAAACACTGAAGAACATTGTATATCAGTTTCAGATATTTATACATTACAGGTTCAAATTTATGATTACTTCAAGTTAGGGTTGTTGACTAATCCAAAACTAGGCATGTGAGACTAAAGAAAAGTTTGATCAAAATGCTAGTCTCTTGTTTTCAATGTTAAGGAAGGTTTGTAGGAATGTGATCATATAGACCAGGTCTATTATAGAGCTATAAATTAGATTTGGATGATGAAATTGAGGAGGGATTTTGGTTGTGGTACATGTTGAGTACATGGTTGAGACAATTAGTTGACGAGTTGGCACACATACATGAGGTGTACAGTTGATAATGTTGGTACATATTGATGAGTCATAGTTGATGAGTAGTTGACACATGATTGGTACATACTTTGTACATGGTTGGATGCACTTGTTTATGGTACAGGTTGATTACAAGTTGGTGCATGGTTGATGCACTTGTTTATGGTATAGGTTGATTACAGGTTGAGGTACAGATTGATGTATGGTTGATGCATGGTTTTGACTTATTGGTACAGATTTAAAGTGGTATATCTCATAATGATAGTGTGACAGTGGTTCCATCATTCTACTTATACTTCAGGGTGGTAGGACGGGGCAAGGACAAGTGGTTGTAGCCACCTTCCGATTGTAGCCGGAGAACATTGGGGGTTGTAGCCAAAGAATTGGGGAGTTGGAGATTCCCTCAAGTTGTAGCCTGAGAAACTAGGGGGTTGGAGCCTCCTTCTAGTTGTATCTAGAAAACAAAGTAAGTTGGTGCTTCCAATGAATGTAATTCTTCAAGACATATAAAAAAAAAACATTCTGTGGTTTTCTCCTGATTTGGGTTTCCACATAAAACACTGGTGTACTATGCATGTGTGTGATTGTTTATTTCTTACTGCTCATTATTGGATAATAATACTACATTGATATAAAATTTGAAGAAAAAGGATTATAATTACGCTATTACTGATTCNCCCCCCCCCTCTCAGTAATCCAACAATTGGTATCAGAGCAGGTTCCTTCAGAAATCAGTTTAACCACTGGAAGGTAGATCATGGAGAGTAACAACTTGTTTAAAAATGGAATACCCCAGTTTGATGGAAAAAAGTATGCCTTTTGGAGCATAAGGATGAAGGCATATATACAGGCATAGGGATTTCAATTTTGGCAATCAATTGTAGATGGATACACAGTACCAGCAGTTCCACCAACAAATGACAAATCTATGAAACTCGGTGAGAATAATTCCGAAGCCATAAATGCACTTTTGAATGGTCTCAGTGATACAATATTCACCAAAGTTTCACACTATAAATCTGCTAAAGAGATTTGGGACAAGCTTCGAAGTATTTATGAAGTGTTGATTAAGTTTGGTTGTCATTGATGTCAACCCTTGAAGAAAGACCTATAGCACAAAGGTTTGGGTAATGGACCCAATAGTGTTTGATGTAAATATGAATCATTATTTTTTTGTCATGGATGACAATAAGTAAATATGGATGAACTCCAAAGTGGTCCCCTTATGGTGAAATCCTTCACGGGAAGACGCTTTGTGGAGTAAGAGAACCCATGCTTAATTGTGGAATAATGAGATGAAGGAAAGTAAATTTGTCAGGGAAAATATCCTAGATGGATATTTCTTTTCATGTCATTTCTGATGGTATGTGGAACGTCACATAATTCCTCACGGTTAGAGAGTTATGGCCATGAGAAGTTGGAGACCCCAGGTTTGGGTAATGTACCCAAGTTTGTTTGATGGGTAACAGTATGAGTTATGATATATTTTCAGATAATACTATTCTATATGGATAGTACATGTCATTCCATTTCTGGTGGTATGTATAACGTCACATAACGCCTCATGATTTGAGAGTTATGGCCTTACAAAGTTCGAGGACCGTCATATGTCATCTAGAAGCCCCAAAAGGTCAAAGTAATCAAAGTGTTTTAAGAGATTTTTAAAGGTAAATAATAAAGTGAAGTGATGAGTGTATTATAATTCAAAGTGAATACAAAATAAATTATTTTAATAAAAAATTTAGTGGAGAAATTAGAAGTGGACCCAACCCTAAAATAAGGAAAGTGGGGCCAAGTGACCTAGAAGATGTTTTTAAGGAAGCTACTTGGAGAGTATAAATAAGAGGTAAGGCTCTCTCATTTGAAGCACACTTGAGAATATTGAATATCTATAGGTGTCTGAGGTATACAAATGATATCTAAGCTGAAATTCTAAGGAAAGTGAAGAAAAGAAGGCCGAAATTCAAGGAAGGATAAATTCTTTTGATGGTGCTTTCTAAGGTATGTTATTTTCAGGTCATCTCACCATTTTCGCTATAGCTTTTTTTCTATAATGATTCAGATTCTGAAATTTCTATGCAAGTGAGAAAACATATCCAAGCATCTATGGTTAAAAATTTAGCTTGTGGTTCATTCTATTTTGGGAGTTACACTCTGTGGAAAATAAGGTTTGTGGTCAGTCTTGAAACTAGTCAAAATCATGTGTTTCGTGTAAAAACATCATAAATTCTTCCTAACAGATCCAAATTCAGTGAGAAAAATTGTGTTGGTTAGGGTACAATCTTTAGTATTCTTTGTAATATTTTCATATCATTTCATCAAATATTTTGTGTGGGGCATGCTCTATAAGGTCACTCTCTAGAATAAGACAAAATTCAGCAAGGTATGCCATTTTTGCTATAAATCCTTTTCTGAGAGGTTCCAAGTAGTGCCACTTGGAGGAATTGCATAAAWCCCACTGAAGCAGAATTTTGTATCAGTTTCATATATTTATACATTACAGTTTCAAAGTTATGATTAATTCAAGTTAGGGTTGTTGACTAATCCAAAACTAGGCATGTGAGACTAAAGAAAAGTTTGATGAAAATGATAGTCTCTTGTTTTTAAAGTTAAGGAAGGTTTGCAAGAATGTGATCATATACACTAGGTCTATTAAAGAGCTACAAATCAGATTTGGATGATGAAATTGATGAGGGATTTTGGTTGAGGTACATGTTGAGTACATGGATGAGACAAGTAGTTGATGAGTGTGTGCACATACATGAGGTGTATAGTTGATGATGTTGGTACATATTGATGACTCATAGTTGATAAGTAGTTGACACATGTTTGGTACATACTTGACACATGGTTGGATGCACTTGTTTATGGTACAGGTTGATGCATGTTTGATGCATGGTTCAGATTTATTGGTACAGGTTTACAACGGTATATCTCACAGTGATAGTGTGACAATGGTTCCATAATTCTACTTCTACTTCAAGGTGGCAAGATGGGGCAAGGACATGTGCTTTTAGACACCTTCCGGTTGTAGCCATAGAACATTGCGGGTTGTAGCCTCCTTCTGGTTATAGACAGAGATTTGGGGAGTTGGATCTTCCCTCAGGTTGTAGCCTAAGAAACTAGGGGGTTGGAGCCTCCTTCTAGTTGCAGCTGGAAAACAAAGGAATTTGGTGCTTCCAATGAATGTAGTTCTTCAAGACATATAAGAAAAAACATTCTGTGATTTTCTCCTGATTTGGGTTTCCATGTAAAACATTGGTGTATTGTGTATGTGTATGATTGTTTATTTATTACTACTCATTATTGGATAATAATTCTACATTGATACAATATTTTAAGAAAAAGGATTATAATTACGTTATTACTGATTCACACACCCCTCTCAATAATCCAACAATTTTCATCAGAGCAGGTTCCTCCAGAAATCAGTTTAACCACTAAAAGGTAGATCATGGAGAGTACCAACTCGTATAAAAATGGAATACCACAGTTTGATAGACATAAGTATGTTTTTTGGAGCATAAGGATGAAGGCATATATACAGGCACAAGGATTTCAAGTTTGGCAATCAATTGTAGATGGATACACAACACCAATAGTTCCACCAACAAGTGACAAAGTAGTGAAACTCGGTGAGAATAATTCCAAAGCCATAAATGCAATTTTGAATGGTCTCAATTATACAGTATTCACCAAAGTTGCACATTGTAAATTTGCTAAAGAGATTTGGGACAAGCTTCGAAATATTTATGAAAGATATTCAAAAGTCAAAACAACAAAGCTTCAAACTAACAGAGGTCAGTTCGAACAACTAAAAATGAAGGAAGATGAAGATATCATAGCATACTTCTTACGAGTCGATGAAACAGTGAATGCAATCATAGGATTGGGAGAAGAAATCGAAGAATTTGTAATTGTTCAAATGGTACTAAGATCTCTTCCTATGAGATTAAACCCTAAGATATCAACACTAGAAGAAAGATCAGATCTAAACTCAATAAGCATGGATGAACTGCATGGAATCTTCATAGCATATGAGAAGAGAACTAAACAAGAAAATCCATATATAAAAGAAACAACCTTCAAAGCATCCAAAAGATCAAAGAAAAAGAAAAAGGAACAAGAAGAATATAGCAGCAGCAACAATGTCTCGGAAGATGATGAAGAAGTGACCAACTTCGTCAAAAGACTGAACAAGGGAACTAACTATAAGTACAGAGGTAAGCTTCCTTTAATTTGTTTTAATTGTGATGGTATTGGTCATTTTGATAACAAATGTCCTCATAAGAAAAAGAGAAATGATGAAGGTTACTCAAAAGATAGACAAACATATAAAGGTAAAAGAACTACTAAGAAAGTTTTCAAGAAAAAATTTTGCACCAAAGAAGACATCTCATCATCAGATGAAGAGGAAGTCAGTGACAGTGAAAGAGGGAGAGTTATATTCATGGAAGTAGAAGACTCTAATAAAGAAGACTCCGAAGAAGAATATGAAGAAGCATATGAAGAAGAAATTGAAGAGGCAGAAGTTGACTTCCGAGAAGAATTAATGAGTGCCATAGAAGTTATTAGAAGAGAAAAGAAGAAAAACAAGAAACTACAAGCAAAACTACATAAGAAAAAAGACACTGAAGAACTAGAACAAATGATTACAAAATTGAAGGTTCAAATAGAAAAAGATAAAAGAATTGAAGAAGCACTCAAAGAACATCTAGAAGTAAAGGACGGGATCATTGGAAACCTGGAAGCAGAGATTGTCACACTAAGAAAGGATATTCAAAAGAAAAATATGCAGAATAGGTCAAAAGTTCTGGATGACATTATTAGCAGTCAAAAATCTTATCTTGACAAGTCCAGACTTGGATGAAATAAAACAAAAAAGGGATCAAGCTCCCAAACAACAGAGAAAGAAACAAATCCAAAAAGTTATGCAGAAATAATCAAAGGGGCTAAAAATATATATAAGGAAGATTACATGGACACTCCTCCACCTAGAAGATTCAGATTTCAGAATCAACAATAGATAGATAGGACTCAAGAAGAAGAATGATTCATAAGGGAACCTCCTTTCATAAGATATTCAACTACCAGGTATCAAACTATATTTTTTGGTTTATGTTNAAAGGGATCAAGCTCCCAAACAACAGAGCAAGAAACAAATCCAAAAAGTTATGCAGAAATAATCAAAGGGGCTAAAAATATATATAAGGAAGATTACATGGACACTCCTCCACCTAGAAGATTCAGATTTCAGAATCAACAATAGATAGATAGGACTCAAGAATAAGAATGATTCATAAGGGAACCTCCTTTCATAAGATATTCAACTACCAGGTATCAAACTATATTTTTTGGTTTATGTTATGCTTGTAATAATTTTGGACATAAAGCTATAAATTGCAGAGCTAACAATAGGAACAATAACTACTTTGAGAGCCATACACAAAGGGGTTATTCAAGAAGACCTAGTGAAACAGAGAGAAGAAGTTACAATTGGTTTGAATCCTTGAGAACTGAAGTGGAATGTTACAAATGTAACAATTTTGGACACATGGACAAAAATTGCAGAATGACAGTCCCTCCTAAAGAACCTCAATAGAGTCAGAAACAAGAATCTCAGAAAATGACATGGATAAGAAAGTAAGATCAGTATAGCAATGAAGAATGCACAATCTCTCTACAAGCTAAACAAAATAAACGTGGTTGGTATGTTGACAGTGGATGTTCAAAACACATGACAGGTGATAGAGACAAGTTTCTTACATTATGAGAGGAAAGAGATGGATCAATCTCCTTTGGAAATGACGATTCATCCAAAATCATTGGAAAAGGCATAATCCGAATTGGGAACAAGAATGAAAAGGAAGAAAATGTTCTACTAGTAGAAGATATGAAACATAATCTTGTAAGTGTGAGTCAAATGTGTGACCAAGGTCATAAAGTTACTTTTGTTTCACAAAAGTGTGAGATAAGAAAAGAAGGTTCAAGGAAATTGGTCGCTACAGCTGCAAGAACTTCAAGCAACATATATGTGTTAAGCGAAATTGGAAATCAAAAGTGTTGTCTAGGAAAGGATGATGAAAGTTGGCTATGGCACAGAAGAATGGGTCACATGCATTTTTATAACCTTTTCAAAGTCATCAAAATAGAAGCAGTCAGATAAATTCCCCAGATCATGAAACCAACCAACACTTTATGCAAGCATTGCCAACAAGGAAAGAAAACAAAGACCGGGTTCAAATCAAAAGAATATTCAACAACAAAACCACTGGAAATTGTGTATATTGATCTAGTTGGACCAACTACAACAAAATGCTTAAAAGGTGAGAGATACTTTATGTTATTAGTTGATGATTATACAAGAATGACTGCAGTTTGCTTTCTCAAAAACAAATTAGAATCTTTTGAAAATTTCAATATCTATAAGGAAATGGTTGAAAATGAGATGGATTCAAGAATCAAATGATTAAGATCGGATAATGGATGAGAATTCACCTCAAAGGAATTTATGGACTACTGCAGCAATCATGGAATAAAAAGACAATTCTCCATTGCTAGGACACCTCAACAAAATGGAGTTGTTGAAAGAAAGAATAGGACAGTACAAGAAATGGCTCGAACAATGATGATGAATTCAAAGTTGATAGATATTTTTTGGACACAGGAAATGCATACAACAATTCACATTCAAAACAGAGTAATGCTCAGAAACAACACTAATAAAACTCCATACAAGCTATGGAAAGGAATACCAGCAAATGTGAAGCACTTCAGAGTTTTTGGAAGCAAATGCTACATCAAAAGAGAAGATGGAAGAATGAGAAATTTTGAGTCTCGTGTGGATAAAGGAATACTTGTTGGTTACTCAAGTACAAGGAATGCACACAAGTGTTACAATCTAAGATTAAATAAAGTTGTGGAAAGCATCAACGTAACAATTGATGAAATAGGCAGACCAGAATCAAAGAAAGAAGAAAAAAAATCAATGGAACAACTTTTTGAAGAAGAAGATGAAAAAGAAGAAGAAAGGGAAGATGAAGATGAAGATGAAGAGAATATGATAGAAGTAAAATAACAAGTTCAGAAAGTATCTCCAAAGACACCAAGCAAACGAGTACAGAAGAATCATCCTTCAGATCAGATTATTGGAAACAAAGATGCAGGAGTTGGGACTAGAAGAAAAATCCATTCACCAGAACAAACAAACCTAGCACTCTTATCTACAATTGATCCAAATTTTTTTGAAGAAGCCAACAAGGATTAATTTTGGAATAAGGCCATGGATGAAGAATTGGATCAAATAGAGAAAAATGACACTTGGGAATTGGTTCCAGGACCAAAGAATAAGAATGTGATCAGTACAAAATGGGTTTTCAGGAATAAATTGAATGAAGATGGACAGGTTGCAAGGAACAAAGCTAGATTGGTATGTAAAGAATATGCATAGATTGAAGGAATCAACTTTGAAGAGACATATGCCCTAGTTTCCGGAATGGAAGAAATCCATTTGCTTTTAGCTTATGCATGCTCCAAAAATGTTAAATTATATCAGATCGATGTAAAATCATCTTTTCTTAATGGGGAACTTGAAGAAGAAGTCTACATTGAATAACCAGAAAGATTTCAGTTGTCAGAGAACACAGACTATGCGTGTAAATTAAAGAAGGCCTTGTATAGTCTAAATCAGGCTCCTAGAGCATGGTACTCCAGACTGGATAAGTATTTGCAGTAGGCAGGGTTTAGAAAATGAAGTGCAGACAACAACCTCTACATCAAGGTAAGTCAAGGTAATATTTTATTAATTGAAGTTTATGTTGATGATATTATTTTTGGTAGTGATGATGATAGGTTAAGCCAAAAATTTTCAAAAGACATGGAGAGTGAATTTGAATTGTCATTACTTGGAGAACTATCCTTCTTTCTGGGACTTCAGATACGTCAAAGCAACCAAGGAATTTTTATTTCTCAAACCAAGTATATCAGAGAAATGGTAAAGAGGTTCAGAATGGAAGATTGCAAACAATTTATCACTCTCATGTAAACTACTTGTAAGTTAAGCAAAGATGATGATTCAAAGTCTACAAATCGGAGGAAATATAGGTCAATGATTGGCAGCCTACTATATGTGACAGCATCCAGACCAGATGTAATCCAACTAGTTGGACATGTGGCATGATTTCATGAAGCACCAAAGGAATCGCATGTATTAGCAGTAAAGAGGACCTTCAGATATCTCAAAGGAACAAAAGAGTTTGGATTATGGTATCCAAAAGGAAAAGATCTATCACTTATGGCCTACACAGATGCATATTGGGCAGGTTGTATTGATGATCGACGAAGCACCAGTGGAGCAACATTCCACTTAGGTGAGTGTTTGGTATCATGGCTAAGCAATAAACAATCATTGGTATCTCTATCTACAACCGAGGCAGAGTATATTGCAGCAGAAACATGTTGTACACAGGTTCTTTGGATGAAACAAACTTTGGTAGATATACAGGTTGAGTATGATGAGCCCATTCCAATATATTGTGATAATACAAGTGCCATCAGTATCTCAAAAGGCCCGGTGATGCACTCCAAGACTAATCACATTCCAATCAAGTATCACTTTCTATGGGAACAGGTTGTAGAAAAGAACATTAGAGTTGAGTATTTGGGCACAAAAGAACAAGTGGTAGACATCTTTACAAATCACTTCCACGAAAATCCTTTGAAAATATTCACCAAAGACTTGGATTTATTTCTACTCCAAAAATGAATTCTTTTTGAATGCTTATCCTATATGTCTTAGATGTACATGAGGAAGCACCATAAGAGGACAGTATGTCAGGGGGAGAAACCCCAAATGGAAAGATACCTTTGCCATTCATGATAAAGGGGGAGAGATTTATAGAATGCAGAGGACAGAGGCATGGTTCTAGGAGGATCAGATTTATCATATGCAAAGGATAGAGGCATGGTTTTAGAGGGAGTATGAGTGATATGATTTCAGTATTGCATCAGAGTGTTGCCATCAATGCCAAAGGGGGAGATTGTTGATTAAGGCTGGCTGTCATTGATGTCAACCCTTGAATAAAGACCCGTAGCACAAAGGTTTGGGTAATGGACCCAATAGTGTTTGATGTAAATATGACTCATTATTTTTTTTTCATGGTTGATAAGAAGTAAATATGGATGAACTCCAAAGTGTTCCCCTAATGGTTAAAGCCCTCACGGGAAGATGCTTTGTGGAGTAAGAGAACCCATGATTAATTGTGGAATAATGAGATGAGGGAAAGTGAATTTGTTAGGGAAAATATCCTAGATCGATATTTATTTTCATGTCATTCTCGGTGGTATGTGGAACGTCACATAATTCCTCACGGTTAGAGAGTTATGGCCATGAAAAGTTGGAGACCCCAGGTTTGGGTAATGGACCCAAGTTTGTTTGATGGGTAATAGTATGAGTTATGATATATTTTCAAATAATACTATTCTATATGGATAGTACATGTCATGCCATTTCTGGTGGTATGTAGAACGTCACATAACTCCTCACGGTTTCAGAGTTATGGCCTTACACAGTTGGAGGACCCTCATATGTCATCTAGAAGCCCCCAAAGGTCAAAGTAATCAAAGTGGTTTAAGAGATTTTAAAAGGTAAATAATAAAGTGAAGTGATGAGTGTATTATAATTCAAATTGAATACAAAATAAATTATTTAAATAATAATTTTAATGGATAAATTAGAAGTGGTCCCAACCCTAAAATAAGGAAAGTGGGGCCAAGTGACGTAGAAGATGTTTTTAAGAAAGCTACTTGGAGGGTATAAATAAGAGGCAAGGCCCTCTCATTTGAAACACACTTGAGAATATTAAATATCTATAGGTGTCTAAGGTATACAAATTATATCTAAGCTTAAATTCTGAGGAAAGTGAAGAAAAGAAGGCCGAAATGCAAGGAAGGACAAATTATTTTGATGGTGCTTTCTAAGGTATGTTATTTTCAGGTCATCTCACCATTTTTTATATAAATTGTTTTCTATAATGATTCAGATCCAAGTATCATTTTGCAAGTGAGAAAACATATCCAAGTATCTATGGTTAAAAATTCATCTTGTGGTTCGTTTTATTTTGAGAGTTACAATCTGTGGAATATAGGGTTTGTGGCCAATCCTGAAACTAGTCAAAATCAGTTGTTTCGTGTAAAAATGTCATAACTTCTTCATAACAGATTCAAATTCAGTGAGACAAATTGTGTTGGTTAGGTTACAGTCTGTAGTATTTTTTGTAATAGTTTTATATTATTTCTTTAAATATTTTGTGTGGGGCATGCTCTACAATGTCACTCTCTAGAATAAGCCAGAATTCAGCAAGGTATGTCATTTTTGCTGTAAATCCTTTTGTGAGAGGTTCCAAGTAGAGACACTTGGAGGAATTGCATAAAACCCACTGAAGCACATTGTGTATCTAATTCATATCTTTATACATTACAGGTTCAAAGTTATGATTACTTCAAGTTAGGGTTGTTGACTAATCCAAAACTAAGCATGTGAGACTGAAGAAAAGTTTGATGAAAATGTTAGTATTTTGTTTTTAAAGTTAAGGAAGGTTTGTAGGAATGTGATCATATACACCAGGTCTATTACAGAGCTACAAATCAGATTTGGAAAATGAAATTGATGAGGGCTTTTGGTTGAGGTACATGTTGAGTACATGGTTGAGACAAGTAGTTGATGAGTTGACGCACATACATGAGGTGTATAGTTGATGATGTTGGTACATATTGATGACTCATAGTTGATGAGTAGTTGACACATTTTTGGTACATACTTGAAACATGGTTGGATGCACTTGTTTATGGTATAGTTTGATTACAAGTTAGTGCATGGTTGATGCACTTGTTTATGGTACAGGTTGATGCATGGTTGATGCATGGTTTAGATTTATTGGTACAGGTTTACAACAATATATCTCACAGTGATAGTGTGACAATGGTTCCATCATTCTACTTCTACTTCAGGGTGGCAGGATGGGGCAAGGACAGGTGGTTGTAGCCACCTTCCGGTTGTAGCCAAAGAACATTGGGGGTTGTAGCCTCGTTCTAGTTATAGCCAGAGATTTGGGGAGTTGGAGCTTCCCTCAAGTTGTAGCCTAAGAAAATAGGGGGTTAGAGCCTCCTTCCAGTTGCAGCTGGAAAACAAAGGAAGTTGGTGCTTCCAATGAATGTAATTCTTCAAGACATATATGAAAAAGCATTCTGTGGTTTTCTCCTTATTTGGGTTTCCACGTAAAACANGGGGTTAGAGCCTCCTTCCAGTTGCAGCTGGAAAACAAAGGAAGTTGGTGCTTCCAATGAATGTAATTCTTCAAGACATATATGAAAAAGCATTCTGTGGTTTTCTCCTGATTTGGGTTTCCACGTAAAACACTGGTGTACTGTGTATGTGTGTGATTGTTTATTTATTACTGCTCATTATTGGATAATAATTCTACATTGATATAACATTTGAAGAAAAAGGGTTATAATTACATTATTACAGATTCACTCCCCCTCTTAGTAATCCAACATGAAGGAGATTCAAAAGTCAAAGTAGCAAAGCTTCAAATTGACAGAGGTTTGTTCGAACAACTAAAAATGAAGGAAGATGAAGATATTGTAGCCTACTTCTTACGAGTCGATGAAACAGTGAATGCAATCATAGGATTGGGAGAAGAAATCAAAGAATCTGTAATTGTTCAAAAGGTACAAAGATCTCTTCCTATGAGATTGAACCCTAAGATATCACTACTAGAAGAAATATCGAATCTAAACTCAATAACCATGGACGAACTGCATGGAATCTTTACAGCATATGAGATGAGAATTGAACAAGAAAATCCAGATGTAAAAGAAGGAAACTTCAAAGCATCCAAAAGATCAAAGAAAAAAAAAAAGGAACAAGAAGAATATAGTAGTAGCAGCGACATCTCGGAAGATGATGAAGAAGTGGCCAACTTCGTCAAAAGACTGAACAAGGGAACCAACGGTAGGTATAGAGGTAAACTTCCTTTCATTTGTTTTCATTGTGATGGTATTGGTCATTTTGTTAACAAATGTCCTCATAAGAAAAAGAGAAATGATGAAGGTTACTCAAAAAGCAAACAAACATATAAAGGTAAAATAACTACAAATAAAGTTTTCAAAAAAAACTTTTGCACCAAAGAAGACATCTCATCATCAGATGAAGATGAATTCAGTGATAGTGAAATAGGGAGAGTTATATTCATGGCAGTAGAATACTCTAATAAAGAAGACTCAGAAGAAGAATATGAAGAAGCATATGAAGAAGAAATTGAAGAGGCAAAAGTTGACTTCCGAGAATAATTAATGAGTGTCATAGAAGTTATCAGAAGAGAAAACAAGAAAAACAAGAAACTACAAGAATAACTAGATAAGAAAAAAGACACTCAAGAACTAGAACAAATGATCACAAAATTGAAGGTTCGAATAGAAGAAGATAAAATAATTGAGAAGCACTCAAAGAACAACTAGAAGAAAAGGACGGGATCATTGGAAACCTAGAAGAAGAGATTGTCACACTAAGAAAGGATATTCAAAATAAAAATATGCAGAATAGCTCAAAAGTTCTGGATGACATTATCAACAATAAAAAATATTGTCTTGACAAGTCTGGACTTGGATACAATAAAAAAAAAAAGGGATAAAGCTCCAAAACATCAGAGCAAGAGACAAATCCAAAAAGTTATGTAGAAACAATCAAAGGGGATAAAAAGATATACAAGGAAGATTACAGAGACACTCCTCCACCGAGAAGATTTAGATTTCAGAAGCAACAATAGGTAGACAAGCCTCAAGAAGAAGAAGGATTCATAAGAGCACCTCCTTTCATAAGATCTTCAACTACCAGGTTTATGTTATATTTTTTGGTTTATGTTATTCCTGTAATAATTTTGGACATAAAGATGTAAATTGCAGAGCTAACAATAGGAACAATAACTAATTTGAGAGCCATATACAAAGGGGTTATTCAAGAAGACCTAGTGAAACRCAAAGAAGAAGTTACAACAGGTTTGAATCCTTGACCATTGAAGTGGAATGTTACAAATGTAACAATTTTGGACACATGGCCAAAAATTGCAAAATGACAGTCCCTCCTAAAGAACCTCAATAGAGTCACAAACAAGAACCTTAGAAAATGACATGGATAAGAAAGCAAGATCAGTATAGCAATGAAGAATGCACAGTCGCTCTACAAGCTAAAAAAAAGAAACATGGTTGGTATGTCTACAATGGATGTTCAAAACACATGACAGGTGATAGACACAAGTTTCTTACATTACAAAAGGAAAGAGATGGACCAGTCTCCTTTGGAAATGATGATTCATCCAAAATCATTGGAAAAGGCACAGTCCAAATTGGGAACAAGAATGAAAAGGCATAAAATGTTCTACTAGTAGAAGATATGAAACATAATCTTTTAAGCGTGACTCAAATGGGTGACCAAGGTCGTAAAGTTACTTTCAATTCACAAAAGTGTGAGATAAGAAAATAAGGTTCAGGGAAATTGGTCGCTACAGCTGCAAGAACTTCAAGCAACATATATGTGTTAAGTGAAATTGGAAATGAAAAGTGTTGTCTAGGAAAGGAAGATGAAAGTTGGGTATGACACAGAATAATGGGTCACATGCATTTTGATAACCTTGTCAAAGTCAGCAAAAGAGAAGCAGTCAGAGAAATGCCCTAGATCATGAAACCAACCAACAAATTTATGCAAGCATTGTCAACAAGGAAAGAAAACAAAGACTAGGTTCAAATCAAAGGAATATTCAACAACAAAACCATTGGAAATTGTGCATACTGATCTAGTTGGACCAACTATAGCAAAAGGATTAAAAGGTGAGAGATACTTTATGTTATTAGTTGATGATTATACAAGAATGACTACAGTTTTCTTTCTCAAGAAAAAATCAGAAGCTTTTGAAAATTTCAAGATCTACAAGGAAATGGTTGAAAATGAGATGGATTCAAGAATCAAATGCTTAAGATTGGATAATGGAGGAGAATTCACCTCAAAGGAATTTATGGACTACTGCAACAATCATGGAATAAAAAGACAATTCTCCATTGCTAGGAAACCTCAATAGAATGGAGTTGTTGAAAGAAAGAATAAGACAGTACAAGAAATGGCTCGAACAATGATAATGGATTCAAAGTTGATAGATATTTTTTGGACACATGCAGTGCAAACAACAATTCACATTCAAAACAAAGTAATTCTCAGAAACAACACTGATAAAACTCCCTACGAGCTATGGAAAGGAAGACCAGCAAATGTGAAGCACATCAGAGTTTTTAGAAGCAAATGCTACATCAAAAGAGAAGATGGAAGAATGAGAAAGTTTGACTCTCGTGTGGACAAAGGAATACTTGTTGGTTATTCAAGTACAAGGAAAGCATACAAGTGTTACAATCTAAGATTAAACAAAGTTGTCAAAAGAATCAACATAACAATTGATGAAACAGGCAGACCAGAATCAAAGAAAGAAGAAAAAACATCAATGGAACAACTTTTTGAAGAAGAAGAGGATGATGAAGATGAAGAGAATCTGACAAAAGTAGAAGAGAAAGTTCAACAAGTATCTCCAAAGACACCTAGAAAATGAGTACAAAAGAATCATCCTTCAGATCAGATTATTGGAAACAAAGATGCAAGAGTTGAGACTAGAAGAAAAATCAGTTCACCAGAACAAACACACCTAGCACTCTTATCTACAATTGAACCAAACTGTTTTGAAGAAGCCAACAAGGATGAATTTTCTAATAAGGCCTTGGATGAAGAATTGGATCAAATAAAGAAAAATGACAATTGGGAATTGGTTCCAAGACCAAAGAATAAGAATGTGATCGGCACAAAATGGGTTTTCAGGAATAAATTGAATGAAGATGGACATGTTACAAGGAACAAAGCTAGATTGGTATGTAAAGGATATGTACAGATTGAAGGAACCGACTTTGAAGAGACATTTGCCCCAGTTGTCAGAATGGAAGAAATCGGTTTTATTTTAGCTTATACATACTCAAAAAATGTTAAAGTATATCAAATGGATGTAAAATCAGCTTTTCTAAATGAGGAACTTGAAGAAGAAGTCCACATTGAACAACCAAAAGGATTTCAGTTGTCAGAGAACACAAACTATGTCTATAAATTAAAGAAGGCCTTATATGGTCTAAAATAGGCTACTAGAGCGCGGTACTCCAGACTGGATAAGTATCTGCAGTAGGTAGGGTTTAGAAAAGGAAGTGCAGACATCAACCTCTACATCAAGGTAAGTCAAGGTAATATTTTATTAATTGAATTTTATGTTGATGATATTATCTTTGGTAGTGATGATGACAGGTTGAGCCAAAAATTTGCAAAAGACATGCATAATGAATTTGAAATGTCGTTACTTGGAGAACTATCCCTTTTTCTGGGACTTCAAATATGTCAAAGTAACCAAGGAATTTTTATTTCTCAAACCAAGTATATCAGAGAAATGATAAAGAGGTTTGGAATGGAAGATTGCAAACTAGTTATCACTCCCACGCAAACCAGTTGTAAGTTGAGCAAAGATGATGATTCATAGTCTACAGATCAGAGGCAATATAGGTCAATGATTGGAAGCCTACTATATGTCACAACATCTAGACCAGATGTAATGCAGGCAGTTGGACAGGTGGCATG
The DNA here is from genome assembly GCA_032191745.1 of Picea mariana. Taxonomy (NCBI): domain Eukaryota; kingdom Viridiplantae; phylum Streptophyta; class Pinopsida; order Pinales; family Pinaceae; genus Picea; species Picea mariana. The sequence continues at coordinate 441,826 of JASDQU010100212.1, read as the reverse complement.
CTTTCAAGAAGCACCGAAGGAATCACATGTATAAGCAGTTAAGAGGATCTTCAGATATCTCAAAGGAACATAAGAGTTTGGATTATGGTATTCAAAAGGAAAAGATCTATCACTTATTGCCTACATAGATGCAGATTGGGCAAGTTGTATTGATGACTGACGAAGCGCCACTGGAGCAGCGTTCTACTTAGGTGAGTGTTTGGTATCATGGCTAACCAAGAAACAATCATCGGTATCTCTATCTATAGCCGAGGCAGATTATATTGCAACAACAACATGTTCTACACAGATTCTTTGGATGAAACAAACTTTGATCAATATACAGGTTGAGTATGATGAGCCCATTCCAATATATTGTGATAATACAAGTTCCATCAATATCTCAAAAAACCTAGTGATGCACTCAAAGATGAAGCATGTTCCAACCAAGTATCACTTTCTACGGGAACAGGTTATAAAAAAAAACATCAGAGTTGAGTATGTGGACACAAAAGAACAAGTGGTAGACATCTTTACAAAACCACTTCCATTGGAAGCCTTTGAATATATTCACCAAATACTTGGACTTGTTTCTACTCCAAAAATGAATTCTTTTTGAATGCTTATCCTATATGTCTTAGATGTACATGAGGAAACACCATAACAGGACAGTATGTCAGGGGGAGCATCCCCAGATGGAAAGATACCTTTGCCATTGATGACAAAGGGGATGAGATTTATCAGATGTAGAGGATAGAGGCATGGTTCTAGAGGGAACATATTTATCAGATGGAGAGGACAAAGGCATGGTTACAGGGGGATCATGAGTGATATGATTTCAGTATTGCATCAGACTGTTTCGATCAATGCCAAAAGGGGAGATTGTTGATTAAGGTTGCTTGTCATTGATGCCAACCCTTAAAGAAAGCCTCATAGCACAAAGGCTTGTGTAATGGACCCAATATTGTCTGATGTAAATATAACTCATTATTGTTTTTTCATGGTTGATAAGAAGTAAATATGGATGAACTCCAAAGTGGTCATGTTATGCTGAAAGCCCTCATGCGAAGACGCTTTGTGAAGTAAGAGAATCCATGCTTACTTGTGGAATAATGAGATGAAGGAAATTTATTTTGTCAGGAAAAATATCCTATATGGATAGTGCTTGTCATTTCATTTCTGATGGTATGTGGAACGTCACATAATTCCTCACGGTTAGAGAGTTATGTCCATGAGAAGTTGGAGACCCTAGGTTTGGGTAATGGACCCAAGTTTGTTTGATGGGTAATGGTATGAGTTATGATATATGTTCAGATAATACTATTCTATATGAATATTACATGTCATTCCATTTCTTTTGGTATGTATAATGTCACATAACTCCTCATGGTTTGACAATTATGGCCTTACGAAGTTGGAGGACCCTCATATGTCATCTAGAAGCCCGAAAAGGTCAAAGTAGTCAAAGTGGTTTAAGAGATTTTAAAAGGTTAATAATAAAGTGAAGTGATGAGTGTATTATAATTCATAGTGAATAAAAAATAAATTATTTCAATAATAAATTTAATGGAGAAGTTAGAAGTGGACCCAACCCTAAAATAAGGAAAGTGGGCCAAGTGACCTAGAAGATGTTTTTAAGGAAGCTACTTGGAGAGTATAAATAAGAGGCAAGGCTCTCTCATTTGAATCACACTTGAGAATATTGAATATCTATATGTTTCTAAGGTAACCAAGGATATCTAAACCATAATTTTGAGTGAAGGTGAAGAAAACAAGGTCGAAATTCAAGGAAGGATTAATTCTTTTGATGGTGTTTTCTAAGGGATGTTATTTACAGGTCATCTCACCATTTTTGCTATAACTTTTTTTCTATAATGATTCAGACCATGAAATTTCTATGAAAGTGAGAAAACATATCCAAGTATCTGTGAAAAAAATTCATCTTTTGGTTCGTTGTATTTTGGGAGTTACACTCCATGGAAAATAGGGTTTGTGGTTAGTCTTGAAACTAGTCAAAATCAGGTGTTTCGGGTAAAAACGTCATAACTTCTTTATAACAGATACAAATTTAGTGAGACAAAATGTGTTGTTTAGGGTACATTCTGTAGTATGCTTTGTAATAGTTTCATATCATTTCATCAAATTATTTTTTGGGGGCACGAACTACAAGGTCTCTCTATAGAATAAACCAGAATTCAACAAGATATGTCATTTTTCCTATAACTCGTTTTCTGAGAAGTTCCAAGTAGTGACACTTGGAGAAATTGCATAAAACACATTGAATAAAATTGTGTACCAGTTTCAGATATTTATACATTACATGTTCAAATTTATGATTACTTCAAGTTATTGTTGTTGATTAATACAAAACTATGCATCTGAGACTAAAGAAAAGTTTGATGAAAATGCTAGTCTCTTGTTTTTAAAGTTAAGGAAGGTTTGCAGTAATGTGATCATATACACCAGGTCTATTATAGAGCTACAAATCAGATTTGGCTGATGAAATTGATGAGAGATTTTGGTTGTGGTACATGTTGAGTACATGGTTGAGACAAGTAGTTGATGAGTTGGCGCACATACATGAGGTGTATAGTTGATGATGTTGGTACATCTTGATGAGTCATANTTTGGTTGTGGTACATGTTGAGTACATGGTTGAGACAAGTAGTTGATGAGTTGGCGCACATACATGAGGTGTATAGTTGATGATGTTTGTACATCTTGATGAGTCATAGTTGATGAGTAGTTGACACATGATTGGTACATACTTGGTACATGGTTGGATTCACTTGTTTATGATATAGGTTGATTATAGATTGGTCCATGGTTGATGCACTTTTTTATGGTACAGGTTGATTAAAGGTTGAGGTATAGGTTGATGCATGGTTGATGCATGGTTCAAATTTATTGGTACATGTTTACAACARCATATCTCATAGTGATAGTGTGAAAGTGGTTCCATAATTCTACTTCTACTTCAGGGTGGCAGGACAGGGCAAGGACAGGTGGTGAATTTTTATTTCTCAAACCAAGTATATCAGAGAAATGATAACGAGGTTTGGAATGGAAGACTACAAACTAGTTATCACTCCCATGAAAACCAGTTGTAAGTTGAGGAAAGATGATGATTCAAAGTATACAGATCAGAGGCAATATAGGTCAATAATTGGTAGCCTACTATATGTGATAGCATGCAGACCAGATGTAATGCAGACAATTGGATAGGTGGCATGATTTCAAGTAGCACCAAAGGAATCACATGTATTAGCATTAAAGAGGATCTTCATACATCTCGAAGGAACAAAAGAGTTTGGATTATGGTATCCAAAAGGAAATTATCTATCACTTATTGGCTACACAAACGCAGATTGGGAAGGTTTTATTGTTGACCAATGAAGCACCAGTGGAGCAGTGTTCTACTTAGGTGAGTGTTTGGTATCATGGCTAAGTAAGAAACAATCACCGATATCTCTATCTATAGCCAAGGCAGAGTATATTGTAGCAACAACATGTTCTACATAGGTTCTTTGGATGCAACAAACTTTCACAGATATACAGGTTGAGTATTATGAGCCCATTCCAATATATTGTGAAAATACAAGTGCCATCAATATCTCAAAAAACCCAGTGATGTAGTCCAAGACGAAGCACATTCCAATCAAGTATCACTTTCTACGAGAATAGGTTGTAGAAAATAACATCATAGTTGAGTATGTGGACACAAAAGAGCAAGTGGTAGACATCTTTACAAAACCACTTCCACTAGAAGCCTTTGAATATCTTCGCCAAAGACTTGGAGTTATTTCTACTCCAAAAATGAATGTTTTTTGAATGCTTATCTTATATGTCTTATATGTACACGAGGAAGAACCATAAGAGGACAATATGTCAGGGGGAGCAGCCCCAGATGGAAAGATACCTTTTTCATTGATGACAAATGGGGAGAGATTTATCAGATGCAGAGGACAGAGGTATGGTTCCAGAAGGAGAAGATTTATTAGATGCAGAGGAAAAAGGCATGCTTCCAGGGGGAGCATGAGTGATATGATTTAAGTATTGCATCAGAGTGTTGCCATCAATGTCAAAGGGGGAGATTGTTGATTAAGGTTGGTTGTCATTGATGTCAACCCTTAAAGAAATCCCAGTAGCACAAAGGCTTGGGTAATAGACCCAATATTTTTTTATGTAAATATGAGTTATTATTGTTTTTTCATGGTTTATAAGAAGTAAATATGGATGAAATCCAAATTCGTCCCCTTATGGTGAAATCCCTCATGGGAAGACGCGTTGTGGAGTAAGAGAACCCATGATTAATTGTGGAATAATGAGATGAAGGAAAGTGATTTTGTCAGGGAAAATATCCTAGATGGATATTTCTTGTGATTTCATTTCTGGTGGTATGTGGAACATCACATAATTCCTCACGGTTAGATAGTTATGGCCATGAGAAATTTGAGACCCCGGGTTTGGGTAATGGACCCAAGTTTGTTTGATGAGTAACAGTATGAGCTATGATATATGTCCAGATAATACTATTCTATATGGATAGTACATTTCATGCCATTTCTACTGGTATGTAGAATGTCACATAACTCCTCATGGTTTGAGAGTTATGGCCTTACGAAGTTGGAGGACCCTCATATGTCATCTAGAAGCCCCAAAAGGTCAAAGTAGTCAAAGTGGTTTAAGAGATTTTAAAAGGTAAATAATAAAGTGAAGTGATGAGTGTATTATAATTCAAAGTG